>OY041602.1:12452668-13052668 GCA_955876795.1 Eupithecia tripunctaria
CGTAGAGAAGAGCTACGTACTGGGTTTGAAGTGCATCGCGCTGCTGTGCTAAATGGCCACTGGCCACTTCACCTGTTTTCAGTGATTCCTTTAGCTTTCTAGCCCGAGCTTCCAGCTGCACTTCTCTTTGGCGACTCTACGAACCAGGGTAATTTTTTATTAAAATTATATATCAACGACAGGCTTTACGCTTATTCTGACAATTAAATGAAATAGGTTAAAGGCTTAATAATTTATTGCACAATACAAGCAAAACATTTAACAGGAAAAATTATGGCAAATGCGAACTAAACATTAAAAAGTAAAATAAAATGAGGGTATATGTGCTTAACAGAGGATATAATATCAAATTTAACCTACTTATTAAATAGACTACTAACCTACCAAATGCTTTAATTACATTAAGGCCGATCGTCAAATGAAGATAACTGTTTCTGTGTACGAGGCTCCGTCTGCGCAGAATCTACAGTTACCTACATATTATATTTTATTACCGGCTATGACATCAATTATCTGCCAAGGAAAGTTGCTTAAAAATTGGGTTCGGAGGTTAGCTCAAACAGAGACAGCGATACCTAACTACATACAGTAGAACACAATTTTAAAAATTGGCCGTTTGGTTCCTACCGTGCATACCATAACATGCATTTAAAAAGCTGTTACTTTATCTTTACTACATCCTCAACCTCAACAACTTGTACTGCTAGACGCAGACTTCCCCTGATTAGCTCCTTATTGGCGTTTGTACCATGAGGGGTAATGACCATAAACTTCACGCCTGTGCTCCACGCTTGGCATAGGGATTAGGGATTGCAGTTCGGTGGAAAATTGTTCAGCAGGGGCGCTGCTGCAAACCCTCGGTGGATATCCCTTGGGGTGGTGCAAATTCTAAGCCAGCACCACACGGCCACATTATTACATTACCTACCTACTTCAATTTTATTGAGGTATATTAAAGATTAGATTTTACAGAAGCTAAATTTTATGCACTGATTTTGATTATTATATAATATTATTAATAATCTGAGGCACTGTGACACTACTATGGGATTCAAATAAAATACGTTTTACTTTAATCCCATAAAATACATTTCTTTAGTACCTACATTTCAGTGTTCTGAAGTTTGGTTAGGAAATATTTAGGCAGGTATTTCTCGCACAAGCAAAACCGCGCGCTATTACTACTAATTAGTAATCCATGGTATAAAATGATACAGCCGTTTTACAATCGGGCTAGGTTTGAGTCAGCCAAATCGTTGAACGTTGAGCGTTTTACAATTGGCCTAGCCATTTAGCTGAATGGCGCCGTTTTGTAAACGGCCTAGCCGTTTTACAAACGGGCTAATTCTACGTTCCGGCTGAGACAGACACACTGAGCTTGAAAATGAAGAGTGAGAGGCTAGCACGAACATCGTGTGGGAGAATAACAGCTTAAAAGTATACCTGGTCTTCCAAAGACTTGACAGTGGACGTGAGACTGGCTATGCTCGTCTCCGACTCCCGCAGTTGCCGATCCATCTTGGTGATGCGTATTCGCGCTTGGCGGAGCTGAGATTCAACGTTCGAAACCTTGTCCTTGCTGTTTGTTCGCCCCGCTATAGCTTGTTGTTCACGTGGTGTTTCCTAAATAGAAATGCTTTAAGGTTTCTGTTATTATAGTGCGTAAGCACTCACACTCGGGTAATTAACGGCGCTAGAGTCTGAGAGAGTGTAGTTTCGACTAGTACGTCACTAGACCTCGTGGTGTAGTTGGTGAGCAGGTTCCCCTACTGAGGGAAGGATGCGGTTTCAAGTCATCAGATATTATTTGATTTCTTAGAAATGCTTTTCGTGGAATCTTTCAACGGAATCCTAACTATATAGACTTCTTAGGTTGGGATTCTGTTGAATGGTTGCATAACTCTTGTGACTTTTTGTAGTATAGTTTTATTTTTATTTATCTTTGTATTTAATTTTAATTTATGTGTAATGTTTTAATATGCATGATGTGTAACTGATGGCCATTGTCTGAATAAATATTTTTTTTTTTTTATTTATTATTTATTTAAATTATTTTCTCAGCTCTGCTTAGCTTGGGCTAGATGTTGCTGTGTGTTGTCCAGCATTATTTACTATTTACACATACTATATTTGTACATAACGTGTGAAGTTTCCTGTCAAAAAGTTTTAAAATAAAATTTACATAGTTATAAACTTTATCTTTCGATTATCTTATGGACATCGTAATAAATATTACTTACTGAAATTACTTAATTGTACTTTCAAATTCCAGGCTTTTACATGTATATAGAGCTGAAAGTCGCCCACTGACCTACCTCACTTCCAGACTTTTAAAATTGCTTATAGCTGAAAGTCGCAACACTTATCTCACTCCTGGAAGGCAATTCTCGCAATATATAGACTCGATAAACTGTAAAAATATCGAGTGATTGCTTCGAATCAAACAAGCTTATTCTCAACATTTGCAATTCGATATTTATCGAGGGCTTGTTTTCGATAGGTTGCTCGATATGCAACGAGTGGTTCCGGGTACTCGTTCGCATTATCGAAGAGGGAGAAAGAAGAACGTGAGTATTATCTCACTCAGCTCACTTGTTTTATGTTTTGTTTGATTTCAATAGAAAAGTTTTCGCGTAGTTCTTTTCAAAGCAAAGAGAAATTTTTAGTAAGATTACCGAAACGAAACGAAAATAAAATGTAGGCGGTGTTGCCTGCTGACTAGATTACTTACGCCCACTTCGCACGGCTATCCCAACACAGTAGAGAGGCCGCTGATCAGCTATTTTATCAATACATATTTTTAATAAACAGCATTTCAAATTAATTTAAGCATTAAATAAAAAGTTGCAGCAGCTAATAAACATAAATACCGTCTAGATTTTTGACAAATTGCTAGATACAGCTATAACTAAGTTGGCATTACTGATTACAACCAAACTAGACATTGACATTCGTAAGGTATGCAACGTTGACATTTAATTATGTAAGACAAGAATAATCAAATTGTCTATGATGAAAATATCGAAGAGTGCACGAGAATGCAGTTTTTGGCTGAACTCGATATTTATTCAAGGCTCGATATTTATCACCTGATAATTTATCCCGTGATACTGTGTATCACCTGATAAAATATCACGTGATACTGAGAATTGCCCTCCTGGACTTTTAAATATGCCTATAGGTAGCTAAAAGTCGTCCCACTTATAGCACTTCCGGACTTTTAAACGTGGGACGACTTTCAGCTATAAGTATTGTACAGGCCTATGTGACCGTGTACTTTGATATATGATATTGATAAACTTAAAGATGGGAGTTAAAATGACCGAACGACACGGAGGTTTTATGCAGACTAAATTTATTGATATAAATGCTGATCGTTGCTTATTGCTAACGCTGAGGCGTACACAGCTTAGTACAATGTTATTATAGGCAACTAAGCTGGCCTACGTGTGTATATATAAGTAAAGGTACATAATGTGCGGGTGGGCCCGTACAAGTATAGCTGAAAGTCGTCCCACTTATTACCTCTACAATATGAGTTTGTTCCTTTTCAGAAGTGCGCACTTCAGTAACGACCACCGTCCTTGCTTCGATGTCTTGTCGGAGTCGGGCTATTTCTCGCACCAAGGATTCTCCAACCGCAATTAGTGCATTTCTTTCGCGGCAAGCTCGCCTAAGGAAATAAGAGGTCAAACTCTTAGCTTAGCTATTTATTTATGGACATCCAACAGAAAAATACACATCACAGAGAGTAAAAAAACAAAGTGGTCATAAATCTAGTGTTTTTTTTAAATACAGGGTGCCACAGAATGGTTAAATTATCGGTCGACTAAACTAACAATACAAAGAGAAACGTGAAAATAGGAATAGAGTAGCAAAAGTATTAAAGTTACCCAATAAAAATATGAATAAAAGCCATTGATTTATTAAAAACGAAGACGAGGCACTGGTTGCTCGAAAGTGGCAACCTCAAATTGTGTAAAATTGTGTTCTCCCACATCAGTCACCGTCTGACCGGCAGCACGGGCGGTCGTGATTCGCGTGAAATATTGTTGTCTCAGTCTCACTTCAGTCTTAGATACGTCTTTCCGTCTTTGTTCTTCTTTGTATTGCACAGGACTGGAAATATAACTGTGAGCGTATGTGTTTGCGTGTAGTTGTAACACATGCCAATTTTTGAGTAAGCGCTGGGAGAACGTAACCTATCTTCCCTTTTTAAATCAATGATAAAAGCTAAGGAAAACTTATAAGCTATAGACAATTAGTACAGTAGCGTTCATCTCCCCACGACAGGTTCAATGTTGCGTTAGTATTTTATTTGCCTACTTGTATCGAAGATATGTAATGTACCTGTAAATTATATCTGTAAAAAAGTTTTATGGATTAGTAACGATAAACGTCACTGTACTTGCTAAAGTTAAGTTAAAGTAAGGTTAATGGCAGGCATAATTAAGTTATTAATTACCTAGAAAGGTGTGAGAATGTGACGATGGCATCCTCGGCGTGGTTCTTGATTACTCTGAGTGATTCGCACAGCTCTAAGCCCTGCACGTTGTAGCGAGAGATGCGTTCCAAAGATCCGTTTTCTCCATTTTCGTCTTTTATAAGCTGTTGTAAAAGGGTCTTGTTATAAATACGTAGGTTATTTGTGGCTCTAGTATATTTTATCGATTCGGTTTGAAAGGGCACATAGTTACCTATATCCCACACCGCATTAAAATATAATTTCTAAAACATTTCAAGTGACCTGACAGCATAAATAATTGATTTCTGTTTTAAAGAACTATAAACCGACTCCAATTATATGGATCCCACTGTCAGAACTGGACCAATTTAAAAAGGGACCACACGGGAGCACCAACTTTCAAATGAAAAAATAATCATGAAAAACGGACCAACCAGTAAAAAGTTCTGAGGTAACAAACATAAAAAAAAGAAAAAAAAACCGTCTAATTGAGAACCTCCTCCTTTTTTGAAGTCGGTTAAAAAGTAGGCAGCGCACGGTGAGGGCTCTTGACTGCAGGCTGCACGTGAAGATTTAGGGCGCGCAATCTGAGGAGGGCCGTCTAAAACTTTGATCGATGTTTTTGTGACATCAAGGCATCGGTCAAAGTTTTCGCCGGCGGCCCCGTAATAATAACCGATCGAAGCTCGACACAAGAGATGTGTTAAAGTAAAAAAAAGTGAAAGTGGTTTTAAATAAACGAATGGAATTCGTTTGAAAATTGAATATTGAATTGCAGCATCAGGGTGAAAATCATTCGCATAGACACTTTTCATAAACCAAGGCTAGACGCAGACAAAAATTCTTCTAACCGTTTTTGTGTATCGAAAGCCGCTTTGGTAGTTATATATGGTATAGGCAATACTCTCAACTCTCTCAACTCTCGATTCTCAACTGATAATCTATTGCATACGTAGGACTACTCACATTATGTTCAATGAGTCCTTTGACCCAGTCGATAAGTTCCTGCCGAGTAGTGTACGCCTGGAGGCATAGATCCGCGAATTGGCGCGGAACGTTCAAAACGTTTGCGTCGAGGTCTGCCAAGGCGTGCTCATCTGTGACATAAAATGTTGTATTATGCGGAGATGCGTCTTCTACGAATGTTTTGTGATGATTCTATTCGTAACATCTGCTCTTTGAAATCGAGACTAATAATATAATTTGTTATATTAATTCTTAGAAGACGAACAGCGATCTACTCCGACATCTTGCCAACTTTTTCCTAACTATATAATGCATTTTCCTTGCTAAACTCTACTCGACAACAAAGTAGCAGTATGAATGATCATGACAGATCAGACAGCAGGAATTTAGCATCTTATGAATGATCATAAGATGCTAAATTCCTGCTGTCTGTCACATGTAAATCGTCCTACTCTGCTACTTACTGTTATATGTGACTGTAACTATATATACTGTAACTACTCTACTACTATATGTAACTGTTATATGTGACAGACAGCAGGAATTTAGCATCTTATGATCATTCATAAGATGCTAAATTCCTGCTGTCTGATCTGTCATATTCATTCATACTGCTACTTTGTTGTCGAGTAGAGTTTAGCAAGGAAAATGCATTATAGAGTTAGGAAAAAGTATAACATATAAATCCATTTGCTATGGTCATCCATAGCAAATGGATTTGGGTATTATTATATCTATCCGCACCGCACGGAGCGGACGCTGTGGAGGTTTGGCAATGCCGACGACGATATATTCATAAGACAATGCCGTTTAGCGTGGCTTACATTATTTGGATTTTTTCTTAGGAAATCTGCTTTGTAATGTTGAAAATTCGTTTGCAGATGGTGGTCGCGTCGGCAATCTGAATGCGATTACAGCTGACGCACCACCCGACATTACGCTCAAAAGTCCGATTAGCGATTATCGCGAATAGGAGTTGTCATCTCAACTCTGTATGGCTCTTGACACGCCCGACTTCTGTTCTCATTGTGTCCCGTCTATTTCATAACTATATTTATTTCATTTAGTGCGGATAAAGAAGCTATTCAATAAAGTTTGGAGTTTTACCTACCACCTTTACTTAACATCACTTAGGTACACCAGCTTATCGATTGGATCTATCTCGGACCTACCAATTATAACAGTAGTATTAATGAGCTCGGCAACGCCATCGTCTGTGGATGAAGCGGCGGCGGCGTCTTGGCAGAGCTGCCTTACTTCTTGCGCAGTCCAGTCGGCCACGTTGAAGACCACTAGCTCTTGTACGCTTCCCTCGCCGCCGCCAGACACGCCTTCCCGAGTCATGCGCTCGCGCAGATTTAACATCGCGTCGAACACTTCCAACACTGCTTGCTGTAAAAGAATAAAAGATTTTAACGACAATACTAATGACTAACAGGAGAAAAATTTGACATCTAGGGTCAAAATTGTCGCAACACCTAGAACTCCAGCGCAGTTTAGCTGCACTTAGGTTATTAGCTTTTCGATGCACCTTAAATAGCACTCATTCACCATACGCAGTTTCTGAAGGTTGTTTTTGCATCAAACTTTTTAAACTTTCGCGATTTGTTAACATAATTAAATGATTATTTATCGGGTATTTATCGCGTACCTTTGGAACACCTGCTAGACTCAGGTAGCAACCACTGGATTGAGCTACATGACCCTAAAGTACTATGCCGTGAACGCCACTATTACAAAAGGATGGTTCGAGAGGCGATTGAGATCAAAAAACACCCGAATTTTAATCGTGAAGATGGTTTTCGTCTCTCTTCCTCGTGGGATCCTGTACTTAATAAGTGTGTGCGTCGTAATCCGAATGTACCGCGGTCGGACACGGTTAGTGTAGTGTGTCGTAGTGTGAACTTGGACATTCCTGATTCTGAAGACGAATTGAGGGTAGTCGTGGATACTGCCGTCAATTCTCGGCTGTAACTCCAATTACATTCAGTCGCCCCGTGACCACGATCGCTGTAATGCGGTAGAAACGTAGGGGAAATAAAAACAAAGGTACGCGATAAATACCCGATAAATAATCATTTAATTATGTCTTTGCATCGTCGCTCTATGGCCTGACTAAACTCGCGCCGCGCCCCAACGCCCGCTTTTAAATTGTTACTCATTACACTGTAAGTTAACATAAATAATAATATATTTACATAATTAAGTACATACATGGCAAGGAAATATAATCTTGTAAGTTATAACTGCAACAAACTACTACCACAAATGGCCGTGACGTGACCTGCCTACACTGAAAACCAGCGCTGAGTAGACACACCAGGTCTACCCAGCACAATGCTGAGTGTGGGCCATATTTGCCTACTACGCACAAAAATTAGTATAAGTTAAGAATTAATTTAGTGAAGTTAAATAATATAGTGTTGTGTAGTTTTTAGGTAAATAAAATTATTTTCTTTCTTTCTTTCTTTCTAGCTCTTTGTTGGTCGGAGGGGAGCTCCTTCACATTGACATTAACTCTACCTCCTGCACCTGCTTATCTAGTTACTTTAGTGTTACCTGTTTCAAGTCCAGCTCCTTCTTCAAACTTAGGAATTCCTGTTCTTTCAGCGCATACGCACTCCTGACATCCTCGTCTCTTAATGCCGGCGGCGGCGGCTGTGAGTTACTGACAGGTGTCGATGGAGTGATCGGCCTCGAGGCGGTGCGAGGGGTGTTGGGTCTTCCGGCGGGGGTCGCGTAGCGGTGGACGGGGGTCGTGGGCCTGCTCACGCGAGGGGTCGCAGGGGCCGCTGTGGACGGGGTGTGAGGCCGGCTGGCTGGCAGACTTCGAGGGGTCTGCGGGCGACTGCTTTTCGATGGTGTTTGCGGCCGACTGCGGAGCGTCTCTGTACCAATTTTTTATTAAATTAGATTATTATTCGCTTTTATATTGTATCTTAAATTAAACTTATAATCGTGTTGTCTACTGTTTAAAAAAAAACCATAAATAACTGAGACTGAAACTATTCGTTGAGTAAACGTAGACCGATTGTTAGAAGCCAACCGACTGTTTTTCATTTTAACTATTTTCCAATTACAAAATGCACAAAATGAAAAAGAAGACCTTTTGACTTAGGACGTTCTCGTTCGTCTTCTCGTTGCGACTGCGACATTTTCTCGGTTTCTGTCACAGAAGACAGAAATTGAAAGTGTTGTTAATAAAATTGAGGAACTCTACACATAAGTAATCTCGGTCACTTATCTAATCAATTCTAATTAATGTTTAAGTCATAAACAAAATTTACCGAATACATCGTTTTCGTTAATTTCCTGTAGGCGACCATCTTCCACCTTTTGATCTATCGGCGACATCTCTTCGACAGGGATCGCAGTGTTGTCAACGGTGCCAAATATATCGTCAGGAATTAATTCCTAGAATGGTTAAAAAAAACCGCAACATACGTTATTTATTACGTACCTACCCGTAACGAGCACTTAATTTTTACTAAATTATATAATTTTTACAAAACTCTTACGTTGTCATTCGAAGTTGACAGTCCATTTTCACTTTGATACGACTGTAAGAAAACGAATTCAATATAAATGATACTTATTCCTAGTAGGTAATTCATAACTAATAAAAATCATAGTTATTTAAGCTTCTTGCTTATAATGCATTTCTGAGTGTATCTTATCAACCATAGATAATTAATTCTTTACCTTGAAATCACACTTGGATTCGCCTTTATGAGGTTGCAGCGATTTGCTCTGAAACAAATACTGCGCTAGTAGTTTAGTCATAACATAATCATACCGCCCCCGAGGCGAGGGTGCGTGTGACGCACATATAATTCAATAAGATATATTATTCTTCTATCATAAAGAATAACGTGGATACTAGTCCTATTGAATTTGATATAACTCTACACATCCTCATTCTGATGAGGACAGGGTTAAGTTACCTTAGAAGTAGCAGGTGACGATGGTGCAGAGTTCCTTGACGATACATATTGTGGAGTCATCACCGTGATGTTTCTATTGGAGGCGTTGCGTGCCGCGCGAGCCGCCGATGCGGCTGTCGGCCGGGGAAGCAGTCGGGGAGAGCCGCCCACTACAACATTTATCATTATCATGATCACCCTGACAGGACAGGACAGGAACACTGGACATAGGCCTTCCCCTAATGAGCGCCATAGCTCCCTGTCTTCACCTTGCCACTTCCAGCATGTGCCTGCAGTCTTTCGCAGATCGTCATCGCACCTGGCTCTGGCCAGGATTTATGGTACATTTTTTGTGACTTGTCTAAGAGCTTATTTTGTAGAGCAGTTTTCTTCCAATACAAATAAGTTTGTAGATAATCCGCTTTCATAATTATTGAATTCGTGAAACTACGATAGTTTTCTAAAGTTAAACTAACACAGTGATATATTTTTATAATCTTCGAAAAATAGCAGTCTGTGCTGACTTAGCAACGAAAGTTTTAGGCTTCAATACAGAGCCTTGCGGGGGCGGGCGTTGCCGTTCCAAAAATATGGCTTGCTGCCCTAGCGCGGCCAGACCCACCGTTTTCTTTTCTTTTCTGCCTAGAACAGATCAGAACAGAATTGAGTACGGGTTGAAAACGGGGTTTGACGCATGGTACATTTTGTATTGTATTCTTGCCTCCTCGTTTCAGTTTGGTCCAAGGTGGTTTGTGTAAGAAATTCTTATGTTCATAAATCTAAAAATATGAACGTAAAGCTTGCATAAATCCATTCTTTTCATGATTCCATTTCTCAAAAGTTAACTATTGAATGTGATTGAAACTAGTTATATAACTGTTATAGATATGATCGTCGTGTTTCAATCAAAGCTCACCAGTGATTTTATTTGTCCCCACTATGGGGTCAGTTGAAGCATTTTTTCCTTTCATTACTACACGAATAATCCCAAAGGCACTGAATAGACTTTATTTAGTAGCTACTATACCTTAGTTAGAGTAACACTAAATTATTGCCCTTATATAAAAAGAAACTCCGCCACATACACTCAAAGTCAAACTGTTTGAACCAAGAACAGTCTACCCTACTTACCAATGGTAACAATTTACTTACTAAGAGAACAAATTCCTTCACAATGTTTTATTAGGGTTAAATCCAATCATTTGTACTCACATGCCCTGTCCTTCGAAGATTTTGTTGACATGATTGACTCAATGAGCGTGTCGATAATTATAAGTTCACAAGCAGCGGCGGTAAGCAGACAAGTATATAATATTTAAAATTTTGATTGATATATTCTAATAATTTACAAAAGTTTTATTTCACATATTTCTATACATACTTGCCCACATGTCAAAATATTTCCAAAATTTAAAAATGACATGTTTCAAAATGTCGTATTTAATGTATTCTCTTTGCAAAATGTTACGAAATCTCTAAACGAATGAGGTGATCTGGGAAGAGTACATCAAACAAAACCTTCATAAAGGTTTCAATGCATAAAGGTTCATATTTTTCTTAGTTAAGTATATTTTGTATTTCCTTTATTATTAGTTTATAGTGTGTAGCTACGAATAAATTCTTATTCTTATTCAATGCGTATAATAAATAATGTAAAAAGCAAGAGTGTCTGCCTACAATAGGTGTCCTACCTATGTAGGCAGGCATATTAGACGCATGGTATAATATTGATTGAACTGATTTTGTGATTAAAAGTAGCCTGTTTTATTCCAGGCCAAGAACTACACTACGTACCTGTATACAATATTCCAGCCCGATGCGTTCAGTAGTTTTTGCGTGAAAGAGCAACAAACATACATACAGACATGTTTACAAACTTTCGCGTTTATAATACCTAATTCAAATATCATATTATATACATATAATAACTATGTTATTTGAATTCAGTTAACATGAGTTCAACATGAATTCAGTTATAATTCAGTTACAATTCAGCCCGCGCGATCATCAAGCTATTATTGTATAGCTTGATGATCGCGCGGGCTCACTATACCTAGAGATAGAGAAATTATTAAATCTTCTTGGAACAAATCTCTAACCTCAATGAAGTCTAATTTTCGGGGTACTTTTTTGCTAACATCAAGCTTTCACATTATCAGAAGTTATTGTATTCTCTTTGCATTATCATTTCAATCATAGATTTTATGTGCCAGTGTCATTTTTTTTGCTGGTTTTTACACCGGTTTTTTAAGTTTTTTTGGGATCGGACGGGATGTAAAATTTTTTGTAAATTGTAATTGCTATCTTTGTAGTTTGTAGCGATTGCTATCTTTGTAGTTTGTAGTGATGTCTATGTTGCCAACCGGTGAACCGAGAGTACAGGGTAGGAACTTGCCAAGTTTTATTGTCTACCTACTTAGTTTCTTCATAGTACCATGTTTGTGGCTATGTCAATCACATCACCATTAATTAAATGACCTTCGTAGATTTTATTGAGGCAGCCCGGGGCACGCAGAAATGTCGTATTCCACAAAAAGTCCCAGCCAACCGCAATCGGCCGCCAGTTTTCAACATACGACAAAAAGGAGAGGCTTTGGTACGTAAATTAAAGAAAACTTCTACTATGAACCTGTCGCTATCTTTAAAATATTTATAACAATTTAATTTTGCAACAGAAACAAAAACAGGAGATGGCGAACCGTTTCTCTGGCAAGAACTCTACACGACCCCGACCAGATGAGGTTTGTGTTAGATGTTTAAAACTTTTCACCCTTGCCTACCCAGATAACACATTATTTATTTGTATTCACAGCTAGCACGCCCTAAATCTGCAAACACACGAGCAAAAGAAGAAGTATTTTCAGGCAGACCACACAATCCAGGAAAGTCAAATCGTATAAATTACCCAAACATTTCTCCTAAAGTAAGTCCTTACTTGCATTAATATTTAAATATGTGATTTTTTCCAACTGTGATAATCGAATGAACAAAGCGAAATGAGATCGCAATGGCCTGTTGGACGATCTGGCATTGGTACTGATGAGGCTAAAAGAGAATAAAAAAAGAAGTGAATACTAAAAAGAGATTGAAGTTTCACCGATTCAAAGCCAGTCACGAGGAATCTCTACAAAATGTATTGTCGCATTGTATCGTCAGACTATCCACTCGATGGACGTCACGCCGGGAGGCAGTTCAGCATCGCTATTTGTGGCGCGTATGGTGGAGGCCTAACTGTCCAGCAGCTGTGAAGCAGTGGACGTGTGCGGCATCAGTTCGCACACGTCCACTGCTTCACGACCAAGTCATCGTTCAGGGCGCAACTATATCGTCAAAAGATGAAAACTATATATGTGCATACTTTCGTTTCATAGAAACCATCCGCACTGCCCAAACTGACAGCTAACGAGTCACATCTAGGGAACAAGACCAAAGGAATGATAATGGCACCAGTTCCTCACGTAAGACAATCTTGCAATGGTTTAACTTTTAGACTAAAGCATACAGAATAATTTAATAGACAGGCATCTGCCTGCGAAAGACGCAGGTAGATGCTTGATGCGGTTTGTTGAAGACAAAGGCGCTATCTATGGCGCATTTATTCTTGTTAGTTCCAGGTCCAATATAAAATTTTTATAAAATTTAGACTGTACCTATGTACCTGCAGTATCTGATAGATCTGCAGTAATTCCAAAGCGACATTCGACATCTTCAACAGCTATCACCATATTTACATAAAACCTTACTGAATTAAACTCTTAACATTGTATTCCTTGCCGTGTGGTGATTAGATTTTCTCAACCCCCTAACTCTTCCAGCAGGAGTCGTAAGAGGCGACTAAGGGATATCCACCTCAGCAGTGCCTCCTGCAGAACTATTTGACCACCAAACTGTAATTCCCAACGCGCATGCCCAAAACTTTCTTAATTAATGTCTTCGTTCTTTGGTGAGTTGGGTTTGGTAGTGTCTAATAACAAAGCCACCCAACTCCACGCGATATGTTCAGAAAGACATACGGACGAGGTGGAACGACTGTTTTTTTAATAACGTGAACGTTAATTAAATTGCAGAGACCGGCCTTGAAGGGTTTGTACACGTCCAAGGCTATGAGCGAACTTCCCGATCAGGTACTTAGTCTATTTGTAATATCGCTATCATCATTTTGTAGGGTAGGTATTTTCAGGCTGACAGATACTTATATTTAAAGCAGATAACAGCCATAGACAGACAAACTCCCCACTTTATGAACAAAGTTTTGAAAGACCCCCGGTTTCTCGAACGCTTGTCACATTGAATGGATAGTCAACGGCTTGTTATATACGCACTGCGGAATCTGACCACGTGAATTTTAATCTCGCGGAATATAACCTGCGTGCTTAACGTAACTTACACTTACGACGAATAAACTTCCTTGCTATTTTAGCTACCTACAACTTTATAGTGCTCCAAACATTCATATTTTTCCGCTATTGAACTTCCATTAAGTTACAGAATTCTGCAAAAAATAAACCACGCGAGTAATAAAAGCAGTGCGTGTACAGCCTGACAAATTGTCAACAATTTGTCAAAATAATAAGCGTTCGAGAAACCGGGGGTAAGCCAAGGCCTAGCAGACCTGGAGCACCAGTTTCGCTATCCCGCTTAGTATGGGCGGCCAAGTCGCCAAGTAGGCGTTGGGCTGTGTCCATTTCCGTTTTGGTTGCGTTGGGTCCACGGCATACACAGGGATATTGCTTCCAGTAGACGCACGTGATTTTAAATTTCAAGTTGATAACTGTGGTAGTTGCCGAGTTGCGAGACCATAAGGGTTAAAACAATCTAAAAACGATCTAAAAATTGAAAGGGTAAAGTGTTTTTTACTTACCGCTGTATGTCTTTTTCCTTCTTTTGTTAAGTTTAAAAAAAAATATTGACTTTTCTATAGGTTTATTTCAGAACTCAACACAGGTATCAATTAACTATTTCTAGTAGTCTAATTTCATAAGCTAATTACAATCAACGAATAGATAAAGAAAACAACAACAAATTATGGTAATTAATTTGGAACGAATAGTTACTACTGAAACATTAATTAAGCTATCTAAAACAGATTAGAACTAATATTTTTCCTAACTTAATAAATTGTGAACTTTTTTGTTAAGATCCGTGGAGCGAGAGCACTGGTGACCTGTAATACAGGTTTCATTACCCTTTTCAGGCAGTCTCTCACAAAACAGGTTAACATTAGAGTGGATCACTATCCCACAAAAATAGGTAACCTTTGTATTTATAATTATCGCTTAACCTTTGTGAGAGGGAAATAAATGATTTATTATATTATATTATTTTTTTCTGCGTGTATTTAGTACGGAACCGTCGTATGGAAATCTGACTCGCATTTGGACGGTTTTAATTATATTATTGTTTTAATGATTGTTGGTTAAATAGGAGTAGGTTTCATACGTATGCTGGGGCGTAGGTATCGATGCAGACCTCCGTTTTTAATACAAGAAGGTATTTAGGAAGTACTTGCCTATTTACTTGCACCTTTATTTATAGTTTTATTTCTATGCAGGACACAATTATAAAAGAACACGAAGATCAAATAGAAAAATTCGATTCTACAAAGGCTGTTATTGAAGCAGACGACAGTAGAGGTAAATAAAACTCCCTACTATTACAAACCACTCACTTTAGGTACTTATTTTCCTTGATTAAACAATAGACTGAAAAGATGATGATGAAGGAACGAAGATAAAATCTTTCTCGAGAATGTTCGCGAACGCCATATTGATTTTTCGTTTTTTTTACTTTTCCGCTATTTTCGATAGTGTTACCCCATCGAATTATCAAAAATTGGTAAAGGTTTTATACAAATCACGTCAATGCTTTGGAAAATGAGCTCATTTTCCTGTAAGCTAGAACTACTTACACTGTGGTGCAATAAAATTATATTCAAATATTATTGTTAACATGTTCCCAGATTCTATAATGTCTGATAGTGAAGAAATGATGAATTTAAGAGTTACCTGGCAAGAAAAGATGGTTCAGTTTGAAAAGATAAAACAAGAATTGAATGATCGACAAGTAAGAGCTCCAAAGTTCAAATTTAGTCATTGTATATTTTACTTTATCACAGTATGTAGTATATTTTACTGGCCCGGTTTCTTGGGCTTGGGTAGAAAGAAGCTTATATAAATTATAATATGTAGCTAAGTATACATTATGTAAAGATCCAACGAGTCTCAGTAGATCGTGTAGATGAGGCACAGAACTTGGGTGTTACCTTTGATAGCCAACTTAGGTTCTGAGTTTAGTAAAGAATTGTTTGTACCGCCTAAAAGTTCTATATACACAATCAACTTTTAAGAGGTTTCTCGCTTAGCTCTATGCGGAGCTTTGATTATTTCAAGACTTAATTACTGTGACGTACTGTATGGTATGATACATACACGGCTACATGCCCGAACTCAGCGAATGTTACAGCGTGTACAGAATGCATGTTGCCGTTTTTGCTTTAGTATCCCCCGTCGTAATCACATCACTCCTTATATTATATAAAATATCTTGGGGGTTTGATTTTTGATGTTATCAAATGCAATAAACCTGAATACTTACACTCTAAACTTAATTTTGTGGATAGCAAGAGAGCCTTGCGTCCAATTAGGTCTGCACTTCTCCACCATACTCATAAAACTGCAGCGTTTAAAGGTAGATTCCGATATTTAGCAACGAAGTGCTGGAACAGTATACCCCCACCCATACGTATTTCACAACACTAAATTCACTTCAAATTACGCCTCAAGTCTTTACTATTGCACAAACAAACTGAAGGAATCCCGGAACACTTCGTTCGCCAATTATAAATACAAAAAAAATACAAAATTATTTATTTAGAACAATGTATATGATACAATAAGTTACAAATGAACGATGAGACAGCAAAAGTTTAAAACTGTGAAGCTGCCACATCGCCCGCCTCCTTGACACAACATAAATAAATAAATTATAGATGTATAATTTATTTATTTATGTATATAATTATAAGTGACACTGATTTAGCTGCCTCTACCTGTAAAGTTCCTGTCTTTTGTATTAGCATCAATCTGTAGGTAGGTATACAAAGGAAGTTAAGTTTTTTTATTTCTTTTATCAAACACTTTAAAATAATACCAGTATCCACTTGTAAATTATTTAGACACATCATTATTTGTTGGTATCTCGTTTTTCTAGTTACCTCAGAGGGTATTACTAAAAATCAGTGTTTGCTCTTCGAGCAAAACTATGTGCTGAGTTAGTGCCTTTTTGCTGAGCTGCAGCACACACATGCTACGTCTATTTGCTAACATATTCTAATTTATGCTACTTATTTCCATAAGCATCATTCTTACAATAATTATTATTTTGTTTTTCTCCTTGGCAGCTTATTAGATTTTTTTTGTGAAATGTTTATATTACCACCTATGTACACCTACCGTGTGTTGCAGAAACAAAAAATGTTTATCTATCTATCTATTTAATTGCTTTATAAATTACTAGCTGCGCCCCGCGGCTTCGCACGCGTTGTTTCTATGAAAACATTAAAAGGTGATTTTCATCCCACGGGAACAGATTTATGGGATAAAAAGTAGCCTATGTTTTATTCCAGTATTAGAATTACCTGTATGTAAAATTTCAGCCAGATCCGTTCAGTAGTTTTGGCGTGAAGAGGTAACAAACATCCATCCATACATCCATCCAAACTTTCGCCTTTATAATATTAGTGTGATTTCTTAAACCTCTACCTATAACAAAGAACAGAAAAAAATATGTGCTGGCGCCAGTTTCACTTGGACCTTCACGCTAACCGCCCAATGATGGCCCAATCTCGGTACTCGGAACCTGCTCTCGAATGACATAAGCTCACTTAAAAATTACAGACCGAGATACTGGAATTGTACGCACAAATTCAAAACACTCATCGTAAAATGACAGCGCTCGGGGATGACAGGGTGCTTCCCTCGGTGGAAGAACTTCGCATCATGAATGTCACCAAACTGACGCCGGAGCAGCTGCTGCGACTTTGCTCTGGAACTGCGACCGGTAAACTAAAGGGCCCAGGTAACTTTAGGGATGAAACTTAGCAATTATCACTAGTTCAATACATTTTATTTTAATTAGACAGGAAAAGAATACGGCTGGCACAGGACCGTGGTGGAGTGCACAAACTTTGGGAAATCTATACCCAACGGTGGGTAAAATCCGGCTGTGGATGACGATGATGAAACAAAAAATTGTAGAACGAACTAATTAATTTCTTCAAATTAAGATATGCTGTATTTTGTGCTATATTTTTGCTGTAAGACTTTGTTGTTATTAAGGATCTCTGCTTATTCAGATGCCCTTTGCAAAATTTCGGTGGCCATTGACGTACAAAAGCTGCACAACATGCCTGCTAAGCTAGTGAAAGCATGCGACGAAACCCTTCATAAAAGGAAAGAAATTATTGATTGGTTTGATTCGTTGAAATCACTGAATAAGGTCAGTACATAATGAGTGTGATTGGATATCTAACAACTAATAAGCTTCAATAGCCTGCTGACTCCCAGTTTTGGCGACATCTGAATTTTAACATCTGAATTTTACGAACTATTAGCTGTTAGTACCTTTAGTACTATAGGTAGATAGATACAGATACATATCTGTGTTTAGTAGTTACAGTTACCTAATATTGAGTTCTTTTGAAAGCCTACTCTCTTTTACGTAGGCAGGCTATACGCATGTGGACTGTGGAGTGAGAACCTTGGAGTTAGCTCCTCGCCTTTGGCTGAATGGTTTAGATTAGACCATTCAGTACATTAGATGTTTTGCCTTTTGTTTACGAAGCTTTTTAAACGACTTCAAAAAAGGAGGAGGTTCTTAATTCGACTGTTTTTTTATGTTTATTACCTCCGATGATACCTACCGATTTTCATGATTCTTTTTTTATTTGAAAGCTGATGGGCCCGTTTTTTTTTTTAAATATTTTGTCCAGTTCTGACAATGGGATCTATGAAAAAACTGTATAATTGAAGTCAGTTTATCGTTTTTTAAATCAAAATCAATTATCTCGAAACACGATTTAGAGCAACTTTGTAACGATTCAGTACGCTCCCCCATGTCTCTAAACAAAAATTATTTTCTTGTTATTTGTACTCTAATTACTTGATATTAAATCAATTTCTGTTTACATTCACTTTGGTTTCATTATTCACAGGGTATAAGTATAAGTAAACTTTCAAAAAAACTTAATGAATTCAATGCGGAGAATGATATGATGAAAGGCTGTCTTGACCAACTGAAGCGCGATTATGCCAAAGAAATGGAAGATGTAGTCGAATTTTTAAGGTATGTAATCTTCTTTACTTCGCTATCTTAGAATTTACACTACCCCATCTCTTCCCGTGGGTGCCGTAAGAGGCGACTAAGGGATATCCATTGGGGGGTGGGCAGCAGCGCCCCCTGCAGAACAATTCTGCCACTGAACTGCGATCCCCAACCCGCATGCCCAGCGTGGGGATTATGGGCATTACCCACCATAAGGTAAACGCCAATATGGAAGGGGCGGCCTGCGTCCAGCAGTGGACCAATACAGGCTCTTGAGGTGGTTGAGAACTTCTAACATCATTTACTGGTTCGCAAAAATGCAGGCTTCTTCTTTCCGGGCTAAAAGGTACCCCATATCCTTCCCCGTGACACCGTGTACTGCCCTGCTAAATTTCACCAAGAACCGTTTAACCGTTTGACTTAGAAAATATACCTAACAGACAGAGAGACAATGACTGTTTCTTTTTAATTAGGTATGGAGAGTTCCGCTAAACGTGTACCTACACTACCTATCATATAGGTAAAGATATATAAACTTCTGTAATATTTCATAACAGTCTTTGTTTTGTAATTTGAACTGAACAAATAATGGCCTTGACTGATTGTTACCAGGAAAGGCGTGAACGACACAATGGCTTTGCAGCTGCGAGCCGAAGAGCTGACTTATGAGCTCTCGGCGTTGAATTCCCAGAACGCTGACCTTCGGAAGCAACTCCGAAACTCCGACCATCTCAGGTCTCAGTCGCATAAGCTGAAGTTCGATGTGAGATTTTATACTTTCTGTCTGTAAACATTTTACGCAGCCAGCCAACAACGTGAGGTTCCGTCTTAATTTTTTAACTTGTTTTTCACTTGCTGCGCCAGAAAATCATACAAATTTCAGAAGTTTATTAAAAAAATAAATAAAATAAATAATGCTGGACAATTCACACAGCATTATCTAGCCCTAGGCTAAGCAGAGCTTGTGTTATGGGTACGAGATAACTGATATACATAATACAATACACTACATAGATAGATATTTTTTATTATACATAGAAAACATCCAGAACGCGCTGAACAAATATCTGCAGATCGTGTACAAGTATTTGTCCTGAGGCAGGAATCGAACCCGCAACCTCCTGCGGTCGTCATTATTGCACACCTCCTATTGGTATTTTTATTATAATTGCTGTCGCTACGACCATAATTATTTTCATCGCCACGACCTAACGACGACGAACCCTGTTTGTTGATTGAGTTTTGGTAGATAAAAAAATACGTGATACATAAATTTTATTATTAACTTTATTTATTTATTTATACCGAGTTTTAAGTAAATAGAACCAAGGAATAATATTTTTCCATAGAAACTTTACCAACCTAAAATATGATTAGCGTTGTGTGTGTATGTGTTATTCTAGAACTTTAACAATCTACACACCAAATTTCATTAAAATCAGTTTAGTAGTTACGGAGATACGTGGAAACAAACAACGGCTGATTCCCAGGGTAATGGCACATACTCGTACCGTGCAAATGGCCTGAAAATGGTTTGATACCTCGCTAACTAAACTAATCTAAGGTACTTAAATTCCCATTGCCAATGCCAATAATTTGTTTTCTTCGTTTATGAATAAAGAACCCATCGCATTTTACAATAAAATCTAAATATATCCCATTGGCCGTATTTCCACTCACCGACCCGCGACGCGGGACCGGCGCCGCATCGGCGGCGGTGACGCCGACGACGGCACGGGTCGGGAAGAAAACTTCGTTTTCCCACTGAGCCGCTCTCCGTCTCTCCGCTCCTACCCGCACCGCACACTCACACACTCACACGTGTACGATCCGTAAACCACCGAAGCCGGAACGGTGGGAGTCATCGCCGGCCGGGCCGGTGCCGGTGAGTGGAAAAACTACTTCATACATTTTTGCTTCGACGGCACCGGCTCGTTGTCACCGGGGTCGTCGGGCCGGCTATTAAATAAACGGCCACTAAGCTAAGAACAGGAACATTAATGCTGTATTAAAAATAAAAAAAATAAAATAAGTTTATTGCAGGCACAAAAAGACATAAAAATAAAAATAACATATCACATAAAAATACAGTGCACACAATAATAAATAAAAGATAAAACTACTCGTAACATTGGTTACCTATTTTTTATTACCTATTTCCATCCATTTGGACGGAAATCCAGTGTCTGTAAATGGGATTGGCCAGATAGTCGGAAACAGCCCTCAGGATGGTGTTGTTGGAGCGACTCAATCGATTACAGAAGGCTGCTATCCTCGTCCTTATTAAGGCAAAGAAGTCGGGAACTCCTACCTGTATTAGATTTATTGGTTTTGAAATTAAATTACGATGAAAGAAAACAAGTCAGTGGCATTGGCTCAAATGGATTTAGACTACCAAAACATCGCGGCTTTAGTTAATGTTCCTTCCTATTCGTACATATTGAACAACTAGGTAGATTGAAGAACTTGGTTGCTTTTATGTACACGTTTAAAGTTTTTATCTATCACATAGGATAATGGGATAAAAGTATGGAAAAGTTTTATTTCAGGCCCAGCTATATACAAAATTTCAGTTCCCGTTCAGTAGTTCTGGTGTGAAGAGGTAACAAACAGACAAACATCCAAATCCATCCAAACATTCATATTTTTTTTTTTTTTTTTTTTTATATATCATTTATTGGTACAGAACATGGAGAACAGAAATAGTTTTGAAAAACGATGTCATCTGCAGAAGTTAAACACTGTGTCGCAGAATGACAACGCCCTCCTCACAAACCAGTAGATACTATTGTCTATATTGAATATTATTTACAATGATAATGACAGAACTAAAGATAAATATTCCATTAGCTAAGTTTAACCTATTTTAACTAATTAATTAATATATTCTAAAGCCAGTGTTATATACTGTGCGTACGTAGTGTATGTGTATGTGTGTGTGTGTGTGTGTGTGTGTGAGAGAGAGAGAGAGGGGTGTGTTTTTGTGTGTGCTTTGAATGCATGTAAAAGATAAGGTGTAGAGTTTGGAGCTCCCGAGGACACCGGTCTCTTAAGAGTCCGGGCAACAGGAGCAGCCGGTGTATGTATGATTATGCGTTGTGTTTTGTGTGTTTGGTTTCATTTGACAACTTTTAGTAGAGCCTCCGTTTCTTCATAAGTCAGAGACTGCAGCCATTCGAGACATTTTTTTTTTACAATTGAAGCGGGTGAGAGTAGATTAGTGTAAGACTACACTAAAATGTATATAACATTGTAACATTAACATTTAACATTGTAACATTAACATTAACAGTTATACAGTTTTAGTGTAGTATATGGTATTTTTAAATATGCTTAATAATAATATACTTTATGCTCTTTAGGAATTGCAAAAGGAACTGAAGGAAGAGAAAACAAAAAGGCAATTCCTGAAAGACCGGCTGACGCGCACGGATGGACAACTGAAGATGAACCAAGACAGAGCTGAACAGCTTGAGGGGGCGCTGGAGCAGGCTCGCTCTAAGACCCTGTCTCTGGAACTCACAATCCAGGAGTTACGGGATCAGGTAAGATGACCAGTGTACTACATATCTACCATACTAATGGCCGTTTTACCACTCACCGGCATGGCGACGGCATAAGAATAGAGACTGACTAGAATGGTCACTTCTTTGATCGCTTTTTTTTTTAATGTACTATGATGCTGTTGACCGCAGATGGCCATGACAGCGTTACCGGACTTTTGGCGGGCGCAGATGGCGCCTCGACGGCAAAATTTAGGTTGGGGCGACACGCACAAGGGCCACCACTTAGGTGCGAGCCTCGGCTTGGGCTGTCGCCAGATGCTACGAGAGGGCATGGAGGTTACGCCTTAGGTGCACGAATGCACCTGTGGGCGGAAGGAGGGAATTCTTCGACGCCGCTTCCGGCGGGGTCGGTTTTTGGTCGGCTGTGTAGTGTGCGGTAACGAATCGGTTGACGTCACCTCCGGGTTAGCGGCGGTGAGTGGGTCAACGGGGTCACCGAAAACATGTCTCGGTCTACGGAGGAGAGGACTACTTTGGTCGCGTCCCAAACGCCGCTATTTATATTACTTCTTCCCCCTTCACGTCGTTACACCCCTCTGTCATCCAGGCGCGTTGCCAGGGTTGCTACTGTCGAACATTGCTTACGTTAAAAGATAATAATATTGCTAAGATTTAAGTTTTTCTTTAAATGTGTTTTATTTTATACTAGCTTTTGCCCGCAGCTTCGCACGCTCTATTCAAGTAGCCTATGTCCCCGAGATACCGTTTACCTCCTTGCCAAATCTCAACAAGATTAGATTAGCGAATACTGTGCTAAGGCGTACGTATGTGGGCCTACTCTCGTGTACCTACATAGGCATATGCTTATGCCTATGTAGGTACTATTTACTAGAGTAGACCCACACTAGGTATATGGAAAATATTACTTACCTCTCATCACCTTTGGGCAAACTTAAAAAACTAAGGAAATGTATGAGAATTTTTTAATGATAATTATATTAATAAGGCTAAGTAAAAGTAAAAATCAAATCAAATAAAAACTAACACATTGCGCTTTAAAACATACATTTATTTTGTGTAGCCGAGTGAGAGAGCCTATAAAAATTATGTTTATCGCTTTTTTTTGGAGAACCGATATTCTGAGTGAATGATATTTCTGAGTGTACAACAAGTTTTCATAAAATATATTGACATGGTCAATAATATACAAAACAGAAGGAAATGTAGAGAATTCAGGAAGTACAAAGAGCGGCAATATCACTTTGAGCGATCTCTTCCAGGCAACCGTGAGATATAGGCATAGAAAATAATTCACCTCAAAATATTGTATTTTCAATGTTACATCTCGCAATCTGCATAAGGTGCCCCTGTAAAAATATTGTACTTTATATAAACAAAAAAAATAAAAATATATTTTTTAATTATAAGTATCTAATATAAGAGAACCTTACTAATGGGAACCACAACTCTATATCGTATATAAATGTAGATATAGTGCACATATATTACATAAACCTCACATATTAATCAACGTTAAAAACCTTAAAATCTGGATTACAATTTTTTGAATCACAAGCACAACCTAACCTCTCACGTAAAACGTTTTCAGAATCAGCAAGTGCAAAGTGATTTTGATGCGCAGTTGGCTATACTAAATGAATCACTCAGAGAGCACACGGAAAACCTCGGAGAAATCACAGAAGCACGGAAAAAATTAGAATTGGAGTAAAGTTACCTTTTATTACTTAGATTGTTACATAAAGCGCACCATAGATACATTTGGAAGCTGGCGCGATTGTCTTTTGTTATTTCATACAAAGAGGTATCAATCGTCAATAGATTTTTGTTATATCTAATTATCCACGCTGATGTCACCAATCCAGGCCTCCAGCTTGCGAAAAACAAAAGGAGAAACCTTTTAATTAATCGTTAAAACCACAAGACTTAAAAAAAAATAGAAATCTGTGGTTCAAACAGTTTTGTGGTTAAATGGTTTTACATTATTTATATGTCTCATAAGATTTAGGTATATTGTGTACGATGACGAGAAACGACGTTAAGAATTACCTATAGCTATGTGTCGAAAACTAGTAAACTAAATTAAATTTTAATATCAACTACATTATTATAGAAAAGAAGACCTAGAAACCCATCTCAAAGAGATAGTCGATCATTACAATGAATCTGTTAAGAATATAAAACATGATATGAATGTTAACGTAGCGAAGCTCATCGAGACAGAAGAAAAGTGCCAACAATTATCAGAGGACAAGGCTAAATTGGAACAGAAAATAGAGATGATGAACACCCAGCTTCTACAATTTGAACTGCGTTACAAAAATGTATCAATTCAAATTACAGAAAATGAGACTCGACTAGGTTTGTACCAATAAGCTCCTTTGGAGACGCATTCCATCCAACCCAATCTCTTTTTCAATTTTCAATTTTCTATTATTGATTAACGATATTGGATCGGAACACCTGGTTCAACTAATTTATGAAGGAGGGCTTTGTGCCACACTGTGACGAATGCTTTTTGGATATCTAACGTGAGATTCGTGCATGTTGAGACTGTGAAATGCCGCCTCTGCTACTCTAGCCACATCTATTTTGCTTGATGATTTCCCTTATCAACCAGGTATAGCCATGACCTTTGCCTCAAAAAATACTGTAGATAATACAAACTTATTTTGCAGAAAAAGCATTAGAAACTCAAAAGGAGCTAGAAACCACGAAAAATGAATTATTTGAAGCTCAATCACAAATCATTGATTACAAAAATAAACTTGCCACTCAAAACGAAATCTTAGCTGAAATTGAGGTAAGTAAACATGCTTGAAATAATATTTATAGTCCAGTCATTTAAGCTTAAATTAGGTAAGAATCTCGGAATTCGAGATACCCAGCTGTAAGTCTGTAAATACTTGTATATCGACACCCTAAAAGTTGTTTCAAAACCTACATATGGTAGGGTGTGCGCAACTATTAAATTTCAAGGTCAAAGGTCACAAAAAATCGGTTTTATGCGCTTTTTTTGTAAATATCTCATTTCTTATGGGTTTTTTGCTATTTGTATTTAATATCAATATTGTAGAATACAAAATTCTCTACAAATTTGGTTAATGAGTTTTTTTTATACGGTGAACCGTTTTGGAGATAGAGGGCGGAGAACGCGCGGTCACAGCATCACTTCAGGTCAATATACGGGTTTATAGATGGATGGATGTTTGTTACCTCTTCACGCCAAAACTACTGAACGGATCTGGCTGAAATTTTGCATACAGGTAATTCTAATTCTGGAATTAAACAAAAGCTACTTTTTATCCCATCAATCTGATCCCGTGGGATAAAAATCACCTTTAAACGTTTCCATAGGAACAACGCGAGCGAAGCCGCGGGGCGCAGCTAGTATAATATAGTAGTTAATAAAAATTGACAAATATTTATAATCATTGATTTATTGATAGTTCATCAACTATATATTATTATGGCGCGTTTTCGACCGGAGGCACCGGTTGACCTGAAGTGATGCTGTGACCGCGCGTTCTCCGCCCTCTATCTCCAAAACGGTTCACCGTATAAAAAAAACTTATTAACCAAATTTGTAGAGAATTTTGTATTCTACAATATTGATATTAAATACAAATAGCAAAAAACCCATAAGAAATGAGATATTTACAAAAAAAGCGCATAAAACCGATTTTTGTGACCTTTGACCTTGAAATTTAATAGTTGCGCACACCCTACCATATGTAGGTTTTGAGACAACTTTAAGGATGTCGATATACAAGTATTTACAGACTTACAGCTGGGTATCTCAAATTCCGAGGTGAACTTACTATAATGACTGGACTATAACGTATTTCTTGTGGAACCTACCTACATACATTTTCTATTAATAGAAAAGATAGATAGAAAATACTTTATTGCACACTTTAAACTAAGAAACAATTTACAAATAAAATAATTAAAACTAAGTGACAATTGGCGGTCTTATCGCTCAAGAGCGATCTCTGCCAGAATTATGTTCATAATTATTAATAAGATCAATTTGCTCTCAATTTACAGCGAAACTATAAAGAATCTGTTGAATTAAACCAATCATTTAAAACTGATTTAAAAGCAAAAGAAGAATACATAACAGATCTCGAGAAAAAACATTCATTGATGGAGCAACAGTTGCAAGAAAGGTATAAATATGTAATCCTATAAATCCTTATTTATACTAACCTAAAGTTAGTATTTAGCCTTAGGAATTTATACTCTCTTCCATCAAATGAATGAAACATAGACTATAAAAAATAATTCATCTCAAAACATTGTATTTTGTTTGTGACATCTCCCAATCAGATAGGATTATGAGCTGAGTTTGATTCTGAATGTATTCTATATAAACAAAACCCTTTTGACACCATATGCTGTTCGAAACGCACAATAATCTTACCATCCTTTGACGTATACATGGTGTAACTAGAGGGATAGATCTTCATCTTCTTGCTCGGGAGTAGAGGACCTCTTTACCTATCGAAATAACCCCATGTATGTCCTGATCCTTTAGACATCCGAAAGCGAAGTCGGAAGCTCACATTATTATTTTAGTCCGTGTTATCCTACTTCAATGCATAGGTCTCTCTTAGACCTTCCACGCATTCTAACAAAAGTTTAATATTTTCAGTGAAAGTAAAATGGAATCTTATGTAGAGCAACTCACTTCTCTTAAGGCTCATATAACTCAACTCCAAGAGTACTTTGGCGAGTTTGAAAATCTCAACGAACTCCAAACTAGGGTATGTTCATACGTATAAATTTACCAGTGTGTAGAGTGCACACGTCCACTGCTTGACACAGGCCTACTTCATGCCGTCGTAGCTCGGGGAAAAAGGTCTACGATTTGTAGAAAACTACATTTATGGTAGTTCGATTCCTTGCAGCACGCTGAAAATACGAAAAACCGCTTCAATATTTGAATCGATCACTCGGTATCGAAGAGTCTGAATAGGCATGCTGGCTGAACCACCTCCAGCCATTGAAGTTATAAAGGAACAAGAATAAGTTCATCCAGTTGCCCCAAGTTTCTTTTGCAATTTAACGTCGTAGAAAAAGTTCCTCAACCCATCATCAAGAATTTATATGTAAACTTCATTAATATGAAGTCAAAAACCACAGACATAAAATATTACACAAACTGCTTTGGACTTCATAGTCAAGTCTGAGAAAAAGAGCAATCTTTCTCACAATTATTTAAAGTTATAGCTCATATAAAACACAAGTGCGTGTGGTATTTGGTGCCGGCTTAGAATTTGCACCACCTCTTCCCGCGGAGGTCGTAATAGGCGACTAAGGGCGACTAAGACTATCCACCGAGGACTGGCATCAGCGCCTCCTGCAGAACAATCCTACCACTGAACTGCGTTCCTCAACCCGCGCGCCCAGCGTGGAGATTATGGGCACTACTCCCCATTTAAAAGCCAATAAGGCTCAGGGCTTAATCAGGGGTACGCCTGTGTTCAGCACTGGATCAATATAGGCTATTGAGATGAGGTGAGAAGGGGTAGTTTGGTGAAAATGGGTGGTAGTTTTATGTTCTCTCAATCCATAAATAATTATTAACTTAAGTGCGTACTTTCACAACAACAGATATACAATCAACAAAATCAGTTGGCCGAAATGACGCAGCAAAACGCCAAGCTTGTTGAATCACTTCAGCAGAAAGAAGAACAGTTGGAGCAGATGACTACCGACCACGGCCAGCAAAAGGTCCGCCTCGAGAAACGCGAAGAAGTGATTAACGTTTTGACTGAGAAAGAGAAAGAACAAAGCAATGTCATAAACATTTTGCGAAACAACTTGGAAGCGAGATCACAGATAGAAAAAGAGGTAATTTTTTTTTTACAAATGTTAGGCATTCATAATTTTTATCCACGACTCGACTCTTAAGCACACACGTTTTGTTCACCATGGCAACTTATTGACGGCACCGTGCCTACACACAGCGAATAATTCGTAGATTTTGAAAATTTTCTGTTTAAAAACCGTGTGTACAAGATTCGGGGTTGTAATGGCAGCAAAGACACACAAACCATAGACCATAAACCTGTGCCAGGCGGGCTTGCCATAATTTATGGTTATGGATATTGTAGGCAACTCACAGTGTTTTGCCAACTAGTCGGCAGCCCGTCTTTCATGCATAGGTAGACTCCATTATATAGGTACCAACAATTAACCTTATACAAAGATCCGGTACAAAAAAACATAGATCACCGGCGATAAATTAGTATAGTATGTAAGAGCCCGCTCCCACTTGCCAAGTGTCAGTCGCGACAGAAAATCGACTTCTGAATCCATCATGGTTATTATCACTAAAGACATTTACAACGGGATATTAAGCATGACTTATTGATTGGACAGGAGTTTTGAGCTTTTTTTTTAATCTTTTATTAATTTTTATACAGGGTTTTAAATGATAATGACACTCTTAGCAATTAAGTCTTAAATTTACTAACCCGATTGTGATCTTTCTTTAAGAACTAATAAATATTTCTATCAGCGCCCTGGCATCCAGGAAATGGTTCTAAGAGTATGCTGTTGCAGCCTCCTACCTTCCAGATGAAATGATAAGAATTGAAAGATCTTTGGCAATATTCTTCGCCCCACGGACACTCCATTAAAATGTGGTAATCATCTTGGATGGTGCCACATCGATTGAAATAAGCTGACTCAGTTTTGCCCATCATAAACCCAAACATGTTTCATGGAACATGCACAGAGAAGCCGAAGCCTTGCAGCTGTTACAATTTCGTTTTTATTTGTGTTGGCCCTCCAAAACCACGGAGAACGAATTAATGATGGTTGAACAGTTTTATACCAAATGCCCTTAGAATAATCTTTCATCAAGATATTCAGACCAACTATCAAGCATATTATTTCTTGTCTGAGATAAGATCGGTATAGTTAGGTAGGCAATTAAATACTACTCCATCAACAGCTGCTTCTTTTGCGAGGCTATCGACTTTATCGTTACCCGCCAGGCCAACATGTGACGGAACAGACTTTTTTTTTTTATTAGCCTGTTTCGTCCCACTGCTGGGCAAAGGTCTCCTTAAATTATTTAATAAACTATAAGCTATTGGAATGTCTCTAGAGCTAGACCCAGACATACAACAGGCTAAGTGAAACATAGCGCTCTTAAAATCAGTAAAAATAACCAATGTATCGTAATTGATAGATTTGATTCAAGATAAAGCTTCTAATACGGCTATAAATTCCGAATTCACTATACATATTTTTGATTGAATTAGTAACTTTGCACTGTGCCCCGTCTCTGCAGTTTTGAGCTTTGCATTAAACTGTGCCGAAATATGAAAAAGCTTGAAACTCAAATCATCATATATATCCCGTTGTAAATGATTTTAATGAGAAAATGGACTGCTCTAGTGGCAGAACATTTTATACAAAGCTATTCACACTTATCTGCACACACCCGACACCGTTTTTTCATATGGAATGTTATGTCCTATTTTCTGTCGAAACAGAAACCCTACAAGTCGAAATGGCCTGTTAGTATATCAATGTCATTTCTTACAGATGAATCAAGAAATCGCCGACAAGAATCTCGAATTAGAAACGTTAATGTTGGATTTAGAAAGTAACAAACTACAGATAAGTAATCTCGAAAAGATTATTTTAGCGTTACAAGAACAAACAAAAAAGGCTAGTTCGCTTCGAAAACGAGATCAAGATATTATAAGCATGTTGCAGTCTAAGATGACTGAGTATCAGGCATTTCAACTAGAAACATCGCGCATAGTGGATTCACCTGCCGAAACCTTCGACAATTTGATAAAAATTATTGAAGACGAGTTGTCTTCGCCGGTGAAGCCGCAACATATTGATTCGATTAATCAGGAATATGAGGTCCCAAAACAAAAAAATGGAGGAGATCGTAAGCACGCTTACAGTGAAGGGGGCAGATCTGTTTCAGGAAAACATTTAGGCAAAAGTGTGATGGATAATTATGCTCAGAAAATGTTAGTTTCTCATAACGATAAGCAATATGATGGCGACAATTTAGATCGCAAGCGGGCAATAACGAAAATAGACACACAGAAATGGAAGAGTCTAAATTCTGAGACATATCATCTGGCACCAGCCAGAAAGTCGAAGGAATCATCAGCTGTGGATCATTTTAAAACTCTATATCCTGAAAAAAATATCCAAAACATGCCCGAATATAAAGATGATAAAAGCCGAGTCAAGAGTTTTAAATTAGCTGGTCATAGAATGTGATTGTTTCTATAAACCTTGTGTTTGAGATTGTGATTTATATCCTTACATCCGTCTACATAAATATAATTTGTAAATGAAAACTCTTTTTTTTTGGCTGCTTGCTTTTACAGAGCTGAAAATGCTGAACGACCGAAGGTTTAAAAACCACCAAGATGCTATCGGCCCCGCGTAGTTGCACTTGCACCTTTTATTTTCTACCTGTACTTGTAACACAACAAACTACTTTATCTCAGTCATTTTCCATGAAATTGTGCAAATTCATTACCATTCATTACCACTAGTGAAACAAACTTACCCGTGGTCGACATCCTTTAAATTTCATTAATAAACTAAGTACCACTTACAACATTTGCCAAACCGACCGTATGGCTAGCGTATACAAGTACATACACTTGACTCCAACTACGAGTAAAAATGACACCTTCATAGATCCATATTTCTTGAATCATCATCAATCATTAGTCAACGGGGTTTACCAAAAATAAATTTCAATAAATTTCATGGCATCAAAATGACTAGATTTTACACATTAATGAAGAATATCTTTGGATACGCCACTACCGCCACCACCGCCGCCGCCGCCCCGCCTCGTGCCAATCCAGCGTAGCATCGTCTTGGTACGTAGCACGCGCCACGAATGTTTACGTAAACAAAGATTTAAATCGTTAGATACGTCCTTACGCCCAAAAACTGTAGTATTTTCTTTGAATGCGTTAGCAAAATGCCGGCACACGCACAATATGAGTAGATAAAATTAGTGTTTTCAGTAAACCTAACTATTACCTATTAATGCTTTTTCTTGTGCAATCACATAGCACGAACTTTTGTGAACAAGCACTCCATAAGAACACACCATTCACTGATTACAAATAACAAAACTAAGTTTCACGTATCACGGCGCGCACTAGGAGAGACCTATCTATCGATTTAAATTTTTCTAGGGAAATGTATAATTATCTACTGGGAAAGAAGGGGTAGGTCAAAGTCAGCACATTAATAGAGTTTGTTGAAAAAGAGAAGAGTCGTGGCGTTACGGTGAACTAATACTTTGTCGTACGCAATGACAGAGCAGTGTTGTCAACGCAACAAAAGTTGACAAAGGAGGATGGGCATTTTGGGCTTTTTGGGTACTTTGTCGAATCAAAATGAGTCACGTCGTTGGATAGCTCTTTTCAATAGGACAAAAAAATTATACTACGATAAAACTGTTGCAGTTGTCCGTTTTGAAATATACTCGAAAAAAGATGTTGAATTTGTATCACAAATACTCGTAGAATAACAAAATCCTATTATCTTATCACGTTGATCGTTTAATTAACTGCATACTTTATTATTATTATACATAATAAATGATACAAAAAATATCTTAAATCTTAATCAAGTAAAACAGTACAACGGGCGGCCTTATCGCTATAACCAATTTCTTCCAGGCAATCAATTTCAGCATTTTTGCTAAAATCACTGAGTGTAGATGACAATCCCTCCTACTTTATAAACCTCTCCTAATTTTAATTGCTACAAGTTTTTTTCCGAATCAGTGAATTACTCTAGGTAGGTACTACTTAGTGAATCATTAACTGGTATTCGTTGTTCGCCGGCTCCCTGACACGGCGCAGCATTATTGGACATAATAGACTTATTAGAGTAGAGAACTTATCTGTCACTAATACCTACTATACGGCAGATATGGTCCGCTTACGTCTTTCGTTCTTTTTTTGAGTTTTTAACCGACTTAAAAAAAGGAGGAGGTTCTCAATTCCACTATATTTTTTTTGTTCCTAAAGCGGAAGAAGCACATGTAGTTTACCTGAACGTAAAAACATTTTCTCGTTTGACCTTTTATCAAAATAACTATGTATGTATGTATGTACCGGGTGATATAAAAATAACATAATAATATATATATAATGGATAATGGAGTCATACAGCTATCCGTCCTTTCTTTTGTAACAACGGTAATGGCGTACTTTTGATGTGCTTATTTCTTTTTAACCGACTTCAAAAAAGGAGGAGGTTCTCATTTCGACTGTATTTTTTAAATGTTTGTTACCTCAGAACTTTTGACTGGGTGGTCCGATTTGCATAATTATTATTTTATGTGAAAGCTGTTGCTTCTCGTGTGGTCCCATTTTTATTTGGTCCAGTTCTAACGTGGGATCTATATAATTGAAGTCGATCGTTTATAGTTTTTTATAAACCAAATTAATTATTCATTACTCATACTCGAAAAGTAGGTGTGACTGAAGTTGCCTGAGGAGCGGGTTGAAAATAATACTTTTCAGCCCTATATCTAATTCTAAAAGTATTAGATATAAAAACTATTGGCACGCTGCCCTCCCCGTCTCGGGACTAAATAATTTACTTTCGCTCCTAGTGAAACAATGTACTATTCCCGCTAGTATGTAAAAAGTTGCAAATGATTTTTATTTCGTGTCCTTGTTATTTTATTTTGTTTTATTACTGATTATATTGCAATGTATCCTTACCGGAACTGTGTAATGTGCCGAAGAGGGCTAGATCAAGGCAAATACCAAACGTCTTCTTGAGTCAAGACTACGACTTGGCAAACGTATATAGGACGCCATCTGGCTAGGTGGGATGAAGACCTGCGAAAGACTGCAGGCAGATGTTGGATGCGACAAGCTGAAGACAGGGCGCTATGGCGCTCATTAGGGGAAGCCTATGTCCAGCAGTGGACTAATATAGGCTGATGGTGGTGATGATGATGTTATATTGAAAATACAATACAATGCTAAAATGTAAAAAAACTGATTTATTTAGGTAGGTATGCACCGTTTTAGTAGTACTTTAATAGAAAGGGTCAAAAAACTCATCAAAATAAACAACTTTCAAAGTGGAATTACTCAAAACGGACAACGAACCGGGAGTAGCCCCTTAGATATTCTTATTTTACAGGAAAAGAGCTTTCCAACGACATATCAATCAGTTCGATTGGTGCCAGGCCCAGGCGCCATACATTTGTGCCCATCCTCCTTTGCACACGAGCGCAGCGCCTTCAGTTCCCACAACTCTTCTCTTTAAAGAACAAGCTTCTTTCCTTAACAAAGTGGAACCCGGAACTGTATAGCTGTGCTTGTTTATGAGGAATTTGGTTTTGCCTACAAAAGTAAGGTGTTCCCTCGTAGCCCAGAAAAGACGTGGGTGCGCGTTGAAGTCTTTTGTATGCATAACTACATTTGTTTGCTACGGCATACGGGTATTTTGCATTCCTAGCCGGGCGAAATTATTTGTGTCGTTTTTTCTGGCGTTAAGTAGGTAGGACATACTAAAATGTACAGACAACCTATCCTGTTCTGCGCACTATAATGAGGGAGGCCATTGTAGCGGATGTATTAGATATTAAGTATATGTAATTAAATAAATGTCCCTAAAGACGGACCGTTTTGATCTGATGAAGATCAGGACATTCATAGACCTAAAAGGCACAGGACCGTTCATTGTAGAAACCATTCGGGAGGCTTTTATCCAACAGGGATCGTCATGAGCTGATATGATGAAAAAATAAAGAAGTAGGTATTCATGGTTTGGCATAGGTTTTATTGATAAACTTATTTAAAAAATATATAATACTTAGTCTAATTTGATGAGGAAGAATGCCAGGGTTCATCGTCACTTTCTCTGGCCTCTTCTGTTTCAGATTCCGAATCTGAATCATCTTCAGATTCTGGAGAATTTGGCAACAACATAGCTATCGCTTCTTTCGAAAAAGGATGCATTGTCCTCTTCGGCTTTGGTCTCAGACTTGTGAGCAGTGGATCCGAGGATAGTAGAAGGCGATTTATTACATCCGCATTGCAATCTACTCTCGAAAACTTCCTCGCAAAGTTATACCTATATAATCTGAAATGTTTATTCCTAGCTTCAGCAGCCTCTTCCGATAGTAGTCCGATAGGCAGTAACGCCTTTTCCATTACTGTAGCACCATGTATTAAAATTTTGTGCATAGTCGGACTCATCGGATGCCAGTCATATAGCGATACGTAGAGTTTTGCTGTGTCCCAACAGTAATCGGCAAATTTATTCAAATCAACTTTAAAGCCGCTTGAAATTACTTCTAGTATTATTTTTAATCTGAATATCAGGTTGTAATCGATGCCGGTAATTTCTGCAGCCTTCTGTGGGTCAGCAAAAAATCGCCTGCTGGTATTACCATCATTGGTATTGCCGAACCCGGCTTTCGGCACATCCACAATTAAACCAGTCTCGTTTCTAAATCTTTGTTGTATGCTGGCTTTTCTTTCTTTTACTCTAGTTTTATCCGAATCTGACCTAACTTGCCATTTCTTTATCTCAATCTTGTAAGACAGGTGCAAAACACTTTCAAACAAGCGAATTCTAGCGTGAAGGATAGATAAGCCAAAGTCTAATGCTTCTATATCAACTGGCATTTGAATATTTAAATTATTGAATTGCTTAGAAGTAGCTCCGCAAATGTAACATCTCATTGTGGAGCTGGTTTGCGTTGCAGCATTGCACACTTTAGCGTCCACCATTGTTAATTTCAAAGTATGCTTAACATTAGCAGACAAGCCATCATTTATGAATCTGCTGTTTTCTAGTTGATCTATTTTTGATGATATGTATTCGATTTCTTCGTTTGTCAAGTCAGTAGATTCTTTAGCGAACCTTATTCTGATTGGTCTACAATAACGTGGCGAGGAAGGAGTTGGATTTTGCCATACAATTTTTTTTCCAGATTTCAATTGCAGCGGTACTAAACAGCTTTGGAAGATGTTGGAGTCAGTAGAGTCTTCATTTTGCATTTTTTGTTTAAATTGGGACTGCTGCGAGCCGTCACAGCCCCACTTATAAATAAGCTCCAATGAATCAAGTTCTTCTTCAGTTAAATGACTTAAATTTTCTTTTAAATAAGTAAGCAGCCTAGTAACCGTGTGATTTAATAGATCTTGCAAATTGACTTCAGCAATTTTTTCAGTCACAGTCATTGAGGATTTTGGTGGGTAGCACTTTAGCTTTTCTTTTTGTATTAAGCTATAACAAGGGTAATATTTCTTATTGGAATTTCTGACGATCTCGTATTGTTTTCTTGAAAGATCCGCTTCAACAAACATTGATAGTGCTTTAAAGGGAGATAATTGTGTGTCACTATCTTGCAAACGTTTTAAATAAGCTTGTTTGTATTTGTTTGCTCGCTTCGGTGACTTCATGACTTCTGACAGTAAACGCGAGGCATTTCTATGGCCAGACGTCTCTAGGCTAGTTTTGGCTGCATGTACTAACACTTCTTTACTAACAGTTGACCGTAGCTCACTGGTTTTCTTTCGCTTGTTCCTGTTAGAGAGTTCATCAAAATGTTTTGATGGGCGACCGGCACGCTTTTGTGGAAGCGAAACAATAGGTATCTCGAACGTACCTTGAAGCCAAGTAGCATTGGCAGTAATAAATTTATGAAGTATTCTATTTGCCTTTGTCCACCTTTTTTTTAACTCACTTTTTAAAAGTGATATTTTATGTTTCAATACCTTTAATTGTTCTTCATTAAAGTTGTCAGACGATAAGAGGTAATTTTCCAAATAATCGACTTTATCATCAAAACTGTTTAATTCTTGTTGTTGCATTTTATTAAACAGGTATTCTCTAGTTACAACTTTGTAGTTAGAGCCCCCTGGTAATCCTAAAACAATAAAAAGAAAACATTTTATAATTTGCTTGAAAATAACGATTAATACTTTTTAGCCAACTCCAACACTAACGCGTAAGTTTTGTCGAAAGTAGCAAAAAGTAGCACTCAATTCGTGAACAAAATAATAACTGACAGTTTTTGTCATACGTTACCACAGAAATCGTTACACGGAAGCACTCAGAAGTATAACTATTACACCTTTGAAATGTACAATTCAAATAAAAACTGCTTGAAAATACGAGACAATTATAAATTTAACTAGATGCTTACAAATACACGTAAACATTAGTGAATCGTAATAAATAAAACTGTTCTTACCTGTATTATGATCATCCATTGTAGTTTTGGTTAAATAACTCACAATAAAAAAGCAGTAAGGTCTCAAACACGGGACGTTTTTTAATGTAGCCAGTAAATGACGCAAGCGCATGCGACAACGATCAAGTTCCGACTACTCTGTGACTGGCTGGCGCGGGCGCACGACCCCGGAAAGGGTCGTCTATTGTTCAGTAGCTACCTGGCTCGCTAACAAGTATTCATTTTTTAGTTTGTGTTGGAATTTGTTTCTACCAATTTCGCCCGGCTAGGAATGCAAAATACCCGTATGTGCGGCGTAGCAAAGAAATGTAGTCCGATCGCGCAAACAGGCAATGTCGTAGTACGACATTGGCAAGGCAAGGCATCAAGAAATTAGATCTGACATGGAATCACAAAACTCCCTATACACATCTCCCTATGAGGTCATTTATCATGTCCACATTATGAAACACTACTTACTCTAACCGGTAAGCCTCACAGGGTCTTGCGACTAAAATGGTTTCGGCAGAATATCAGCGCCTGAGTAGTAAGGCATTTATGCTGAGCCGAGACCTTTTTGCTGCTGTAAACCTTAGTACAGTCTCTCTTTTTAGTTAATATTTTGTGTAATTGTTTTTTCTCGTAATATAAGTTAACTATGTTTTATTCTTATGTCTGTTATGTACTGTGTAGGTAGCAAATAAATGATTGTAGTCTATGTCTATGTCTGCCCGCGGCTTCGCACGCGTTTTTTCTGTATACCTAGTTATCTTTATGAGTTGAAATCACTGATAAGAGTGTAATTTCCTAAATGGTATTGAATAATGAAACAGATTATGAACATAATTCATTGTACTTAAACTTTAGGTATTGTAACGGAATAACAAAATAGAACACTTAGGAAATTATTGGTAAGCTGCTTTTTCACTAAATCCTTCATTCATTCCCAAAAATGTCCGGATCCTGAAAAAATATTAAGCTCATTAAAAGTTATATATGAATATAAAAAGGGGTGATGGTTGTTGCTTCTTAGGTAGGCAACGTATAAATTATTTATTAGACTGGAAGCCTGACATGATGTGATTTTGAGTTTTGGAGCGAAATAAAAGATGCGTACTTCGTCCAAGATGGCGTGTAATAGTTTAGTCATTCACAGAGTACAAATGTCGAGGCGAGGTGAGGTAAGGGGAGAGGGGTACACAGATATAGTATTTAAAAATTAGGCGCGAACGATGGTACTGAATAGATCAATCCCGACGGAATAGTACGGGAAGTAAGACGAGTTGGGCTCATACTGAACAATTTCACAGCTCAGGGGGCCTATTTTAATTCTCCACGTCGTAATTTCATGATTCGTTTCGGCCATTTAAAAATAATAATAATAATAATAATAATAATGCTGGACAATTCACACAACCAAGCTAAGCAGAGCTTGTGTTATGGGTAGATAACTGATATACATAATACAATACACTACATAGATAGATATTTTTTATTATACATAGAAAAACATCCAGAACGCCCTGAACAAATTTCTGCAGATCGTACACAAATTTGTCCCGAGGCGGGAATCGAACCCGCAACCTTTTGCGTCGCAGGCAGACCTTCGCCCCCCCCGCCACAGAGGTCGTCATATTTGGTGTACCTTAATACACCAATGAGGACGAAAAAACGAAACGTAACAATCGGTTGTCGGACAATTGTAATAGGCCTGTGCCGCCGCCGCACAGCACAAATAAGCCTGCTACCTTCCAAAACTGGCTACGAGACGGGACTATACCCAGTTTTGGTAGCAGGCTACAAAGCCGGTTCGTATTCCTGCAGAGGTATAATCTTAGGGTAGGTATTATAATTCACTCGATTCGTTTCCGAAGCTAAAACGTCAGATCCGAATTTGAATTCTATTCCGATGGAACTTTAGAACGCTATTTTGATTGTCAAAAGTTTTTGATATACGTTAAACCTAAAAATTCCTAAATAATAAATAATAATGTAAGAGAACACGAATATGAAGAAAAGAGACCCTTAATTTTTACAAATAATGTTTGATATTAAAAAACATAGAACAAACGTTGACTCCCGTGATGTCCAGAATTACCGCCTTTCGGCTTTGTACACCCTTTCCATGACACCCTTGCCATGGCCTCTGTAGGTAACGTAGGTGTGGATTAAATAGTGGGCATCTCAGCCTCAACAGCCTGTATTGGTCCACTGCTGGACGCAGGCCTCCCCTTGATAAACGCCTTATTAGCGTTTATCAAATGAGGGGTGCGCCCATAATCTCCACGCTGGGCATGCGGGTTGGGGATCGCAGTTTGGTGGTAAAATTGTTTGCTAGGGGGCGCTTCTGCCCGCCCCCCGGTGGATATCCCTTAGTCGCCTCTTACGACAACCACGGGAAGAGATGGGGTGATGCGAATTCTAATCCAGCACCATAAAATATAGTGGACACGGTTAGTTGCAAACCTGGGGTTAGGGGCGCTATAGGGATCCATGTTCGAGGAGGAAGAGGTGTGCTGGATCCGCAGCACCTCTCGCTCCAGCATGGCGCGGCGCCGCTCCAGCTGCGTGCGCACGCGGCCCTCTCGCTCCAGCTGCAATCTCTGAGAGACTATGGCGCCCTCTAGCCGCAACACACGGGTTCTCTCTGCGCGCAATGCCATCCACGTCTCGGACGCGTTGGTGCACATGCACGACAACGACATCGTTAGCTAAAAACAAACTTTATTACCTTCTTATTCATACAACCAAACAGCTGACGTAATGGAACGACGGCACAGAAGTTTTGCCTCTGTACCATCAATGGTATTGTCTGCGTCTGACGGTAGAGTCTGTTCAAAAAGAGAAGAGTCATGGTAAGTGTGGGCGCTTGTGTGCCAATTAGAATTTTTTTGTTGCGTTAACAACACTGCTCTGTCATTGCAGTACAACTAAAAGTGTTAGTTTGCCGTAACGCCATGACTCTTCTCTTTTTGAACAGACTCTACCACGGTAAAGAAGGGAAGTTATCGTATAACATATCTATCATAACATACAAGTTTAAGAAGATTTAAACCATCGAAACAAAGTACGTATATAGGTTGTTATGAGTGAAAAGTGTCTATCCGTGTGTCTGTGTTTGGAGGTAAAACCGGATCTACTGATCCTATTTAGGTCGTTCACTAATTATAGGATAAGTTTAGGCATCAGGTGTCGAATTATTAAATAGTGTAATCAGTACACACCGCGATCGCAACCACCGACGAAACGGCACACAAAACTGTGATGTGTTAGACGAAATGACAAATCAGCGAAATCGCTGGCAAAGGCGAAGGTCGCGAAGTTTAAGTACACAAATAATAACACGAAAAATACGCTTATTTGGCCTCTGCCATGGGATTTCTAAAAAAGAAAGTGGTTTCCTCAACAGCCTATATTGGTCCATTGCAGGACGCAGGTCTAGCCATGATAAGCGTCTTATTGGCTGTTATCGTGGGAGTAATGCCCATAATCCTCACGCTGCGGGTTGGGGATCGCAGCTTAGAGTTTAGTGGTAGAATTATTCTGCAGAAGGCGCTGCCCGCCCTCGGTATATGGTAAAAGTGGATTCGTACATCGGAAATTACGTTCGTATCGACTGGCGGCGGCTCGGACGTTCCTTCGAGAACGGCGGCCAAATCTCTGCGGGCACCTGCCATCTTCGCAAACAGGTATGCCGCTCGCTCGTGCCTCTCCAGCATCAGTGCCCGAGACGCGGCGACGGTCACCAGGGCGGTGCGCTCACGGGACAGCGTCTCAACTTGCATTTGCAGTTCGATTATCTATTGAATAATATGCAATCAAAGAAAAAAAACAAATTAAAACTCAGGTTTATGCCCCAATAAAGTCATTTAAGTATTGTTTACTTTATAATTCTTCGCACTCAGGGTAATTTCTAAAGAATCAAATAATTTCCAAAAAAACTCGACTTCGTTGGTACTTGAACCCAACCAAATACGTCACGTTTCATGTGTAACTTTAGTCTTTGAGCAGGATCGGATAAACTCAATGTTCCCCTGAAAGTAAAGCTCACATCTAGAGTCCGCAGGAAGTCCCAGAGATTTTCGATTCGCACTGTTGTGCACTGTGTCGTCAAAACTTTATGGAATATTATTTAATTTCTAAGAAATTATAACTAGTATTAACATACATAATAGATTTAGGCATTACTTTGCGGAAATCCATTGTAAATTTATGGATGAAAATATTTTGTAACAATTCGGGGAACATTTTTTTTCTTATATCTTAATAGGTATATTTATTATTAACACACAAACAGTTGTAGGTACTATATGCAGGTATCTAATTAATTAAATGCGAAATGTTGGTAAAGTTTTCTTGGGGAAGATCATTGTTATGTGTTGTTTGTACGTAATCATAAATTCCGTAGTAAGAATTTTAGGGGCTGTATTAAAGGTTGCTAAGGAAATTGCGATTCAGGGCGGATATTTGAACTTTTCAAACCATTTTGGGTGCTACATGCACCTCAAAAAAACATAAAAAAACCGGCAAAGTGCGAGTTGGACTCGCGCACGAAGGGTTCCGTACCATTATCTATAAAAATCAAAAAATTCAAATCTTTCCTCATAAAAAAAAAACAAAAAGACGCGGTCACCTATCCAAGTACTGACCGCACCCGACTTACTTTTATTATTTTGTTGTTATAGCGGCAACAGAAATACATCATCTGTAAAAATTTCAACTGTCTAGTTCATGAGATACAGCCTGTGACAGACGGACACCGGAGGCTTAGTAATAGGGTCTCGTTTTAACCTTTGGGTACGGAACCCTTAAAATAACTTACCTCTGTTTGCAATTCTTGCAACGGTTCTTCTTTCATGTAACAATCATAGTTGCGTAGTCTATTGACCTCCAATCGCAAGACGGACAGCTGGTTTAAATGATGTGCGATCGTATGCTCCCTGAAAAATGTATTGACAAAGAAACCAAAATCAAATAATAGAAACAATTAAATTTGTCTCATCGGGCTCTAACAGCCGCACTCAGAGATGTTTATTGATTACCTAAACGACCACTTCGTAAAGAGAATTATCTAATATCTACATAATCCTATCAAATTTTATTCTGCCATTTTAAATGTATGTATAAATTCTTTTGCAGTGTCCTACAGGGTACATGTACTATTGACCTAAGCATACTTTAAGACCTAAGCTGTATACATGTAAGCAAAATAAATGAATAAATAAATAGATTTCAATACAAAATCCTTTACTTAGTGATAGCGTAAGCATTGATTCTCTGAGTGCGGCGCTGAGTCAGGCACCTTATGAATACCTTACCTTGTCCTCCCCCTAAAATACGCCTTATTGGCGTATCTCATAGGGGATAGTGCCCATAATCCCCACGCTGGGCATGTGGGTTGGGGATTGCAGTTCGTTGGTAGAAATGTTCTGCAGAGGACGCGCTGCCCGCCCCCCGGTGAATAGCCGTTAGTCGTCTCTAACGACACACACAGGATGAGTTGGAGTGGTGCAAATTCTAAGCCAGCACCACACAGCTAAATGAGTACCTTACAGATATAAAATACTTTAATTGACTTACATAAGCTTTTCATTAGCACGTTGCTCATCTAGTGCATGTTGCAATTTCGCTATTTTTTGCTCTTTCTCCAATAATTCTGTTGTAATTTTGTCTTTGAAATTTTCTGGGTCCTCTCCTTGCTACAAAAAATCAGTACAGATTAGTTGACTTCACTACTAATAGCTGCGCCCCACGGCTTTTCTCGCGTGGATATCATACTTCAACTTCAACAGCCTATATTGGTCAGAGTCAGAGTCACAGTCAAATAGTTTATTTCTTTAGACTTACAGTCTATAAAATAAGCACTTAGACAAGTCAAATTTTTAGGGTGTTCGGAAGAACGTTGAACATACGAAAATGGGGGGTAGGGGGGGTGGTCTGCTAACTACCTACCCCAAAAAATTTCACCTAGGTCTGAAGATTTTTTTTTAAATAATTTTTTTAAAAATTTTTGGAATTTATCGCTTTTGCACCTTTAAACCCGTCTAACTTTTTTTTTTATGGCCTATCAAATTTTTTTTTTTATTATTACAGTCTTAGTGGTTGGGAGGTCCCTTTTAATTAAAAGTTATAAATTGCACATTGTCAGAAACAAAGTTATGGGCCCTCAAACATAAAATAAGAGTTGAAATAAATTTCGAAACTCAACTTCGCGTAACATTTAAAAAATAAATAATAGTGATGGATGACTTCTGATTTGTTGAAAACATCTCTAAAGTGTGAGCTTTCTAACGATAGGTAGTTTGTTTTGATATCATTTTTGTAACCAAAATTATTCTATGTTTTCTACCAAGGCGGACCATTTGGACGGAAATCTACTTATGTGAAAACTTAAATGTTTTGCGAAATTTATCAATGCAATGGTCAAAATAACGTAATGGCTTATTACTGGGAATATTGGGATAGGGACATAAAGCAGGTAGATTTTTGTCACTTTTGCGCACTCATAATAGCTATCTTTTCTCTCTCTTAATCTGTGTGGAATGCGAGGCGAGCGACGCTTCACAAAGAAGGTAATGATAATGTTTCACTCTAGCACACTTACATCGTATCTATCCTCTCTTTCACTTTCGGAGCAAGCGACTCAGTGTAAGTGACGAGGACGACGGACAGAGAACTCTTTGTCGAGACTTAACCGCCTCTGCGATCACACGTGCCCATTTGTGCTTACGCTTGTTACAGTTTTTTTTTGTGTTATTGTTATCAGTTATTTTGTTAAGTTTTATTATTTCTGTTACGTTTGTTTTTGGTAAAATGACTTCATTTACCAATGAAGAATATGCGGACATTTTAATGGCATATGGAAGAGCTAACTCCAATGCGCGTGAAGCTCGTAGAGTTTATCAAGAACGTTATCCCAACCGACGTGTCCCCAGTCACCAAACGTTCACGAACACTTATCGGCGTTTACGGGAAACCGGCAACCTAAGTTTTCAAGAGCCGAGAGTCAGCATTAGAGAAGGCAATGTAAACATTGACGAGCGAATCCTTGCCGAGTTTGAAGCGGACCCTACGAAAAGTGTGAGAAAGGTTGCTGCAGCACTTGGCCTGGGCATATGGAAAGTATGGTCAGTTCTCCGGCACGATGGAAGGCATCCTTTCCACTACACACCAGTTCAAGGTATGTATGTACTCTTAGGAACACTTGACTTTTTTTTTCCTGATAATAACCCAATCTCGTATGTTATTAGTGCATCAGAATTTGTTTTCTTTAAACACAAAAGGAAATGTTTGTTAGACTGCATTCTTGCAACAAGCATTCGCTACACAATATCAGATTAGTGTACCTACTTAATAAACATGTAAGTAGTGAATTAAAATCTTGTTTTGTTTGTTGCAGGTCTTGAAGATAATGATTTTGTGAAGCGTGTCGCATTTTGCCGGCATTTGCTCCATACCGATGTGGACGATATAAACTTTTTGAGGAGAATTCTTTGGACCGACGAATCTAAATTTGACAAAGAGGGAATAGTGAATTATCACAATTTGCACCACTGGGCAAAAAAAGGAGAAAACCCGCGCGTAAAGCGACAAAGGGGTTTTCAAAGAAGGTTTAGCGTTAATGTCTGGGCAGGAGTGATCGGAAATAAGTTAATTGGACCATATTATTTACCCGACACTCTCAATGGACACAATTATTTAGAATTTTTGATGAATGATTTACCGCAATTGGTGGAAGAAGTGTTCCAAGAAGACGCTGCAATAATATTCCAACATGACGGCTGCCCAGCCCATTATAGCCTAGCCGTAAGGGAATATCTAAATAATACTTTCCCTAATTCTTGGATTGGTCGGGGCGGTCCAATTCCCTGGCCCCCGCGATCGCCAGACCTCACCCCTCTTGACTTTTACGTCTGGGGAAGGGCCAAGGATCTAGTTTACACAACTGAAGTGTCCACTCGTGAAGAATTAATAACTCGCATTGATGCTGCGTTCGAGGCGATGAAACAGGAAATGCTACTTCGTACAACAACGGTTGAAATTAGAAACCGATGCAGAGCATGCATAGCAAATGAGGGACGTCAATTTGAATTTTAAATAAAGAATAGATTTGAACTAATTGTTTAATTTTTTCAACCTTTACATTGATGAATTTCGCAAAACATTTAAGTTTTCACATAAGTAGATTTCCGTCCAAATGGTCGAAACATCGAATAATTTTGGTTACAAAAATGATATCAAAACAAACTACCTATCGTTAGAAAGCTCACACTTTAGAGATGTTTTTAACAAATCAGAAGTCATCCATCACTATTATTTATTTTTTAAATGTTACGCGAAGTTGAGTTTCGAAATTTATTTAAACTCTTATTTTATGTTTGAGGGCCCATAACTTTGTTTCTAGCAATGTGCAATTTATAACTTTTAATTAAAAGGGACCTCCCAACCACTAAGACTGTAATAATAAAAAAAAAAAATTGATCTGGCCATAAAAAAAAAGTTAGACGGGTTTAAAGGTGCAAAAGCGATAAATTCCAAAAAATTTTTAAAAAATTATTTAAAAAAAAATCTTCAGACCTAGGCGAAATTTTTTGGGTTAGGTAGTTAGCAGACCACCCCCCCTACCCCCCATTTTCGTATGTTCAACGTTCTTCCGAACACCCCAGCTTGATAAATAAAATAGTAATACCGATCAATTAAGAAATAAGGTGCAAATGACTCTAATTCGAATTCACTTGAGTTTGTCCACTGCTGGACGCAGGCCTACCCCTGATCGAGCGCCTTTATTGGCTAGTATCACATCGGGGTAATACCCATAATCCCCACGCTGGGCATTCGGGTTGGAGTTCGCAGGGTGGTAGTATTGTTCCGCAGGCGTTGCTGCCCGCCCTAGGTGGATATCCTTTAGTTGTCTCTTAAACACCGACCGCGAGAAAGATTGAGTTGACAAATATGACTAAGTAAGTAAATGACTGGAGCCACAGTAGCTTGTTACGTGGCTGCTTCCAGCAAGAAGCGATTGTGGCGCATGTAGTGGTACACTGCACGGCCACACAAAACAGGCTTAAAGACTCTCATAGAGGCATCAAACCCTTCTACTGTAGGTACAGAAAAGCTGAAACGAATCTGTCAATCAGCAAAAAATCTGCCCCGGTACTTCAAGAAGCTGCTGTGCGGTTACGCAAAAACCAACTGTCCTATATCGACTTTTGAAAGCCCTTTTAAAGGTCTTTAAAGTCTTGGTCTTGAAACAATGGCCTTCGCCGTACAATTGCAAATTACGAAGGCCATTCAAAGAGCTTTCAAATGTCAATGTAGGATGGGTGGTTTTTGCGTAATAGCCATGGCTGGTTACGGCCTGGTTAGGCAAGAGGACAATGCACAGTACACTCAGCAAGATCTTAGTGTAATGAGTAGAAGTGTGAGTGAAGTAATTAGTATAAAATTAACCGCAATTCTTGTAAGAGAGCTCAGGAAACTGTCCTTTTCGACTTTGGCATGGCGTGCTTCCTCCTCGGCCTTAGCCAGCGCCATCCTGGTCACCTGCAGCTCCTTCCAGATCTCAGTCTCTCGCTCTGACGGCTCACTCTCTGTCAAGCACAGGAAAGCAATCATGATCATTTGGTACTTAATCAACGTTTTCTGCGCTGACTTTTGCATGGTCAAATTGTAACTATGTTATAAAAGTTTATGAATATTTGGACATTACAAAACTTTTTTCCTCTTAAAGAGGTTAACTAATAAAATTCAAGTAGCCTATGTATTATTCTAGAACCTTTCTACACACCAATCGGTTAAGAACTTGAGATACGTGGTTACAAACATTCAAACCTTCGAGTTTATTATTATTAGGAAGTAGGATAGTACATTATCGCCATCAGCTCACATTCTTCCTGTGAAGAATATCTCTCCCCCAAACAAGGAGGTTTTGATTATGGATGTAAGCGGGTTAACTACGAACCTTATTTCTGTTGGAAAATCACCAACTAACGTTTTAAAGGGGGGTTTGCTATAATCACCACGCTTGGCAGGCGGATTGGTGCTCGTAGTTGACAGGTTAAATACACAGAAAACTGTGCCCTTCCTCTGGTAGGATCCCTTATATGGCTTCGCTTCGATTGACACGGCACAGTATACAATGTATTTTCGAACCTTGATCAAATGAAATGTGCGGCCCGAAACGAATACACGACATAAATATATCGATAAAAATCGGAAAAAAATAATTTATATGTTGGCTATCTCAAAAAAAGCTGATCTTATTATTTTTAAATGAAAATGCTTTTTTCTTCCTTCCTTTTTGAGAAAACGATGTATGTATTTCATTCGATGAAACGTCAGGTTACTCGTAACTACAGGTGACGGCGCGGTGGATAAAATGTTTGTACCATCTGTAAATATTTGTGCAGGGTGTTTAGGTTTTCTATGTATTATAAAAATTATATCTATTTATGAAATGTACCTATTCTATTATGTATATCAGCTTGGTACCGATAAGACATGCTCTGCTTAGCTTGGGACTAGATACTGCTGTATGAATTATCCAGTATTATTTATTAACTAGCTGCGCCCCGCGGCGTCGCACGCGTTGATTTTCTCACCTTTCAAACCTTTCCTAGACCTCCACGAACATTTCAAGACCAAGATAAGATAAATTCGTTCAGCCGTTCTCGAGTTTTAGCGAGACTAACGAACAGCAATTCAGTTTTATAGATACACCGTCGGCCGCATCTTCGCTTTCCATCAGGTGAGATTGCGGTAAAACAAAGGTCTATTTACCGTAAAAAAAAAAAAAAAAAAAAAAAAAATATAGATAGATAGATAGATTTTATTAGTAAAGGTACTAGGTAATTATGTGATCTAACCTTTGCCAGGAATATACTCTAAGCATCTGACCCTCTCCATATCGATGAGCCGGACAGACCGCTCTCTCAAGACTTGCTGTGCTTCTTCCACCTCTTTCACTTTAGCTAGCAGTTCCTCTTCACGGGCATCAGCTGCTTTCTTCACCTTCTCCTGAAAACAGGTCGGGAGGTATTTCAAGGTATAACCTACGTACTATTCAGGGTGGTTTTAACATTCAAAATGTTTTTGTATTCCTGTGTGTTTATATTTATATCTATCGGAGGGCGGGCAGCAGCACCCCTTGCAGAACAATTCTACCACAGTATCACAACTTTTTGAGACTTTACGAAATTTGACAAAATTTCAACGTGGATTGAGAATTTCTTAATAACCTTTTTGAACGCGCTATTCAAGAAACGGAAAAATTACCTCTCGGGGTTGAATTAAGCTACAGTTTGAAGCTGCGAATAAATAATTTTCTGTTTAAGACATAGGTAGTTTAATTTCAACAAGGACAACAAACCAGCGTTACCTGATCGGCTAGTTTCGCAGTAAGGGCTTCAATCCGTTGTCTCATATCTTGCGCCCGACTCTCTGCTATTTTTTCGCAGTTTTCTCCATATTCGCGGAGTTCTTTCACTCTGATGAAAACGTAGTCTTTTAACTTTTTAACTCATTTACTGCCCAGCCACAACCACCTGCCCATCTCCAGCGCGCCGCCAGGCGGTGGAGGCATGTGCGTCGTGCGCCATGAACGTGTTAACCAATGGCATGCTGAGACCTCATACCAACAGTAGTAGTCAACTTCATAAGCCTCCTCCGTTGGTAGTCGAATAAAAAACATATATAACCTTAGTTCCAGTGCACTTCTCTGCCGAGAAAGTGACTCGATGGTTACTTCACCTATTTTAGAAGTTTCCAACAACTTTTTAGATCGGGCGTCCAAAGTTGATTCACGGTTACGATACTGCGAAATGAAAAAAACAAATATTACTAACGCTGAAGACGCGGTACTAGAAATCTGATTATTACTACATTTTTTACTTCGCGAAGTGAAATATTCTAGAGTAGAGAATTCAGATAATTTTTAAAATGAAATGATTTAACCTCAAGGGCATCAAGGGCTTCTTCACACACGGCAGCTATAATGTATATGAATGTACATGACATCTAGGAAGAAGTAACATGACATCCCTTCATATTTGATACAATATGTAAAAATATACATTAAAGCTACCGTATGTGAAGCCATTATAGTGTTGAAATTTAAGCTATAAAGGGATAGTGGGGGGAATCAAAGCTAATTTGAGAGTGATCCATAGCTAAAGGATCATTAATGTAGGTCACAACTTCACTGGCGACTGTTCGATTGCGAGTCTTTTTACGAGTTGCTCGAGGTCTTTGTGCTTCTTTCTGGTAAGGTCGAGATCTTTTTTAGTTTCCTTGAGCTGACTCTCGAGGCTTGAAATGCGCGTGCGAGCCACTCGCAGCATGTTCTCCACCGCTGAGACAACGTCCTTGAGAGCCCCCCGGGCTGCCTTCTCCTTCATCAACTCTTCATGCAATGCCTGTGCAACCACAAGAAAACAAGCATTTTATATAGGTACCGGATTGTGCCTACTTGTAAATTTTTGTGCTTGCAGCTCGAAAATACATGGTATTTTCTCCTCACCTCACAGACTTCCACATCCAAAGCTGGTTGAATGCCTGCCCCTGATAAACATCTTATTGGCTTTTATCTCATCAGGGGTAATGCCTATACCTCCACGCTGGGCATGCGGGTTGAAGGTCGCAGTTCGTTGGTAAAATTGTTCTGCAGGAGGCGTTGCCACTATCCCTCAGTCGCTCTTACGACACCCGCAAGAGTAGGGGTAGTGCAAATTTTAAGCCGGCACCGCACGGCCAATTCTCATTTCAATTAATTTATTTTGCTATTAATTTAAAAATCTACGTTTGTTGTCTAAAATCACTGAGCTCCATTATACAAATAAATACCTACAGTGGAGGTCATGTTATCGAAGACAGATTAGGCCATTTGATTTTCAGTATTTTGGCGCTGAGCGTAGGCGTAAGCGGCGGCCGGCTGCAGCGTGATCGTCCATGGAACTAATATTAGGTATGGTTCTCGTATTGTTTTGGTAAGCGTACCAGCGCAGCGCTGGCAGCGCTTCAACGAATGTCAATTTTATTTATGACGGTCGAACTCCTCTTGACTTTATAGGTGCTGACAAAATAAACATGGGCGCCTTGAATTTGCACACTAAATAACTGTCATAACTAATATAACATTTTCTCTCCAGGCGTATTTGTAAATTGTAGCTCAGTGTCAAAAGGGGACTTCTTTATAACTTGTGTACTTCTAGAATGGGATTGACAATGACGTCAGCTCTCTTGGTGTCCTGTTCTGTTTAAATTAGATCTGACAGCATGACAGATGACGTCATTGTCAATCCCACAGGCTACATGTGGGTATACAAACTTGATGAGTCATATTATCAGTTCCTGGAGGACATGGAACTGGCGGTCGAGTAGACAATTCATCAATTTTTCCTTGTAATATTAAGTTCTCCTTTTGTAAGCGTTCTATCTTTCTGATGATAACTTCCCTATCTATCCAAGCAACCCTGAAAGTAAAATGTTTGGTGAGGCCCGTGACCACGATCGCTGTAATGCAGTTGAAACGTAGGGGAAATTTATAATATATAATAACAAAACGCGTTAACATAGACGTTTATATAATTTATTGTTTTTTTACTGCTCTAAATTGTACAGAATTTAGTGAAAAGGCAATAAACATGCATAAACTATCTATGCTCAATACAAAAAAACACCAAAATTGGCATATTTTGCACCGTGCCGCGCGGAATGATGTCTTTCGTGCAACGAGGGCCAGTATGGGGATCTTAAAATCTAAAGCGATGTTTCTGATTCGTTTCTGTGCAAACGCTGATCTTATACAAGGGACATAATATGTTCCTGTATATACCTGTTTAAATGCATTAGGTATGTAGCTATATTATAGCTATATGCATTTATAAAGATATGGCCATGCAATCTGTACCAGCGAAGGTCTGTGGTCTCGGTACACCAATACCTATCGATTGGACCCCCATATATGTTCTGCGATTTCTTTTAGTTTTGGAGATATAATTTTTTGTGTCATTTTCAGATATATTAAAATTTTGCGTGCATTCGATCGTGCCTCTCTACCTATATCGTATCCATTTTCAATGGAGCATTAACGTAAACAAACCGCCCATACTTAACCTAAAATTCACTTTGTTGGCGCGTCCTTTTATACGTAATTTACATTACTTGTCGATTTTAGATCCTCCCTTTAATAAAAATTACTTTTAATTATATCTGAAACTCGACGCCAAGCAAGTGAGAATTTGTTATTTGTGTCGTACTTTGTTTACTAACATGCTTCATTCAAAATGGATAAACCATAGGTAGAGTTGGTTTTGCTCGTCAACGAAGACGAAACTTCGTTAACGCGCTAATTACCCGAAATACACACAGTGATTAAACAATCAAAAATACACCTACCTGCTAAGAGACAAGGTATGATTCAACTTTGATCTTAAATTTTCGGCTGCGCCTGCGACCATTCTGTGTAATCTCTCAGTTTCGGCTTCGTATTCAATGGATTTGGTTCTCCATTCCGAGTTCTAAAATCGACAAAATATTTATTAATTTATGCACGTGATGTAAGTAAAGTAAATAGTATACCGTTCACACACGGGCGAAGTGTCCTGTCCATTTTCAACATGTCGCTCGATTCACGACTCATATTACCTATTATGTGCGTGTGAACTGAGAGCCCACTTTTGAAATCCTTGCAAATCGACTTGAAAAAGTCACAAAATTAGTTAAAATATTGTTAAACATGAAGCAAAGGTCCATTAATTTGTTAAACTTAACAAACCCGGTATGACCCCTAGAGTAAAGCTCTCAGTCCACACGCTTGAAAAATAAGCATAGCGTATATCTCACAAATTATTACGTCTACTTTGCGACTTTATAATGGAATACGACGACATTTAGTTAAGAAATAGTTAAAAACATTGACCTAGCTTGATTTATCCTTGGAGGTTGAACCTAGCTAATACAGACGAAACAATGATTTCAAAAGTGAGCTCTCAGTTCACACGCACATAAATATAATTCATATGGATGGCAAGTTACGAACTGCAAGGCAGCTGCAGGCGAAGAGTAATACCATAGTGCCATAGTGGCGTTTAACTCATGGAGGGAAATTCCCAATAATCCCCACGCTGGGCATCGATGGGACCGCAGTTTGGTGGTATAATTGTTCTACAGGGGGCGCTGCCCGCCACCACCGGTTGATATCCCTTAGTCGCCTCTTACGACACCCGCGGGAAGAGTTGGGGTCATACAAAGTCTAAGCTAGCACTATACAGCTAAGCTCTCGTTGGGAGTCCATAAATAATTAAATAAATTGCCTCAGAAGTATAGGCACTGTTTGGTATTTCCCTGCCAATGTCATAAAAACCGGTCGAAGAATTCATCATGTCAACACACAGGTAGAACCATATCCTAGACCCCATCACTAGTTCCAGCATATCCCATATAGTATGTACTTGTGTAGTTATACAGGTATCATAAAGCCCTCAGCACACAGACGCTAATTAATTAGCGCGTCTTGTAAGCGCGATTTGGGCGACTTTCTAGCGCGATTCCTTACACACAGTGGCATACTATTTACTACTCAGGTCGCGCTTAAAAATTAGCGTCGATGTGAGAAGGCCTTAATACTAACACTTGGATTAATAGTTCGGTTGTACTTCCCGCGCAGTAGGTTCAACAAATCTATCCGTCGTGCCATCAGCTCGGCTGCCATGTTCAGGACTTCTTCGGGTATGGGGTCCAAGTGCGCGTGCAACTGACTCATTACTTGCGCAGCTGTCAACCATTTTTTTTTAGTTTTTACATTGTTCATCATCGATCTACTCGTAGGTAAAAAAAGGAGGACGAGGTACTCGAAGATTCTCGAAAGTGGAAGGCTCAAATTCATATTCATTTACCCCCATGTCACTCGCTATATATCTAGTTTATTTAATGTCAACGAACAACGTAGATATATTATTCAATAACCTGCCGAAACTCCTACAAATTGCACAAGTAGTCATTGAAACCAAATGTTTAGATTAGTACCTACTTATCTATTGTATAATCTGCTTAGTATACCATCGCTTTAGGGTTAAAAAAACCTGTTATGATGTTATATTGTCTAAAATAATAATTAGCTTAGGAACCCACTTAAGGCCCATACACCAGCGAAAGTGGCGCCCCCAACTATTATATCTTATTATTACGTTGAACGCAGGAATTTTTAAAAATCCTACGTTCAGTTTGTGGTATCTATTATAAGCTATTTATTAATGTAAATGTAATAGTTTCATTTTGTAAAGCTTAGGAAGAGATACGAATAAAATTATATGAGATAAAATTATAAAAGAGGTATTAAAAAATAGCTTATAATAGATACCACAAACTGAACGTAGGATTTTTAAAAATTCCTATGATAAACGTAAAAATATGATAAAATAGTAATTGCTGTCAGATTGGCTCGGGTATGCGCCTTAAGGAAAATTCTATATCTAAAACGATTCATTCAGGTGAAACTTGATCCCGTAAAAACACTTTTTTTGTGCGGCCAGTGTTTCATTGAATTCACAATTAATTTAACAGCTTGTTGCTAGGGCAAAAGTTCTTGTAAAAGTTCTTGTTCAAATATCTTGTTTTTGTATAAGATGTAGGCTTAAATAATTTACACTAATATTATTACTTAAACCTAAAATAAAATAAATAATCCCCACGCTGGGCATGCGGGTTGGGGATCGCAGTTTGGTGGTAGAATTGTTCTGCAGGAGGCGCTGCTGCCCGCATCCAGGCACTAATATTATAAGGAGGAAATAATTGTATATTTGTAACGAATAAACTCTAACTACTCGACCGATTTAAAAATTCTTTTACTATTAGTGTGAATAACATAGGTTATAATATGTATAAGAAATAATTGACCACTTGTGCGAAGCCGGGACGGGCTGCTAGTATTCCTACTACCGGATAAATGCGAAGTTTGTATGGATATATGGAGTTTTGTCATTCTTTCACGCAAAAACTAAAGAACTATTGCTAAAATTTTTCGTACAGGTAGTTCTTGGCATAGAAATAACCTTAAAAATGATTATGGAATCATTTTTAAGGTTATTTCTATGCCGAGAACTTCTATGGAGAAACAACGATTTGCCACGGGCAGCTACTGGTAATAAATAAGTTACCAATTCCAGACAATTCAGGGTCTCTTAACACAGGTGTGTTACGTAGCAGCATCAGCAGATCGTGTGCTGTCCACGAGCTCACGGACAGTATCCGAACCTCGCCGATGGTGTCGTCGTCCGTTTGCGGAGCGCCAACCTTCACCTCCATCTCTTTCAGTCCGGCGTAATTCTCGATCAGCAAATTCTGCGTAAGATAAAAAATAACAAAAAAACCGACTTCAATTATGCAGCGTGGTTTTTTGAGAAGGGCAGTGATGGCCAAGTCTGAAACCACGAGACTTAGAGAAAAGTCGTGAAAGGAGTCATGCCCTCGATTTATAGAAAAACAATACTGCATATTTTAAAAGTTGTTACTTTCGACGTAAATCGACACGAATAATTAAAAATAAGATATCCTGTATTATTGGATTTGCGATTTTGTTGCAGTTAAAGATCGTTCTTTGCAACGAAATGTATTACTAAAAAATGAAATTAAATAGAAAATGTTCACTGTTATTTTATTTTTACACGGAAGAAAACAAATAACTTTTTGGTCATACAAATAAAAACAGATATGATATAACTTAGGTAGGTACCTATTTTGAAGAAGAATTCTATTCATGGTTTTTTTTTAATAATGATGATCAGTCAGTATTGCTAAAGAAAGATGTAAGAAAGGATTTATCAAATAGTGATCGATTTGATTTGATGCAGGACTATTTAAAAAAAAGTAGAAGCATAGTCGGCGCACTTAGCTGTTATCGAAATAAATATCCACAGTACTCTTTACCCCCAGAAAAAGCGCTTAGAACTATGGTTACTAATTTAAAAGAGATGGAAGTTACAAAAACCATTGACACGAAATCCACGAACTGGCAATATTGTCGTTTTTCGAAGGATGTCCGAGTGCTTCAACTCGTGAAGCAGAAACAAACCTTCAATTTTCCCGAAATATAATTTTTGCAGTTCTTCAAAAACATTTACGTTACATTTATGTTTTTGAATATAATATAAATATGGCTATGGACGAGTTGTTCAAAAGTTTCATCCAGGTGATAATGAAAGGTGCCTGGAGTTCTGCTACTGGCTTAGGGAAGAAATGCATAAGCATCGAAATTTTTTGGTTAACATCTTATTAGGTCCTTACATATGAAATTGGCGTTTTTCGTACTGGCCACTTTAATCACAAATTTCTCCTCTTTGGTAAGGAATTCCAAATTCAAATTTGTACAGCTATAGACTCATGTATTTGTGCTTCGATGATCGTCATTCATTTGTTTTTTTTCTTCTGTTTTTTTCTGTTTGCGTCACTCATTTTACAAAATGGAAAACTTAAAATATCGCATTATTTACGAGTACGAGTTCCGCCGTGGCACTAGTGCTGCGGAAACAACTCGAAGGGTGAATGATGTGTATGGCGGTCGTGTTGCAAAAGAAAACACAGTTCGTTTTTGGTTCCAACGTTTTCGTTCTGGAAATTTCGACCTGCAGAACAAGCCCCGTGGACGGCCTGAGACTCAAGTTGATAATGAAGAGTTGAAGGCTATTGTGGAAGCGGATCCATCGCAAACCACGTCCGAGTTAGCTGCAGGCTGCGATGTTAGTGATAAAACTGTTTTAATTCACTTGAAGCAAATTGGGAAGATTAAAAAGCTTGAAAGGTAGCTCACGAATTGACTGAAGCAAATCGGCAAACGCGCGTCGACTGCTGCGTTACATTACTAAACCGGCACAATAATGAAGGTATTTTAAACCGAATCATTACCTGTGATGAAAAATGGGTTCTTTACGATAATCGGAAGCGCTCAACGCAATGGTTGGATCCTGGCCAGCCAGCCAAATCCTGCCCCAAGCGAAAATTAACCCCAAAAAAGTTACTTGTAAGCGTTTGGTGGACTAGTGCCGGTATTGTTCATTACAGTTTTCTCAAATCTGGCCAGACTATTACGGCTGATGTCTTTTGTCAGCAATTGCAAACCATGATGGAAAAGCTAGCGGCTAAACAACCTAGGCTGGTCAATCGCTCCACGCCACTGCTGCTTCACGACAACGCTAGACCACACACTGCGCAACAGACGGCTACTAAATTAGAAGAGCTTCAATTGGAAAGTCTAAGACATCCTCCGTACTCCCCGGACCTTGCTCCAACAGATTACCATTTTTTTCGAAATTTGGATAACTTCTTGCAAGGGAAAAAATTCAACTCCGATGGGGCAGTCCAAATCGCCTTCAAAGATTTTATTGATTCCCGTCCGACTGGTTTTTTTAGTAAAGGGATCAATGAACTACCTATAAGATGGCAAAAGTGCATAGAAAATAATGGTTCATACTTTGATTAATTAAATATATTATATTAAAAAATATTCGACTTTTTGTTCCTCCCATACAAAACGCCAATTTCATATGTAAGGACCTAATATTTTCCGACGAAAAAAACATGGAACTTTGCGTAACGTACATTCCGTACAACGTGAACGTTGTACGGAATGTACAATCAGAAAAATGAACATTACTAGTCTCATGAGCCAACACGTGAAGGACATCTCCAGATAAAATTTATCTTTTTTGAAATGCTACGAATTGTCGTATTTATAAACGACGCATTTGAAGAAATTGAGGATTTGCTACAAGCCAGGATACGGGATCTGTATTTCTAGCAAGACGCGGCCCCAGCTCCTGATAGCTACATATGTGGTTAGAGAGATACTGAACGAACATTTTGGGGATAGATGGATTGGCTGGCACTCATGGTCCGGTGAGATGGCCAGCAAGATCACCCGATCTTACACCACTTGAATATTTCTTCTTTTTTCTAGATTAAGATTTATTTATTTTGCTCACATGTATGGCATACAGCTTAGGTCCTAATGTATGCTTTGGTCAATAGTACATGTACCCTGTACTGCAAAAGAATTTATACATTTCAAAATATACCTCTACAATCGCGTCGATTACGTCTCAATGAACACAGTCCTAAGGGCTCTAAAAAGGACGTGTAACTCAGCCCAAGCATGATATTTTGATGATAGCTACGTAGAATCGAACTGAAAACATCCTGGTTAAACTGCTAAAAGCTGGATGCAATGGGGATTAATGAAATTTTTAATTCCCTAATCCCATTACGAGTTCGCATCGGCGCGGCGTCAACGGGGAATAATGAACAAAAAGTTCACTTATCTCCGTTGACGGGGATTGTTAACGGGGATTAGAATTGACCCTTACATCGTTCCACCAAACACCATGTAGGTATATAAAGTTTTCCGACATATCAAATAATCTATATAATAAAAATGAAACCCGTTTTCCGTTGTCACGACATAACATGAAGACGGCTTGACCAATTTGGCTGTTTTTTTTTAATGTTCGTTGAAGTTATACATACATAGATGGATGGTTTTTACGGCGAGAAAAAATCTAATAATTGCCGGGAAAACACCTATAAACGTTTCCATAGGAACAACGTGTGCGAAGCCGCGGGCAACAGCTAGTAGTGATATAAAAATACATTTTAGATCACGATTTTTGAATATATTCTTATAAATAAATAACTAAAACTAATAAAGCTTAATCTCTGGAGAGAGTAAATACAACCAAACTTATCGACTTCTTGTAAGTAATATATATTCTGTAGATCTACTGCTCGTACAACTTACCTGCGCCATTATGAGGTTTTTTCGTAATTTTAAAAACTCTCTTTTCTTTGTTGCTATTGCCCTCATCGTCTTTGTGACAAGAACCTGCGGAACTGTTGGTTCAGGCTCTGAAACTAAATAACACTACGTTTTGGCTCCAACCGTTTCACAAAGTTAGTGCGGGAGACATCTTTCTGGGATAGCGCTCATTTAAGGTGACCGCGCACCCCTTCGCGCCGTATCTGCCGGAATCCGTTTAGGTACCTAGAGGACTTTAGTCAAAGGCGGCGTGGAAGGTGCGCGGGTTTGCCTCTTATTTTATCACACTATCACACTAATATTATAAATGCGAAAGTTTGTATGGATGGATGGATGGATGTTTGTTACCTCTTCACGCCTACTTAACGGATCGGGCTGAAATTTTGCATGCAGTTGATTCTAATCCTGGAATCAAACATATACTTTTTATCCCACAAATCAGTTCCCGTGGGATAAAATCACCTTTAAACGTTTCCATATGAACAACGCGTGCGAAGCCGCGGGGCGCATCTAGTATATTTATACGGCGTATGCGGTGTGAACTTATGCGCGTTCAGCTTTAGGGTAGCTTACCCAGCAGTGAAATGGATAGATAGATAGAGAAAAATGGATATTTTTGCACACTTGAAACTAAGAAGCAATTTACAAATGAAATAATTAAAAGTAAGTGACATTTGGCAGTCTTATTGCTCAAGAGGGATCTCTGCCATGTACCATGTACATGACATGTGGATGGATGGATGAATAGATAGATGGATGTTTGTAACCACATCACGCCTTAACTACTGAACGGATCGGACTGAAATTTTGTTTTTGAAATTTAGTTAATTTTAATCGTGGAATCAAACAGGCTACATTTCATGCCATAAATCAGTTCCCGTGGGATAGAAATCACCTTAAAACGTTGTCTATCAACCACGCGTGTTAACCTGCGGGCATAAACTACATGATTTTATGGTGAAACAAGTAAAACACTTAACTGTTTGTCGCAATTTTCGATCCCAGCTTTATTCTTGTGTTAACACTGTTCTCCAACGAGTTGAGCTTATCTGTTAATAATACTTCTGGAGCGGACGCAACACTCGGCCGTATTGGTTTTCTTGGCCCACGCTGCAAGACAAGACCCAGTGGTTTTGATGACAAATAACGACGACGCGACGCACGTTGGAGGACGAAAATTTGTTTTTGTGAGCAAAAAAATTTACTCCGACGTACAGTGCAAGTACATTTTTTGGATTTAAGTTATAGGAAATTTTACGTACCTATAACTTTTTCTGTAATTTAATAATTATTTATCGGGTATTTATCGCGTACCTTTGTTTTTATTTCCCCTACGCGATAAATACCCGATAAATAATTATTAAATTATGTTAACAAATCGCGAATGTTTAATTTTTTTTTCTGTAATGTATTAAAGCAAAATACTAAATTTTATGTTATGATGAAACAACAACAGTTAACGGATTTATACCTTTACTATGACAAATTTCATGACTCTTGGTCAACGGGAGCAATAATAAGCGATAATAATTAATTTTTGTGTTTCCAACGAATAGTTAATCAGTAACCCAAAAATCATTTACCGCTGTACTACAAAACAGTTAGACATCAGTTGAGAGCGTTACCACAAAAACTGCGTTTTGCGACGACAATACAGTTATCAAGAGTTTAACCCATGTTTAGACCCTGTGTACCTAAACGCTTGTTAGATCAGTGCTTGCGTGGTTTTTTCTAGTACCGCATGCTATTATTAAAATATGAAAAGTCTTACATAAATTGGGGATGTACTGATACATCTCCGATCGTTGTGTTTCTTCTCAGCCACGGGGGGACTCTACAAAATGCAAACAATTTGAATCTAAATGTAGTTTATTTATTTTATTCTTCAGTTCTTAGAATTTAACTGGCTAACTAAAGGTTGAAGTCTTTCAAACCGGTATCCGTATGCGCATCTGTCAAAAAATAAAAGATATATGATACAGGTTCCTAAGAACTGCCAAAAAAGCAGTTAGGTTGAATAAGTACTTCATCATCATCGGCCGTTGTCGACCCACTGCTGGGCATAGGCCTGTCTTTATTAATGCCATTCGCCTTACTAAGCTTATCAAGCTAAAACAGTATGTCATCGCGCCGAATAAGTATTTACCTCGTATTTAATTACACATACCTACCTAGGTTGCGTACTTATTCACACATAATTTACCTTTATGAGACCTTTTTTTATTTTTTATTTACCTTAATGATGTGTATATAAATAATTGTGAGTGAGATGAGTGAAACCTTTAGGTATATAATGTACCACGTGAGAGGGAAATGGCTATTCAATAATATTAGAATAGAAATGAGTTGACATCGGTACCTCATTAAAATCAAAATTAAAAAAACTCGACTCGGTCCACGTTTTCACTTTTTCCCAATCGGTAGAGGGTAATGGCCAATAAAGTTTGGGCCTTTGACCTCTCAGTATCTCTAAGTATTTTGAGACCTCAATTATTAAAATAGCTTCAGCTGTTTGGGCGCGTCGAGATAATAAAGAATCGTGGTTTGATCCACGAACCTTGTTTTTGTTGGAAGATCACCAACGTTTCATTCTTAACAAGGGACTTCTTCAGGGTGCGTTAAGGGATGAAATGTTGGTGCTCTTTCAACAAAAACAAGGTTCGTGGCTAACCCGCTCTCATTCACAATGAGATAGAAATATTAACTCTTTGCCGTACGCGAACGCCGACTCCACCACCGGCACCAGTGCCCGTGGTCGGACTAGCAGATTGTGTTCTCTTGGTGCCGATACCAGGGCGTACGATGCGCCTCTTCGGGAGATGACTTTCGATGGGATCTGACTCTGCGGCTGCAAAAAGACCATCAATGTAATGCACCCATATACTGGTTAGGTATGTTTCCTCAACCTCAAACCTCAACAGCCTATATTGGTCCACAGCTGGACGCAGGCCTCCTCCTCTAAGCGCCTCATTGGTTTTTATAACATTGGTTTTTATACATCATGATGAGATAGAATATTATAGAGGACCGGGGAACCTCGGGTGTAAGCATAACCCCTTTAATGCTACGCTGTATCTCACACATACTACTATTTTTCGACTTATATATACATATTAAATTTTTTTTCTTACATGAGGATAATCCTCTCGCAGGCATGTGGGTTGGAGATAGTAGTTTGGTGGTGGGAAAAATGTTTCTGCAGGGGACGCTGCTGCCCCAGGTGTGCCTTTCTTATAAATATTTTTTGAATGTAAAAATAAACTTACATAACTAATTTTTGGTTAAACCTAAGCATACAAAAACAGTGCGCGTAGAGGTTTGTCGTTGGCGACGTAACTTACTTCACGAGGGTCAACATAAAACCAGCGCTGTAATCCGACTTATCTACTCAACAACATGCTGAGTTGAGTGTACACCTTTTTGACTTGACACTCAGTGGTTGCCAAGCTTGCGAGAAGTAATGCTAGGTTTATTTTTAACAGGCCTTAGTTACATTTTGATTTTAACCTGCATACTATGGTTCAGCTGCGTGGTGCTGGCTAGCCTATGTGGTGCTTGCTTATAGGCATTTGCACCACCCCATCTCTTCCCGTGGGTGTCGTAAGAGGCAACTAAGGGATATCCACCAGGAGCGGGCAGCAGCGTTCCCTGCAGAACATTTATACCACCGATCTGCGATCCCCAACCCGCATGCCCAGCGAGGTAATTATGGGCATTACCCTCCATTAGATAAACGCAGACAAGGCGCTTGTCAGGGCCTGCGCCCAGCGGTGGACCAATACAGGCTGTTACCAATCAAGGTTGAGATTGAGGTGGTATTCAGTCACTCCTTTAAGGAGGGAACTGGGAACAGAAACTCGCGAATATGTTTTTATGATTGCACTCGAGACACCGCACGCGCGGACTTTACGTTATAGAGGAAAACTATTATAGTAGTAGAGTCGTTCACATTCTTCCTTTGGTAGGTCCCTCTTAGGCCTTTTTTACGAGGAGGCGTGCTATGGCGCGGCTCCCACTAAATTCAAACATATGGCATTGGTAGACTGTGTTTACGGAGAAGCGTTTTTACACGCGTTTGTTTGATTTGACGCGCCAAACTGCACGCCCCGCCTATCCATAAACATCACCGTACATATATATGTTTGTGTTTACGCGTGCGATAACGGGACCGCTGCAAGCTCCACGTGTCTCCGTAAACGTGCAAAACGCCCATCGCGCCGTTGCACGCCCTGCGTATCCGTAAACTAGGCCTTAGACGACTCTTACGACAACTACGGGCGGCGGCGTTAGAGCGGTCAATTTTTACGGTACCGCGGCCAATGTAGAGCTTCCTAACTTTGCAAACTGTTTGTTCTAGCAACCTTTGGCAAGGCTGTATTTATGAAGGTACCGATTAAGAAGTAGTTACCAAGCTTTCCACCTTGAGCACCATGGTGGGACTTCAACATACTGAATTTTTTTCTGTTTCTTTTCTTGCACTGTTTTTAAGTTGAATTTTCTGATAAGTATCTGTTTCTTAAGTCACTATGGTCACTTACTAATTTAGATTGCTAAATAATATTTAAATTTTAATTTTCGGTTATTTTTTTTAACTAACTTTCTTCTGCCAAACAACTGCCAAAGACAATACAAATCAGAGCCAAAGGTAGTTATTGTACTCTCATTGAACCAAGGATAAAAGAAAAGAAGAAGAGAATACAAATATCCATGTCCGTCCATGGTTTAAAACTTACTTGGTATGGCATTCGGAGACATCACGGTCATCGGTGAGGTGGGAGACCTTTTACGTCATCGACGGATATTCGGCGGATTTCAGCGTTTCTCAAACTATTTACTTCGGGGAAAAAGTACTTGGATTCATGTTTGTAAACCAATAAAGACACAAATAAAAACTCACCTGATTGGCGTGGAAGGAATTTAAATCGACAAATAATGTACATTGATTATATAAGGACGCAGCAAGAATGAATTTGAGGTTATGTGCTGTTTGATTACAAACATTTGGCATTTCAACAGTTTGGCATAAAGATCTACTTCTTCCCCTGAAACTTTTCAGTAATTTCTACTGAAAAGTTTGGGAACCATCATATCCACCGACGCCGTAGAATTTGTGACACTCTCGGAGTGGATCTTCGTGGACCTTGAAGTAGTATACATATATTTGTTCTGTGCCTTGGCTTTGTTTGTGTAGACGAGGACTGTATTTTAGGTAGCCTAAAGGGGTTTTATGATAGACAATTCTAAGGCCTGTTTGTGGTAAGCCTTTGCAGGATTTGGGTGCTTATGGTTCTGTTCGTCCAAATCAAGGGTTCTGAAGAGGTTCTGAATGTCACAGACAAAATTTAGGAAACGGATACGACGTTCAATGTTGACAACTGACAGACGGTCTTCTCGGCATGGGAGCCAAAGAGAATACAATAAATATGGGAGCTATGATGGCGGCTTACTTAGAACTCGGATCATCGTAGAATAAAAAGAATGCCCAATATTATCTGTTGTTATTATAATTTATAGCATTCAGGGCTACGCCTTGTGCGTAGGGTTGCCAGATGTCCGGTATTTAAGCGTACAGTCCGGTATTTTCGAGGAGGCCTGTCCGGTAAAAAATTAATGGTCATACCGGACAGAACAATGTCCGGTATTTTGAGGGAAGTCGGTACTACTGGTCAGAAGCGCCTACAAAAGTAGGCATATGATATCCCTCAAACGCAAAACACGCGCGCGTGTCGAACGCCTTCGTCGAGCGCATTTTCAGTGTGATGGCGAATATATGGACCAATGAACGAAACCGCCTTAGGTTGGGATAGAGACTGAAAAGTGAACTGTGTGTTTTTTTCAACATAAACTCGAGCTGCGCTGATTGTAAAGAACGTGTTGTATCAAATAAAACACTACGCGGTTGCGTCAAATGCAATATATGTTAAAAAGAAGTAAGTAGGTACTACCTAAAAGTACCTAGGTACAGTACAACATACATAAATTAGTTTCAAAAGAATGATTTTGAATGACTTTCTCAAAGTGAGCATAGTCTTGGAGACCACAATTTTAAGGCTACAATATATTTTGTTACTAACTTAGTTGATTTTCGCCGGCCCCCCTTAGATACACAATGCGCGCCTTGAAACCGTCTGTATCAAAAGATTTCTTTTTTGGCATGTATTGAAAGCATTTCAACTAGTGTCATTTTAGCGCTCGGACAGAAAGCATGGGCAAGTGCTCCTATAAAAAATGCAAGAAATACCCGGCCAAGCAACAGAAAAAGGATAGAATTTCTTATTTTCAGTGAGTTTAAATGTATTTTTTGCCGGCGTATTGTGATACGAGCCATATACTTACCAAATCTGCAATAAATATTGTTGTTTGGTTAGCCCATGTGAAAATATTTATTACGTTCCAAGTTGATGGAATGGAGCGGCTAATGTTTCTATATTTTTTTATTTATTTGTGGAAATTAGTAGGCAATCATTTATTTTTCATAAAAAATACGTTTAAAATTACTAGCTGATGATTTATAATATAACTAGCTAACCTACCCGCAATTTCATTTGTGTTTGTGGGTTTGTGTAGATTTATAAAACTTAGCATTTAATTTTTAGCTTCCCTCGAGATTGGAAAAATGGAGGTCCATTTTAGCACTACAGCGATGTGAACCATATTTTAATCCTCATTGTGAAAGCCTCATTTGTTCCAAGCATTTTAAAGAATGTGATGGCTACAACACCAAAACAGGCATGAGAAGACTACGTAAAACAGCTGTGCCCCAAGCAGCATGTCTATTTTATTTAACGCAATTGTTTTTAAATTTTTTAGCTTCACGTCCCATTCGTTGCTTACTATACCTACCTAATAACTACGATTATCTTTTGTTGCATTGTGGTATGGATTGCCCAGATTTATATTTCGTTCTGGATGTTTTCTATGTATAATAAATATCTATCTATGTAGTGTATTGTATTTTGTATATCAGTTATCTAGTACCCATAACACAAGCTCTGCTTAACTTGGGGCTAGATAATGCTGTGTGAATTGTCCAGCATTATTTATTTATTTTATTTATTTATTTATTTTATAGGAAATCATCGATGAAGTAAAAAATATGACTTATTAATAGTGTTTAGAAAAAATGTTTGCTTAGCCCGTAAAAAAATAGTGCGAAGCCACATGAAGTAACTAGTTATTTTAAAGTACCTACCTAAAATTGTGTTTCAGGTGTAATTCACCAACTTTTGTTAACTTATTATAATTATTGTATTACCGAAATTACCTTTTTGTTTAGGTACCTACTGTTGAGACACCAATTTATAGTAGTATCAAAAATGATTTGTTATATTTGTCCGAATTCTGTTGATTTAATAAATTATAAAAATAAACAGTGTATATTGTTTTCAAGTACAAAATAAAATAAATCAAAATCGTCTCCACTAATCTCTTGTTCTTCTTCTTCTTTTTATTTTTGGCAAAAACTTGTCAGGCTCTGCGCAAACTGTCTGCGTCAAAACAAAACGTAGACAATTTTCAGTGTCAATTTCGTAAGGTTTTAGGTACGTATCTACGGGGGAGGCCGCGAACTTTTTTGATCGATGGGTTAGATTAATAAATAAGTTCGTCCGCTATTTTTTCGCGACTCACCTGGCAACCCTACTTGAGCGATGTGCGTGTGAACTGAGAGCTCACTTTTGAAATCCTTGCAAATCGACTTGAAAAAAATCACAGATTTAGTTACAATTTTGTTAAACACGAAGCAAAGGTCCATTAATTTGTTAAACTTAAGGCAAAGCCGGTATGACCCCTAGAGTAGAGCTCTCAGTCCACACGCTTGAAAAATAGGCATATTTAATGGAACGTTATTTTTTTTATCAATTATTCCATCATGGAACTGTTAATGGCAATGTAAGGCAACGAACTTTTTTTGTCACTAAGAATTAAAAAGTATACGAGTAGAGTCAACCCGCGTTACAGATGAGTCCCAAAAAAACAAAAATCATATCCACCCTACATAATTTGATTCCATACAAAAATGAAATGTGTTTTCTTCTAAAGTATCGCACGTAGAACGATGGACGATATGTCAGCGTTTAGTTAAGAAATAGTTAAAAACATTGAGCTAGCTTGATTTATCCTTGGAGGTTGAACCTAGCCATTACAGACGAAAACATGGAACTCTCAGATTTCAAATTAAATTCTCTATAACTTCTAAAATGTTCAATTTTAAGTCGTTATTTCTTTTTTACAAATGCACACAGGTGCTAAACTACAAGTAATGAAAGTCAAATAATCTCTACATGTATTAGAAGGTATGTTTTGAACATTTTTTTTTACCGATCTGAGAGCTCTAGTTGAACCTCTATAACTTTGTAACAGCGTTTTCTAGCGAGTTGGAAACTATTGAATGGCTTTAGAACCGTCGTAAGTGGATCCTAAAAAAAAATTAAAAACATAGACGTAATAATTTGTGAGATATACGCTATGCCTATTTTTCAAGCGTGTGGACTGAGAGCTCTACTCTAGGGGTCATACCGGCTTTGCCTTAAGTTTAACAAATTAATGGACCTTTGCTTCGTGTTTAACAAAATTGTAACTAAATCTGTGATTTTTTTCAAGTCGATTTGCAAGGATTTCAAAAGTGAGCTCTAAGTTCACACGCACATCTGGTGCGTGAGTCCATTATTTTTATTTATTTTTTATTTTTTTTTATTTATTTAACAAAATCCACAGCCCTTAAGAACTAAAATTGACATACATACTTATTCACTAAACATAAGGACAATACAGGATTATATTATGTTTTCGTTGGATAATCGAGCAAAAACACTGCTGCGTCAAAGAAAATAATTAGGCAGAGTCTGACTCTTGTAAGATGAGCCTATAATATTAAAAATATGAGTTACGTACCTCCGATATTAAAGGGCAAAAACTGGAATAATCGATTTAATACCTTGATGAAAGGACGGAGAGAGCCATGAAATAACGCTCCGCTTAGTCTTCTCTCTCATTTCCCCTTTGCGGCGAAAAGAACAGACTTTGCTTTAAAAATACTCTTTGTTGGTGGAAATATAAAAACCTCCTCAACCTCAACTTGCTCTCCCACTGCTTAGGAAAGGTCTCCCTTTTCTCTTTCCACAGCTCAACCACAGATAATATATATACTATACGTTTGTTGAGCTACTACTCAACAAACGTTAACTATTTTTTTGAGGTTATGTTGGTATAATTTATTTTTACGTTTGCACTTCCTGAAAAAAGAAACCATTTTGTTGAACTTTAGAGCTATCTTTTAGACGAAATTAGAAATTTACTCTACAGTGCTTCAGTCGTCATGACAATATCATCAACAACGTGACACTTTTTTGAACTATTGAATCGATGAACATCGGGTAGCATCCATGTTCATCGATTCAATAGACGTTATCACGTCAAAAATGGGATGTTGTTTGATTTCTTACAAATTACTGTAGTCCATCCCTCGACGCTTAGGTACGGTCTGAAAAAAATGGGTTCGCTATGATTTTTAAACATTAAACAAATATTTGTTACATTTTACTTTGCAGTTATTGTTTTTAACATTATATTATACATAGGTAAATATAAACAAAAAAGCGCGGTGCAAACTTAGCTTGGTCTAGTTGTAGGTAGGTACTGTATAATAGGGTATAGCATGGATTTTTTTTATTTTTTTAATCGATTATTTAGGTTAATACATAAACTAAAAAAAATATAACACCCAAACAAAATTTAATTTTTGAGGTAAAAAACTAAAAGTAAAACTACACTCAGTTTAGGGTAACAAAAACGCTGCCATGTGAGCCATTGCATTTTATAACGTCACGTATCATCGAGTCCCATTATGTAAACTCAAAGTCAAAACTTCATGCCCATACAAAAATATTCCAGTATGACGTCACGCTTCACGTGCCAATAGCGTTGCGTTTACACATTTTGCTGTTGAGACCTAAAATATCTACTTTTCAATGATAAAATTCCACAATAAAAACATCATAAAATACAAAAATAAATATACAGATATATTTCTATATCAATCGAGAATACGTAAAAAAATATTAGCTTTTTTGAAGTCACATGCATATACCCTATTAGAGAAAGGAAAGTTCTATCAAAATAACAGGGGATTAGGAGTCGTTATCAGTAGGTACTTATCATCGCCCTAGTTATAGTTACAAGGTACAAGATACTTAACTTAATAGACATGTAAACAACTCGGTTATTGGGCACTAGCTGCGCCCCGCGGCTTCGCCCGCGCGGTCATTATACAAATTTCAGAAATTTATTGCAGTTTAGTAAAAAAAAATACGTACTAAATTGTTAACTTTGTAGGGTATTTATACAGAGTTTTGAGTAAATCGAACAAAAGAATAAAAAAATCATATAAACTCTACCACCCTTTTTAACCGAGGTTATTTTTAAAATTAGATTGAATGAAAAAATCATCCAAAACGTTTATTATATTAGTTACTGCCCGCGGTTTTGCACGCGTTTTTTATGCAAACGTTTTGAAGTTATTTAAATCCCATGGAAACTGACTTGCGGCATAAAAAAGAAGCCTATGTTTTATTCCAGGCCTAGAACTACCTGTACTCAAAATTTGAGACCGACCCTGTCAGTAGTTTTGGCGTAAATAATTAACAAACATCCATCCATCCAGCCAAACTTTCGCATTTATAATATTAGTGTGAACGTCTGATGAGATTGGTAGGATTGTGTAAATAGGTGCACTAAAACAATATTGATTTGATATTATTTTGATAAGACTCCTATCTGAATTGATTACATATGATGTCAAATTGTAAGATGGGGTACAGTGGTCCACCGTACATACTCGTAATATAGATGGGAAATCACGTTTAAAGGTTTCCATAGAAACAACGCGTGCGAAGCCACAGAAAACTAGTAAGTGAAATATTTTTAAAAATGTGAGAAAAGCTAATTTTATTTTCATTTTTTTCACATTTTTTATTACACAATCCTACAAATAACTCTTATATATAAAAGAAAATGTAAAAAGAAGTGAAATATTAAAAAAATATATATTTCCCTTGTAAAATTTATAAACCTAAATAATAGATCAAAACAATCATACAGTTTTTTATTCTAAAATTTAGCTCTTTTTACGACTTATCGTATCATTTTACTGTATAAACTATCGTTGTTTGATGAACTCATTACGGAGGCAAGCGGATTAACTACAAACCTTATTTGTGTTGGAAGAACACCAACACTTGGAACTTTTTCCCAAGATATGTAGACCCTAACATAGGATGTGACTCATGTGGCACTATATACGCTCATGATCATCTCGCCTAACAACAAAACTATTGAAATCGCAATTGTTCGCGTAATGGTCTGGCTAACAGTTGGGCAGTGTTATCGGGTGTCGATAAGACGGTGTGCGCGCGCGCAGCCCGCCAGTGTCGTGGAAGACGCCGGCCTACGAGCTTTGCTGCGTCGTTGCCGTTTATCTCAACGAGATTATAAAAACGTTAATGTGCCAGAGCGCGAGCCGATAAGTACAACGATAAGTGGTGTGGGATCTAAATTATAACGGTTTTTGGGACACTATAGGTGAGTAAAAAGAATATAAAGTTCTATTAAACAATCTGAAAAAAATCAAATGTATCCTCATTTGATGGAAGAAAGACATTTTATGATTTCATTGCGATTAAATTATTTATAGTTAGCTTTTCCCGTGGTTTGGCACAGTTTTTTCTTGGATACGAAACCTGGCTCGTTATGTGAGTTTATAAAATACAGTTCTATATAAATTCTAGTTTATTATACATTTTGATGGAAGAAAAATTGTAAAAGAACTATATTAATTAATAATATAAGGAGGAAAGGTTTGATTGTTTGTTGATGGAAATGGCTTCGAAACTACTGGACCGATTTAAAAAAATCGATTCCACATTAGGAAGCTTACTTTTCAGGGAGTGACAAAGCCTATATTTTATCCCAGAATTCCCACGGGAACGGGAACTACGCGGGTGAAACCGCGAGGCGCTGCTAGTTAGAAATAATTTAATCGCAATAAAATATAAAATACCAGCAGCGCCCGGATGAAATATTCCTGAAAGTAAGCTTTTTTATGTTAAAAGATTTTTTTGAATCGGTCTACGAATTATCGTGTTTCGTTATACTACTCGTAGACCGAATTAGAATTACACAAATAAACGAAACAAAACATTTGATTGCGTATTTTTGAGTAAATAAAATAAGCCTTGACACAGAAGTTAGCGGGTTTGATTCTCTACAGGACATGTTGGAACGGAACCTGCAGGTATATAATATACCGCAAAATGCATTATTTATTTATTTGACGTTATAAGATCTATTGTAGGTGAAGTCGCTGTAGCACTATACTACGATAATAAGGACGTTGTTATTGTAAACATGAAGACTCCTATTCTGTTATAGTCTCATATTATAGGAAGTTATAATTACATAATTTACTAGCTGCGCCCCGCGGGTTCGCACGCCTATCTGCGAACTGATTTACGGGATAAAAAGTAGCCTGTGTTATTCCAGGCCTGGGACTACCTGTATGCAAATTTCAGCCCGATCCGTTCAGTAGTTTTTGCATGAAAGAGCAACAAACATTTACATACATGTTACTAACTTTCGCGTTTATAATATTACTAGCTGCGCCCCGCGGCTTCGCACGCGTCGTTCATGTGGAAACGTTTAAAGGTGATTTTTATCCCATGGGAACTGATTTATGGGATAAAAAGTTGATTCCAGGATTAGCATCACCTGTATGCAAAATTTCAGCCCGATTCGTTCAGTAGTTTTGGCGTGAAGAGGTAACAAACATCCATCCATCCATCCATACATCTATACAAACGTTTGCATTTATAATATTTGTGTTAGTAGGATAGACTTCAAGGCACCTACACCCGGCAACTGCCGTCGACTGCAGTCGCCTGCAGTCGAGACGTGCAGTCCTTGTATAAAAGAGCCTTTTATTTTAAGTGTGAAGTGTATAATAAAATGATTCTCTATTCTTAATTGTTGAAAAAAAAAGTTAATGTTCATGTCGTCTCCTTTTCGGAGAGCAACTAATATAGAAAGTTATAAGAATATAAGTTTTTAAAAGTGGTCTGAGCATCTAGTCAAAGTGAAGCGCGATCCAAGAGCTGGTGAGTATCTGGCGCAGCGCATCAGCATTGCCATACAGCGGGGAATGCAGCCAGCGTCTTGGGTGCGCTTGCGGCTGGTATTTATATGGATTGGTTGAGCTACCTGTAGATTGTTTGCAACTACAGTTAACTCAATTGTTTATGTTGTAAATACTCAATTGTTTATGTTGTAATTTTAATCCAAGGGATATTATAAAATAGAACAGGAGTGCGATGTTATTTACTTCAAAGGGCACCAGGGTGTTGTAAATACATAAATAATAAATACATAAATACATAAATAATAACATTATATACAATTTATTTAAAAAAACTCTCGTAAAAAAAATACATAAGTGCACGTTACGAATAAATACAATTTAGCCTATGGTAGGTAATTCTGTGCTTCAGGCAACATAGTTTAAATAGTAGTACTATATTTGTCAATGCAACAGCTGTCCAACAAATTAAGCGTTAAGTACAAATAATATGTGATTAGCATTTTTGTAAATAAACGCCGACATGTCCGCTAAAAAATAAGTAAACTATGGTTTTGTGAGCGCGATGTGTCTGTACAAAATCTATTTGATCACACTAATAATATGAATTCGAACGTTTGGATGGATGGATGGATGTTTGTTAGGTACTTCTTCATCTTAAGTTTTCGATTAAAATCTATTGCCATACTCTCATAACAGGGAACATTGATACTTACAAAACTGTTATATTTTTTGTAATGATTTTGTTTGCATTAAAAATACTGAATATTGAACACGCCAAAACTACTGAACGGATCGGCCTGAAATTTTGCATACACAACACATAATTCTAATCTTGTCATCAAATATAGGCATATTTTTTATCCTTTGGGATAAAAAATAATCAAACATAGGCATATTTTTTATCCTATGGGATAAAAAATATGCCTGTTTGATTAAGTACATTAATTTACATTAATTTTATAATGAAACCTATAAAAGATTACATTTATTGTACCTACTAATCATAGAAATAAAGAGTTATTGAATACTGATTTAGATGTACTTGAATAGGTACTGATGTTTTTTAGATGTACCTTTTTTCACCTGAGTGGGCTAGGCATGCTACACCTATTTATAATGTTACCAGCCACTACTGATCGATATATCTGAGTATCCTAATCTTGGCCTTCGGTATTATCTGGCTTATTGTAGCTATAATCTTTAAAAGAGGTAAATACTCGCGACAAGGGCATCACACTAATGTAATAAATGCGAAAGTTTGGATGATTATACACTAGCCAAACTCGATGTGGAATATTTGAAAACAAGCCACGGTATAAAAACTATAACAAGTGAGTTTTCGTTTTTTTGTCGACGCTTGGCGTCGAGTTTTAGATATACTTAGTATTAATAAAGCATATTCTTTTTAATATAAAATATAGATATAGTTATAAGTAATAAATAAAGTAATAATTAATTACTAAATGGAAGTACAATACAAATCGACCAGTGATGCAAATTAAGTAAAATAAGACGCGGCAACAGAGTGAATTTTAAGTTAAGCTAGGCGTTTGGTTTACAAACATTCTACATCGAGTTTAGATAGTGTATAGATGGATGGATGAATATGTTACCTCTTCGGGCTAAAACTGCCGAAGAGCCATGAAATTTTGCATTCAGGTAGTTCCTGGCCTACTACTGTGCTTTTTATCCTATAAAACAGTTACCTACCAAAGTTAATAAAAAACCTTTAAATGTTTCCATAGAAAAAACGCGTGCGAAGCCGCTAGCAGAAACTAGTAGAAATAAAACTTGTGTACGGAACATTTTAATGCGGAACAATGTCACTTGTGTCCTATGAGGCTATGACCCAGATACCTCAAGGATTATTATTATGATGAGTCAAATTAATTATTCCATGGGTTTCCTATGTTAACTCAAATAAATGAATAGATTAAAACCGAACTATTGCGAGATAAACGTGTCTTCTACGGCCTCATCTAGGGTGTGTTCTTGAATTGTGTGAAAAATCAAAATCTATTCCTTTATTGTTTTTTTTTCAATAAAACTTTAATGTCCTGCTATGGTACCTGTCACGGGTCAAAAGCCAAATGTGAAGCTGTAGCAAATCTTTAAGAGACACTTTGGTACTTTTTTATACTTATTCAATAAATCTGATATAACGTATTTACTATTGAAACAGTTAAGCTACTGCAAGCAATCTACAGGTACTCATTATAAATGAAAGCGGGTTAACCAACGTTTCATCAGTGCTCGAAGGGATGCGGAACACGCGCGTCTAGAACCGCACTCGCCCTGAAGATGTCCCTCGTTAAAGTTCATCCCTTAACGAGGGACAACGTTGGTGTTCTTCCAACACAAACAAGGTTCGTAGTTAACCCGCTTATATATATAATGAATTCGTCAAACTACGAAAGTTCCTATAGTAAAAAATCTACAGGTAGCTCAACTGATCCATACATACGCTTCCGACTGATCAATGCCTATGCAGTCGAAAGCATCTCCAAAACGGAAAAATGCATGGCAATACTGAAGCGCTGCACCAGATGGGTGGGGCCACCAGCTCTCGGGCCACGCATCTCTATATCAGATTTTTTATACCTGCAAATATGATAAACAAACCCGCAGTACTTCACCTCAAATTAACATTCTTGTTGATGATTTGTAAATAACAAAAACTACTAACCTTCTGATTTGAGATCCTTTCTTCAATAGATATTTTAAAATCTTTATCTCGACTATGTGCATTTTATTATTCTTATCACAAAATAATAAAAAGTACTTGCCAAACCCCTTTGGCAAGTACTTTTTATTATTTAGTGTACCTACACTGGCACAAAAGCAGCTGTTATATTAAAAAGTACCAACTGATTTGAGATTCTTTCTTCAATAGATATTTTAACAATCTTTATCTCGACTTTCAGAATGTGCATTTTATTATTCTCGTAGGGGTTTGGAAAGTACTTTTTATTATTCAGTGTACACTGGCACAAAAGCAGGTGTTATATTAAAAAGTACCACTTATTTGAGATCCTTTCTTCAATAGATATTTTAACAATCTTTATCTCGACTTTTAGTATGTGCATTTTATTATTCTTATAGGGGTTTGGGAAGTACTTTTTATTATTTAATGTACCTACACTGACACAAAAGCAGCTGTTATCATCCATTTAATCATGAACGACTGTATTGCCGGAGACAGACCATTACTAAATTGGTCCGCCGCCGCCGCGCCGCCGCCGCTGAGTGAGTCTTCCTTTACAGTTTACTACCTACGGCAGAGGTCACTTTGAGAACGTACTTTTATAGATAACAATTATTGGTTGAACATATCAGTTGCGCTGCGACGCTACCTCTAGCGTGTTTGCAACAGTCTGCAATTACCTCCACTGTTCCAATTAAATACTGTTATTGAACTGAAACATTCTTTGTCAATAAAGATGCTTTTAAACCTAATCTTCCTTCATGCAAAGGACTTTGTTTCCGTATTTTAAGAGAAAACTCTTCCAATAACAAATAACTTTATAAGTCAAGTCCCGTTTTGTAAGTCACGTATTTTCTATTGAACCAACCACAGACAAAAACTAAGTAAACTAGGTGAAGATGGTAAGTGGGCACCGGTTTTCTTAAAAAAGCTGAACGCCCTAGATAGAATCACCGGTCTCCAGTCGACAGTAGGTAATTGTGTCACTGTCCTAAGGTCACCAATAAAATTCTAGTCAAGATGGATTTGTTTTGTAGCACAGAAATATATAATAACAGAAAAATAGTAATATAAGATATATATAGATGTATTTCTGTGATTTGTAGTTCATTCTGCAAAATTCAGGAACGTACAGCATAGATTAACCTACTCGTGTGCTGTTTATTTTCGTCATAGAAGAAACAAACATGAGCGAGCAGAGCAATGAACTTTTACCGATTCTATTGGAAGCTATCCAATAAACACTAATACCTCAGTAATTCAGGATTTTCCGTCCAATTTTTTATTATATTCTGGCTCAATCGCATCCAGTAGTGTTATTTCTAGCAAATAGTTAGAAAAAAAATATTTATTAGATAGATAGAGATAGATTATAACTTTATTGCACCATCAATACATAACAAAAACAAACAAGGAAATTACTGCTAACTAATCTAGAGAGGCACAATCGGCGGCCTTATCGCTAATAGCGATCTCTTCCAGGCAACCTTTATTAATAATATTTAATATTTGTTTTTGTAAAAAACTATGTGTTTGTATTAAATTTACTTTGTAATTAAGTTTGTTTTGGGAGAAAAAATAGTTACTTAACACTGACCTACCAATGGGTTAATGTTTCGAATGTTTCCTCGTGGCCGAACTAGAATGCCTTACTGAAAGGTGACTTTACTTGAGATTGGTAACGAGACTTGATAGTGACGTAAAAAAGGACGACAGGTAACGTTAAAAGACGACAAAGGTAAAACCTTTTTATCTTTCCTTGGAACAACTGCGAGAGCGAATTGATTAAATATCAAGGCCAAAGTTATTTTCACATTAGACTATAAATAACCGTTTAAATGTGAATACAGGCAGGAGCGTCGGTATCGTTTTGGGTGGATTTGGGTAAATATCCTGTTGTTAATAACTTTTGTATTAATAACCATGAGCATTTAAAAGTTTTATTCACATAGATAGTCGTTTATCCTACTTACGAATCTTTCCAAATGAGAGCTCTCATTTGTTTATTGTTAGAACTACAAATTCGTACACCGCATTCCACAAAAATTGGCAAAAAAAAAAAAACATTTTTTATCATCTCCACCCATCGATCAAAAATTTTCGCCGGCGGGGGAGGCCGCGAACTTTTTTGATCGATGTCTCCACCCAATTATTTTCTTTCTTAGCTTTTTGTAAATTTTTTGAGTGAGCCATTGATTTTCTTATGACTCCTCTTTACAAACGGCGATATCTATTTTTTAATCGTTTTTTAAATAAAAAAAAGAAGAGTTTATTTTGTAGTTGTGAAAATACTCCCCTTCATACCTTTTCCAAGTATAGGACATTATACCTTCCCCAAAATAAATATGATAAGCCCAGAGAAAACAAACCCTTACGCAACATCACCGAATGCACGGGAGAAAGACTCGTCGTATGGCCCCCCACACGATGAGTCTTTGAGGGGGGTGTCAACGTGATCAACCGAAGGAGTTCTACAACTTTGCCAAGGGAATTTGAAACCGTCATAGCTCCGGAACCACGCAAGACAGACCCCGTTGTTAAGAAAATCAGGAGAATGAGCTCTACCACATGAATCAATAACTCCCCCCTTTCGAAAAACCCCTTCCGACAATATTGTCAGGGGCTAACTACTTGCATAAGCTGTCTGTTGACTTTATAATTCCGTTATAATAACTATTTATCAAGCTGTTTATATATTAAAAATTTGACTTGTCTAAGTGCTTATTTTGTAAGTCTAAAGAAATAAACGATTTGACTATGACTCGGACTCTTAATTTGACTGCCTGAAAACCGCTTTTACTCCCCTCGCACTGTCCAACGATAGCGCACTCTTGCCAGAACCGTTTTGTTGCCTTTCTTGAAGTTCATACTATATTTTTGTTTAGACCATCCGCCATGGCGATGAAGGAGTGGCTGCAGTGGCTCCCTCCGCCGCGGTCTCTGCTGGCTCTACTGCTTGCGATTGCTGGCTTCAGCGGTCGCCTCGTGACGTCATACTTCACCTACTCTCCTACCCTTCTTGTCGACACTTGCCACTCGCTCTGTCGTCTCGTTGGGCTTATCACCACGCTCATATCTTACAAGGTGAGGATTTAGAGTAAGGAAATATGAATGAATATAAGAATTAAAATATTTAGTAACAATGCCGCGAAATAAAACCTTCTGCAATAAAAGACATTATCAATCAGTGTCAAGATCGAGCGGTGTGGTGTCCTGATGATGTCTCGTGGAAAGAAACTAATTGTCGACTTACTTTGATAAATGTTCTTTCATGTTGTATAATTGTATTATTTGTTAGATTTTAACGCAGATGGTTTTTTTCGCGGAATTGTTACTTTGCGAAGTCACTGGAACTGATGATGTTAATGATGTTTTATGGATATTTATAGGCACTTATCGCTGAAAACGGTAACTCTTGAGTTATAAGAGGTTAAAGAAGTTTAAGTTTATTGTGAAAATGCACAACCAATAAGTGCGCGTTGAAATCTTTTGTATGCTACGCAGGTCTCACGTAGGCACGTAGCACAATCTACGAAGATTGCTCTACGATATTTTATTTTTAATAAAATGTATCAATTGCTCGTAAGAGTTGTGCTCGAATAAGAGTTATTATAATTTGATTGTCTTGAAAAAAAAACTAAAAACTGACACTAAACAATAAGATTTTTAGTTTTTTCAATGTTTCGGTTTCTTAACTTTTCTGAGGCAAATACTTCTCGGAAATAAAATTTATGAGACCATCTCCGGATTTATCCATACAATATTAAAAGAATCTAAAAAATATCGGTTCACAAGAAACATAGAAATAAAAGAACATAATTGCACTTACTCGTATATGAAAAAACATATACATTGACACAGACGAGCATGGAACCTCATCCTTTTTTTGATTAGATCAAAAATGATCTTCGTCTATCTGATTGTATCTAATATTAAATTATTTGTGTCAGTACGAAAGAGCGGACGAAGGCGCCGGCAAAGAAGGCAAGCTGAGGAACACATTCGGCTGGGCGCGCATAGAGGTCCTCGGCCGTCTGTCAGTGCACGTGCTGTTCGCGTCCTTCACCCTGGCCCTGGTGGTGAACGCACTGCAGCTGGGGGTACACTCCTCGCACGGACAGCCGCCCTGCCATCCGCGGTACATCATCGGCAGTGCGGTTTTAGGCTTGATGTTGCATGCCATTAATTACATGCTGCTCGCTGGTCAGTATAGAATGATTTAATTCTTTATATAGAGAGATTCATTTATTTCAATTTTCAATTATTTATACTAGTTATGATTTATTTATATTATTTGATTGTAATGGTTGTTTCTTTGCCAATTCTACTATATACATATATAATTATAAACGCGAGAGTTTTAAACATGAAGGTTGTAAACATGTATGTATGTAGGTATGTTTCTTGCCCTTTCACGCAAAAACTACTGAACGAATCGGGCTGAAATTGGCATACAGGTAGTTAGTACTAGGCCTGGAATACTTTTTATCCCCCAAATTAGTTCCCGTGGGAAATGCGTGCGAAGCCGCGGGGCGCAGCTAGTAAAGTCATATGTATCTACCTACATAACGAATTATAACAAAACCAAATCGTAAATAATAACGCTAAGAGCATATCAATATAAAACCTATATACATATATTAAGTCAGAATTATCTTTGAAGTGAAGTTTACATAACTGTATAAATATATGTTTTGGATGCATGATCGATGTTTATCAAATATCGAGTAAAGGCTGCCATAAACATGGATGCATGGCATCATTTGCCTGAATTACCTTATTGTAATTACCTACTACATCTATAGGATGGTTAATTGAGAAGGCCGCGATGGCCAAGTCCCAAACCACGAGAGTTGCAGAAAAGTGATAAAAGGAATCATGCCCTCGATTTATAAAAAATACTGCATATTTTGTTTTATTTTAAACGTTTTACTTTTGACAAAAGTAGAAATTTACACGAATGATTATTAAAAAATAAACGACACCCTGTATTATTGAACTTTGTTGCTGATAAGGATCAATCTTTGCAAAGCATTTCTTTGTATTAGTAAAAATGAAAGGAAAAACATATTTTTGCAGAATACATAAACCCATTGCATGGGGTCGATTACCATTATACGTAAATAATTTAAAAAATACTAAATATGCAGTTATTGTTTTCTTATAAATCGAGGGCATGACTCCTTTCAGGACTTTTCTTTATCTCGCGTGGTTTTGGACTTATCCATTACCGCCCTACTCAAAGAACCACCATGTACAATACCTAAAACAAATGCTTTACCGCCGATGTTTACCGCCGACTGTGTGGAAAGAATGTTGTGGTAAGCGGCCATCAATCACTCAGGTAGGTTATGCCTGTTTCTTACTCGACAACTGTTCAAAAAAGACTACATCAGACAAACCGCGATCATTGGGGAATAGGCTTTTTTTTATAAATGCGTTCGTATATATGGCAGATACGATACTATCAAACAAGTTGATCAGACCTTTCAAGCGAATTATTAGGTAATGTCAAAACAGTTATTTCTTCCTACAAGCGTGTTTTTGTAAGGACTTTTGTGACTATGTATAGATCAAAGGGCGTGTGGTGCCGGCGGCATAAAATTTGTACCACCCCAACTCTCCTGACGAACAATTCTGTCACCAAACTGTGATCCCTAACCCGCATGCCTAGCGTGGGGATTATGGGCAGTACCCCCCATGAGATAACAGCCAATGAAGGCGCTTATCAGGGGAAGGCCTGCGTCCAGCAGTGGACCAATAGATAAATGATAAATGATAAATAAATGATAAATGATTTTATTGTTGTTTTACTAGGTGGTAACATTACATTGGTCTTCATATTATATTTATGTATCTCTAGTCTGCCGTGATTAGGCTTACAACATTTTACGAACAGTTTACAATATTTACAGTTTACAGTTTACAATACAGTTTTTTTAGTCTACAATATTTACAGATCTAGTTAAAAAATAATATTATTGTCACACAAGCAAATTATTAATAAAAAGTCAGATGTCAATAAAAATTACAGTAAATGCATGTCAAAAAATAAAAAATATATGTATAATTATGGTTAAAAACGAGAAAAAATAGAAGCTGTTGAGGTTGAGGTTGAGGTTGAACACAATCTCTAAAAGTGTAGCTAGAAGTAGGTTATTTAAGTGGATGAGTGCTTAGTTGTAATTTAAATGTAAGAAATGAAAGTTTTCGAATATGTTAGGTACTTCATCACCATCGTCACCATCCTCTGGAACCCGCTGTTGGGTACATTGGCAATTGCTTTGTGAGTGACCTCTTGTGGCGTTGGACACTCCCTGTAACAACGCCACGTATCCATTTTACCCCCGAATACTCAAAAGAAACTCAGATTGAATACGACGTCTCAAGTATCAAATTTTTGAGAGATTTCCATTGTCTGTTTAATTTGATTAGGATCCGTTCAGCCGTTTAGGCGTAAAAAAGTAACAGACGGACAGAATTATTTTCTTTTATAATAACTAGCTGCTGCTCGTGGCTTCACACAGTTTTTTCCGGGATAAAAAGTTATATCCGGCCCCGCTATACTGATCTGTTCAGCCATTTTAGCGTGAAAAGGACAGACAGACAGACAGACAGACCGACCGACCGGCAGACAGACAGACAGGCAGGCCGGCAGGCAGACAGACAGCCAGGCAGCCAGGCAGGCAGGCATACAGGCAGACAGAGTTACTTTCGAATATATAATAATATACGGATTAGTAAAAAGTATATATTACCAGAAAACATACAATAATACTACGTAATGGATATGTCGCATCGCATTGCGCATATTAATCTTGCTTTTGATGTGATGTGATGATTTTAATCTTGATTTCTTATCTGTATTCGTCAGGTCGAGAGTTAAGCTACAGTCGACGGCTCAGCATGACTGAGGGCGGAGAAGTGGTTCTCAAGACCGGCAATGCTGAACCGGTCCTGGCGCACGCACCGACAGACATCGCTAGTAAGTTTAACACATTCACTGCCCAACCAGCGACCCGCAGAGGTGCGCCGCGCCGCCGTCCCGTTACGATTCTATAATAAGCTTCTATCTGAAGCAATGAGCTCCCTATTCGTGAATTTAAAGTGTACATAAAACGAAATCTTATAAAGAAAGGCTACTCCATAGACGATTACATTAATGATGTTAATGCTTGGCCGGATGTCGCCCAGTTCCACACCGACAATAGTAAGTAAGAACATAGTTGTGTTAGACTTACCTACGTTATGCAAAGATTGTATTAGTTGATAAGCGATAAACTTGCTAGTGGTTTCTTTTTCACTTCTTCCGCTAGTGGACAAAAAACATTAAGTGAATAAGAGTCAATTGCACCTTTTTCTTATTTTATAGTTATTACTATATATTAAGCTGTTTGTATAGTAAAAATTTGGTCTAAGTGCTTATTATGTAAGTCAAAAAAATAAACGATTTGACTCTGACTCTGACTCCGCCGCCACCGCTTCACGGGATGGAGAGGCTTGTGCGTCTTCGGCCATGAAAGTGTTAGTATGTATCTTTAAAATCAACAAAACAAAGGTTGGTGGTTCTGTTTGTTTTTATACCCACCTTAATAGACCTACAGTACATCCCTACCACATATATGTACATATTATAGCACCTCTACCACATAGCACAAACATAAGCATTAAATTATTCTTTATATACATTTAACTGTGGCAAAATGGTTTACCGCAAGCTTCAACTTGCGTAGATGTAGTAAATATAAACTGCATCTAAATATCGTAATATTTAGATGCAGTTATGCTCTTATTTGATTGCACATTTTGCATTTTTTTGGTAAAGATCTGTAACAACCAGAGTTAGAGTTAGAGCCAAGCACGCCTTAGCCATTATTATCTTTTAAATGTTTTACCATATTGTATTCTTTCGTGCAATGAGAATTAAAATACTGCTGGGGTAGGTAAACGAGCTTTTGTGGAGACCGCAACTCAGCAAACGTACTGTGGGACGCCCTCTGTCCAGGCGATATGACGATCTGAAAGATTGCAGGCAGATGCTGGATGCGTCAAGCTGAAGAGGGCCCTGCCCTATGGCGCTCATTATGGGAGGCCTTTGTCCAGCAGTGGACTAATATAGACTAATAATGGTGATGATGATTCTTCAGTGGCTGAATGTGGATAAAACTACCGTACATCTATAATAACAACCAACGTTAGTTTCAGACTCATATTACGTGTTTTTGAAAAGAAAACCAAACTTCTTGAAATGTGAGTAGGTGTAGATATTAAGAACCGTTGTGAATACCTATACTACCTGCTAACATAATACCACATAAGCTACCTATTGATTGTTATCATAAAACAACTTGATAATAGTATGCTACGTAGCTGAGGGCAATGACCAGACTAGAATATTACAAATATTACATAGGAGAAACCCTTGACTTGTGCAAATGTTATGGAATCTATAAACATTATCATTACTCTATGAAGTGTTTCCAATGATGAGTATGTGATGGGAGAACCATCTTACGCAAGCGTTTACTGGCATTTATAAATATGCAAGATGAATAGTCGTTGACCACGACAGTCGTGTTAGTCATTGATTATGTTATGTAAAGGTTTATCGGTACCATGGAAGGTCTCGGACGAAGACCGGCCGGTTAAAGCCACAGGCCGTTTATACTAACACCCTGTATATATTTAAATTTCGTCGTAAATCTGTGTCAGAATCCGTGCCCGTTAACTGTTATGTTACCTTAACCTAGTGTAGGTAGGAACTGTTTATTAAAAATATTTTAATAATAATGCTGGATAATTCACACAGCATTATCTAGCCCTAAGCTAAGCATAGCTCGTGTTATGGGTACTAGATATCTGAAATACGTAATACACTACATAGATAGATATTTTTTATTATACATAGAAAACATCCAGAACGCCCTGATCAAATATCTGCAGATCGTACACATATTTGTCGAAATCGAACCCGCAACCTCCTGCGTCGCAGGAGGACCTTCGCCCACCGCGCCACAGAGGACGTCGATTCACTGTTAAATGTTCTTTTCAGGCAGCTTGTTCGTGATGGCCGCTGGCCTGACCGTGGAATGGGAGCCTCAGATAGCAGGCATCGCGGACCCTGCCCTATCAGCGGCAGCGGCTCTCATCCTTTGCATGATGAATTACCCCTTCAGTAAGTACCACATGCTGTGTTAATGAATTTTCACCGCCCCAACTCTTCTTACTGGTCAGGCGGCTAAGGAATACCCTACGGGGGCGGGAAGCAGCGCTTTCTGCAGAACAATTCAAACATAGAACTGCGATCCCCAACCCAAGAAAAAAAGCCAATAAGGTTATCAGGGGAAGGCCTGCGTCCAGCAGGTAGTAGACTAGACGTAGTATATTGTCGGGGACCGTATACGAGTTTCAGGGGACTTGAAGAAATGGCATTTTGGAGGGCAGGCCAACAAACAACAGTCACGATCGGTGCAAACGGGCTCAAATTATGATGTAGAGCAAAACCTACTTGAAACAGATTAAAATTATTTAGTGTCCAAACCGCGTACCATTAATATCCTTAAGATAAATTAGAACAACCGTTTGTCCATTAATTACGGACGTACGTAAGTAATTACACTATCTAGAAAATTGATTTAAAATTATCAAAAAGGAAACCCAAAGAAGAAAAGGAAATCCTTAGTGGATAGTTCAGGACTAAAATAATATGAGATCCTCATATAAGAAGTAATAGTAGTAGTAATAATATATATACAGCACCTCTGTAAATAATTTAATTTAGACACTTCATTTCATTGTCAAATCAACAAGTGAGTGTCGCTGACAATAAAACAAAATGCACCTATAATAAAATGGCATTTATGCGTAACAAACGCAATTGAATAAATAGGTAGGTACTTCGAAGGTATTGGTTTTATAAAGTAAAATCTACATAATAAGTACTACCTAGAACAATAACTAAGTACCCAAGCGAGAAATTCCGATTAGAATGCATTTTAAATAGCTCCGCCTAGGTACAGTTTACTGAGGTGGAAATAACAAAACAAACGATAAATTCAATAACAGCGCAATATGCCGTACAATACAATGTTACGCAAAAATCGCGTAGGTAATCAGCCGTTAATCGACACTTTTGTTAGTTTTTTTATAGCTAGCGGTTGTTGAGACCCGTTGTTGATTTATTATACCTATTTTATCTATACACAATCATGGCATTCAGCCAGGTTATAGATATTGCATAGTAAATTGTAAAACTTCGCCTCACCTTTTCAACAGCCTATATTGGTCCACTGCTGGACGCAGGCCTCCCCTGATAAGCGCTTTTATTGGCTGTTATGTCATGGGGGTAGGCCCCATAATCCCTACGCTGAGCATGCGGTTGGGGATCGTAGTTTGGTGGTAGAATTATTCAGCAGGAGGCGCTGCTGCCCGCCCCCGGGAAATAAAACTACCACAGTTCTAAACACATTTGCCTTTACCATGAGAAGAGCCGATAGGTGTTTGTGTTTATGTTTTTTTCTTTCGTATTAAACTTGTGTCTTTGCATTGCTATTGTTGTTTGACAGGCAAAATAATAACTCCTCTTAAGCTAGGTACGTCTCGACAAAGAAAATAACAATCAAATAATATAATAATGTAAGAAATAAAGTAAGAAAAGTATTTTACAATTTTATTATTGAAACAAGCAACTAGAGTCTTGACTCCGAGAGTATTCAATATATAGTTAAACATAAAATTTGACTTGTCTTAGTTAGAGTTATTGATTTGGGAAAGATTGTATGTTTTTGTTATTTGTATATTACAGTGCGTTCAGCCGGCTTGGTGCTGCTCCAGACTGTTCCTGAAGGTCTGGGCACATGCGACCTGCGGGCTGCAGCGCTGAAAGTGCCGGGAGTGATGGCTATCCACGAGCTGCACGTGTGGCAGCTCCACAGGGACCGAGTGGTGGCCACGGCTCATGTTTGCTACAACTCACATGCGGTTAGTAACTACTTACTGCAGTTCCTGAAGGTCTGGGCTCATGCGACCTGGGGCCTAATTCCACTATTTTTTAAACAAAATGCTATAATGGCGCCATAATGGTGCCATACGATTAAGATAGAGATTTAGTCGTAAATTTATTTGGTATTCCAATACCATAAGATTAAAATCTCTATGAATTATAATATCGTGTCAATAATGTGGTGGGGCATATAATCATAATCGTAATAGTCATAGATATGGCATAAACAAAAAAAGATCGTGTTAGTAGAATACCAAAAGATGTCAATGGCAGTGATTGTAACGCGATAATGAATCGATAATATTGTCATAGTGAGGCGATTGTGTTAGTGGAATCAGGCCCCTGCGCATGTGCCCAGACTAGGACTGTCGGTCCTGCTCTATCAGTACAATCAGTGCCAATAACAATTTGATAACTTTCGAGCGATGGTTCTTTTGGCAGTACGGACCAAAAAAATTTTTATTGGTTCTAAGGTTTTTGTTATTATAGTCCTCACACTCTGAGTAATTTCTAATAAGTTAAATAACATCTAAAAAAAATCGACTTTGACGGGATTTGAACCCGCGTCCTCCCCTCAGTAAGGGGATGTCATAGCCGCTAGACACTGTTCTAAACTAATATGTTACATGTTTTCCATTGATTAATTAAAAAGGGTACGTAACCTATCTTGGTTACGTTCTCCCAGCGCTTACTCAACAATTGTCATGTGTTACAACTACACGCAAACACATACGCTCACAGTTATATTTCCAGTCCTGTGCACTACAAAGAAGAACAAAGACGGAAAGACGTATCTAAGACCGAAGTGAGACCAAGACAACAATATTTCACGCGAATCACGACCACCCGTGCCGCCGATCCGACGGTGACTATGCTCCCAACACAATTTTATACAATATGAGGTTGCCATTTTCGAGAAACTAGTACCTTATCTTCCCTTTTTAATTAATCAATGATGTTTTCCCTATAGTCCGTACAAAGTCCCAGAGAAATTCGACTGAGGCGGTTTCGAATATGGTCTAGCGGTTATGTACATTCCCGTACTGAGGGGAGGACGTGGGTTAAAATCCCGTCAAAGTCGAGGATTTTGTTTCATTTGTTATTGGTTCGATCAGTCTTCAGTCTTCGCGATAGGGGTTTAGTATAAGACCATGCAGCCAACAGGCAACAATAGGGTATATGCATGTGATTTCAAAATGGCTAAAAAAATATATACGTATTCTCTATTGATATAAAAACATATCTACATATTTATTTTTGCATTTTGAGATGTTTTTATTGTAGAATTTAACCATTGAAAAATTGATATTTTAAATCTCAATCGCAAAATTTCAAAACGCTACGCCATTGACTAGAGCGGACGTGACATCACTGTGCACATTTTTTCTTTTTTTATTCTGCTTGCTGCACCATGATTTGACACTATTCTGCCCACTTGACATTTCGTATTGTCAATTATTTTCAGTTTTTTCGGAAAACCTCTTTCCTGAGATGATCACTACCGAGGTCGTCACCAAAGGTTTTAATCAAGTGTGTACGTCGACATCACATAAACATGGCGCCAATATGGCAGCGTTTTTATCACCCGAAAATGATTGTAGTTTTGATTTGTTTTTTTTACCTTGTTAATACGAAATTCAGTGAGCGTCTTATCATTCCTCGGTTAAATAATGACCTAAAGAATCGATTAAAACAATAAAAAAAATCGATGCATGTACCCTATTAGACAGTTGGAATAAAAGTGACGCTCAGAGATAGTTTGTATGACACATCTTTAAGTTAAGCCTGTATAAACTGTTGAATGTTAGGCAACGAAAGGGAACGATGAACGAACTGTGCATACACGGGAAATGCGAATGTTGAGAGGGATGTGTGGAGTGACAAGGATGGATAAGATAAGAAACGAGTACATCAGAGGAAGGTTGAAAGCTGTGCCAGTGACGGAAAAGATGGGGGGTAACAGGTTAGAGTGGTATAGGCATGTTATGCGGAAGGAAGAATGTCATGTGTCGAGAAGAGTGTCAGATTTGAACGTGGAAGGATATAAGGGGAGAGGAAGACCAAAGAAGAGATGGATGGATTGTGTGAAAGAGGACATAGCTAAGAGAGATGTGAGTACAGAGATGACGGCTGATAGAACAGAGTGGAGGAAACAGACATGTTATGCCGACCCTACCTGGGATAAGGACCGGAGGAAGAAGAAGAAGAAACTGTTGAGGATGCGCAGTTTAAAACAAGATCCGTCAAATGCGAATTTAACTCTAAAAAATGTTGTTTTATGTTTCAGGACTACTTGAAGAGTGCAGCATTAGTTTGCGAAGTGTTCAAACGACACGGAATCGGTCTAGTCACATTGCAACCCGAATTCCTGCTAGCTACACTTGGTGCGTTTCTCTATATGTATATTAAAAAAAATAGTACCTACCTACTTAGATCGCTTTAATAGGTACCAAATCATCCTCATTTAAGTACAAACTCCCGAGCGCTAAATAATCAATTTTGTTTTATAAAACATTAAACCGTAAAATTTTCATAGTTTTTTCACGGATCCCATTCTTAGAACTGAACAAAATTAAAATGAGACCACCGAAAGCACCAGCTTTCATATAAAAAAAGAATCATGAAAATCGTTACAGTAAAAAGTTCTGAGGTAAAAACATAAAAAAATACAGTCAGTCAGAATTGAGAACCTCCTCCTTTTTTTGAAGTCGGTTAAAAATAATACTTAGATTGATTTACTAGGTACCAAATCATCCTAATTTAAGTCATTTAAGAAAACGTAAAGTCCTAGTATGATTATTAAGTTAAAGTTTTTGAGTTTTGTAAAAACATTTGTAATTTAAAAAGGCAACTATAATTACCACGCCTTTTAGGAGTATTGGAGATTGCAGTTGAGCTGTTAAAAATACACAGAAGGAAGCTACATCTAGTAAGTTCCTTCAACTCTTAACGACATCCACAAATTGAGTTGAAGCAGTTGATTCTTACGCCTCGGCAAGTAGGTAGGTGCTTATGAGGCTCTAGACCCTGACCCAGACCTTGTGATAATGCTGATGGTTAAAATTAAGTAGGTAATAACCTAATAACGTAATGCTATACAGCATGACACGGATAAAATCTTTTGAGCTATTATCCAGGGATTATTTACTACGATCATGCTGTGTATCCAATCAGTTGCGTTTCGCTTTCCCTGGTTACGCAAGACTGCACCTGTGGACAGGACACTTTCATGGCGTGTGTGACCTACGAGGTCATGCTTTATTATATACAAGCAAGCAAGTTGTAAGCAAGTCTGAAAATAATCAAAACGGTTGAATAGAGGTTAGATAGGTAAAACTTGCAAGGAGGATGTAAACCAGGAAAGGATATAGGGTAGTTTTTATCCCGAACAGACGTTGAAGCTGCAAGTCTCAGAAAAGAAAAATCGAAGTTTCGTTTTCGTTGACGAGCAATTCCAACTCTTACGTCACTTGTATAAGTTAAGCGTTTGCACTATAACGAATCAAAAACTTCCATTTCATCTATAAGAGTACGGGAACCAGCTGATGCTTCGTGAAAATCCCAAATATTCACATACAAGCGATTATTAGTGTAGTTTCTAACACTTTATAATCGCGAGGTGTAGGTACGATGAGATTTTTTCGAGTGTTTCTATGGTTCTATGTGGTTGGCGGATATAACAGTAGCATCAAAACGGCTAAAGCTATTTTGATAAATAAGGTACCTATATTAATCCTCTTCTATCATAAAGGAGTTTATTAATACTCCCTTAAGGGAAAGACTAAGACTAAATGTCTGACCCACTTTTTTGCGAAAAAAAAGAAAAAAGACGGGAACCGAGACGCTTTTTCATATAATTAAAAAAAAATTACTTTTAATTCATCATCATTATCATCACTCTAGCCCCAGATAACCCACTGCTGGGTATAGGCCTCATTTAGACTTTATTGCCCGCTGTCTTTTTATATTTGTAAATTTTCCGACTTTCAGACACTGATGAAGACAGAAAAGCTCTGATCGACTTCGCGAATCTGGCGTGTTCCGGCCCGTGTGCGAAAGAATGCGTCGCTCCAAAATGCTGTGCAGCACCCGTCAGGCCTAGCATTACTCGCATATAAACTAGCTCGTAGTAAATTAACCATGTTACGTACGTAATCATCTCCACATCTACAGCCTATGCTTGTCCACAGCTGGACAGAGGTCCACCCTGATAGGCTTTTAGATTAAAGGGTAATGGCATGATCCCTACGCTGGGCATGCTCATTGGGGCTCGCAGTTTTATGGTGGATCTGCAGGGGGCGCTGGGGTTTACCCCCGGTGGATATCCCTGAGTCGCATCTTGCGTCACTCGCGGGAAGAGATAGTTTAATATTTTTGTTGTACGTAATATTTCTCAAAAAACTAGAACAAGAGAGATATAGAGAAGTTTAAATAATATGATTGTATAGAAAGGTAGTTTGAAATTCGATGAGGGGGTAATATGGATAGTGTTAATTCTGATGTCCCTAAGACTTCATTCTTCTTCTTGTCCTTAAGTACTACTGTTATTAAGCCACGTTTTATCCAACACGCGAGCAAAGCCGCGGGCAGATTATTTTTTTAGTTCATATAAATGGTAGGTAAGTTATAGAATGAAGCTATGTTACGGAGAAACTTTAACGAACTTGCGCCTTCTCAACCGACGCAGTGAACCGACGAGTAAACAAGTGAAAGTGCAATAAATAAAAACATGATTGTAGCTACATTGTCACTTCACTGCGCTCGGCTTAGTGGTTAAGGAGCACACCGAACCCGCGAACACAGCCCGGCGCGGCGGCGGCGACGCGGCGGCGGCAGTGGTAGGTTGGTGCGACATTTCAGTATAATATACCTGCGTATTTACTTGTGAGTGGCGTCTGCTATATTGCTGTATCACCGCTAAGTAGCTCGCAATACCTGTACAGGACGGAGGTCTATTAGAGAACTCCATACTCAGTCGTTTATGTACTAAACCGCAAATAACAGAGTGGAATAACTAGTAAAGTACGCAGGTTATATGACTAAGGTAAGCAAGCATATCAACTGTACACCAGCCGAGCTCTAAGTAAATTGTTTCTAAACAACCGACGACAAAAACCACTATAATTCACTTGCTTAGCATCGCCGACTTATTAATATACTACATACTTATACTCGAAAATAATTATTGCAGGAGGGATCTCAAATCGACAAATAGGTATATAAATTGAGTATAAGAAGACGCAGCAACAGAGTGAATGTTAGACTTAATATGGGCGGTTTGTTTAGAAATGTTATACATCTTGTTTGGCTAATGTATGGTCGAGGCGATAGCCGCCCTGCCCCGCGGCGCCGCGCGCCGCCCGGCACCGCCCCGCCGCCGCCGCCGCCAGCTGGCAGCTTTGGTGTGTATGTAGACTCCTTTAGCGACAACGAAACTAGTTATAAGTACCGGTACCTCTCCACACTACCATACCAACTTCTTGTATGATGACGAGATACCATTCAAAGCGGAAACATTGAAAAAGAAAAGTTTATTTAAACACTTTCTTTCATTACTCGGTTATATCTTCGAAAAATCGTTTATTGAACTGAGGACAGAAATCATAGAATATTACGCATGTATAACCTGCGTAAAAAGCAGGTTATACCTACATAAGTCATATTTTTGGAGAATGGGATTGGGAATGACGTCATCTCTGATGCGTTCCGGAGCTCATACGGGCAAGTCTCTTGACTTTAGTAACTCTATTCGACGCTAGTCTCCTTTTATTATGGGATTTACGTAGTTTCCTATCCGCACGAAGAGGCGCTGTACCAAATTGTTTGTCAAAAGGAGACGTCACGATCACGTTTCGTTACTAACGTGAATAAACTCAACCCTCTGATCGAATTCGAACTGAGATTTAAGTACTCACACAGGTTATACCTATCTCGTGTATCGCTCTTTTTGTACGTAAAATATCGTATGATTGATAAGGGTTTATAGTTGCCATAGAAGCAGGAGGCCGTCTTGATTCCCGCCTTGGGACAAACGTTTGTACGATCTGCAAATATTTGTTTCAGGTATTCTGGGTATTTCTATGTATAATAATTAGAATATATATCTTTTTAATTATATTTTATTAAGTATGCCAGTTTTCTAGTAAGTATCCATAATACAAGCTCTGCTTAGTATTGGGCTATTTTATGTTGTGTGAAGTGTCCAGTATTATTTATTTATCATTATTTATATAAACAATATATCTATATCATATTTTTATTTCCTAAGAAATATAGTTATTTTCATATGCGAAGGGTACCTACTATACAATGAGGCGGTTGAAATAGGTGACGGCAGGTTTTAGTAGAGTCTAGAAACGTTGATTGTGAGAAAACGTAACATCAGGCAAAACATTTTTAAATAATTAGGAACAGAGTTTTATTCCCTTGTTTAAGTGCCTATATAGGATGTCCCCGGAATAATTGTAATCCCTTATAGGTGAAACTAGATTAAAATTTAAAGACGCGACGCGCGACGGTTTATTTCGAAAAACCAGCCATATTAAACGAACCTTTTGTTATCTTCATTTACTGATAATAACACAAAAATGTTTATAGGTGTACAACCTCAATGTTGCAGTTGCCTATTATCTCGAGTTACTGTGCATTTTTTCAATAGTTCTACAAATTAATTTGTCAGTTGCGATTTTCGATGGATATTTTTGAGAGTGAAATGAGGTATTGTGTATTAAGACATCCATTAGGAGTAAATAAGAGTAGGTAGAGTCTGTTCAAAAAGAGAAGAGTCGTGACGTTACGGTAAACTAACACTTTTAGTCGTACTGCAATGACAGAGCAGTGTTGTCAACGGAACAAAAGTTGTCAATTGGCACACGCGCGCCGTCAATTCCCACGACGCTTCTCTTTTTGAACAGACTCTATATATTATTTTTAAAACAAATACGTGACTGATGTGATGACTCTGATGTGACGAGATTATGAAGTATTTTGGATATTATAATTTACAGTATAGGTAATTTCTGATCCTCGTGGTGTAGTGGTTATCACATTCCCCTGCTGATGGAAGGACGCCGGTTGAAGTCCCGGCCGATTTCCGGCCTTTGGGGGCCTCGAGGCTTTTCCTCTTTACCCCGGCTTCAACTCGAGGGGTGACGACCTCTTTACTCGAGGGGACGACCTTGGGTTAAATGCTCTGGCAAAAATGCTCTTGTTTTTGCCTGTTCTACTATTTTTTTTGGCAGCATTTTTTTTTTGTATACAGGAATCATTTATTTGTTTGTTTTTTTGTTTGTTTTTTTGCCCAAGGACTAAAGGTGGATCCGGCGGGGTGAGGTCCACGGAAGGGGTCGCCACGGGCGGTCGTGGTCTGGGGGCCGGGGCTGGGGGGCGCGATGTGTTTAAGGTGCTATTGGCCTGGCACGGGGATTGTTGTGCGATGTCATTTTTCGCTATTCTAACATAGCGAAAAATGACATCGCATCGCCATACAATACGTAAATTATTGAGAGTGAAGCAATGAATTTCAAACATTTTACGCATTCGATGATAAAGTGACGAAATTTTTTTCTATTCTACCCTAGACCACAATCCCCGTGCCAGGCCTACTGGTGGTGGCCGTTGTCAGCGCCGTCGTACATCCATGATATATTATTTGATTTCTGAGATATGAAGAGTTATGTATGAGCTGAACTACTCTTGAAAACAAAATTTCAACGGCTGCCATTTAGTGAGGACAAATTTCTTTTTCAATCCCGTTTGATCTAGTTTTACCTGTTTTGGGGATTGTGGTTATTAGAGCATTCTGTATAGTGAGCTCATCTTATTACAAAATATCTATTTTTTAGTAATTATGTAATTAAAATTAATTATTAAGGAAGAGATCGCTCATAGCGATAAGGCCGCCCAATGTGCAACGTAATTTGTATTTATCTATTCCTGTCCTGTGTTTCTGTTTTTATTTGGTGTGTAATAAATAATTTTTGTATTGTATTCTATCAATTACAGGGATAATTTGAATATGTGAGGAGATTGAGAATTATTGTGATGTTTGTGAACAGTATTAGATTAAGAGAGTTTATGTACAAAGTTTTATTTACTAAGTATTAAAATATGGAACTACTATCACGTTTTTTTATAGTCAGTATTGACTACAAAACCATTAAGTTATGCTAGACGTTTGCTAAGCCGAATCTGAATTATTTACCTCCTCGTGTTTCGGTTTACAAGCTGTGAATGATGATGATGATCTAATTAAGATGTAAATAGGTAGGTAGGTAAGTACATACGTACTTAATTGAAATGCAAATAGAAACTATGTTAAACAAATTTGAACGTTATTTATTAATTACAATATTTAAATTGCTTTTAGATAAAAGGTACAGTCACGTATATTATAATGTAGTATTGCAGCTGACTGTACATAGCTCGAATTCATAAATTGGAAATAAAACATATGAAATAGACTTACGACCACATAAATCGTAATAATAAGGTATATTATTAATTATATTGGAATAGACATGGCAAAATATAACTTTTTTTAATAGACACATCCTTTGACAATAACCTTTCAGTATAATCAATTAATCAGTTATCTAGTAGGTACCCATAAAACAAGCTATGCTTAGCTTGGAGCTGTATAGGATACGTCAAATCCCAATTCGTCATGGGATTATCTTTGACACCTTTTCCCAATTAATTTGCCAAATAGAGACACGAAGCGTTGCATAAATTAAGATATCAATAGAATACTTATAATGTTTCTAAAATTAAAATGCATTGAACATTTAATTGTTTCGTGATAAGAAAACGCTACCAAGTAGTATATAAGGCTTGCTTAGGATACCAGAACCATATCCTCAACTACTTTCTTCCTAAAGAGAAGACAACACCCAAAAACCATTCAACATGAAGCTTACTCTGGTAAATATATTCTTTTTTTTATAAAAGTAACTTACTTAATTATTTAATTTTTAAGTAAATCTAACAAAGGAATCACAAAACACAAAATCAAAATCCGGTTGGGAACCTAACGGTTGTCAAACTATAGTCCTAGATCTTAGTACTCACAGGATGCCCGTGGTAAAAATGGAATTACATAAAATAAAATAAAAAATTCGTTCCTAAACACAATTCTGAAAAAAATACGATAAAGAAATCATATATTTTGGTCGAGATCTCGTGAACCCTGCGGGCTATTGAAATAACTCAAGTTTTGGTACGTAGGTCGTTTTAAAGTTTGTTATTAAACTTTTTGGTTCCTTGAAGGAGTTTGAGGAGGAATTGATTAGTTTTGTTGTAAATAAGCAAAACCTTGATTTTTGCGTTTCCGCTGTCCAAAACCGTACCTATGCTCTGTCTCGCTCATATAAAATCTCAAAATACAATCATCGTGCACTTGTAGGTCTTACAGCTGTACTCCAGAGACGTTAATGATTACTGAAACTATCACTTGGTAAACATTTCAATACAAAAACCTTTACTTTGTAATAGTTTCAGCAAGCATTAACGTCTCTGAGTGGGGCGCTTAGTATTGAAGTATAAGAGACACAATGGTACCTTAGGAGGGTGTAGCAATAGGTACCTACCTAAATTAACTTAGTTTAAGTAGGTAGTTGTCGTTTTTTCAATTAATATAACCTTACCCTTGCTTTACAGATCATTTTAGCTGCTGTTGCTGCAGTTGCAATAGGTGCTACCGTTCAAGGTAAGTCAATAAATAGATAATAACGTATCGACATTATGATTTAACAGAGTACCGACAACCGTTCGGGTAAACATCTAGACTTGACTTGAGACGGCCAGTCAGGGAGCAGGCCGCCATTGTCCAAAAGTAGACTAGCATAGGATGATGGGTTAAGGTCTACCTCTAATATTATAAGGACAATGTTTGAATCTGTGTGTGTGTATGTGTTTGTTACTCCTTCACGCTCAAACGGCTGAACTGGGGTTTGAATGGAACTTGGTACCAGGATAGCTTATTTGCTGGATGAACACATAGGTACTTTAGAAAAGTGCAGTGTTTCCTTGGCATGATTAAATAGTTTGTTGTATACAAACTTGTAACACCGCGGGGGCAGTTAGTTATCACACTAATATAATAAAGGCGAAAGTTTGGATGGATGTATGGATGGATGTTTGTTACCTCTTCACGCCAAAACTACTGAACGGATCTGGCTGAAATTTTGCATACAGGTAATTCTAATACTGGAATAAAACATAGGCTACTTTTTATCCCATAAATCTGTTCCCGTGGGATGAAAATCACCTTTTAATGTTTTCATAGGAACAACGCGTGCGAAGCCGCGGGGTGCAGCTAGTTGAATATATATACTGGAATATTGTATGTCTATACTAGTTTCTACTATAATTCTTACTTTACACTTAGTAGAGAACCCTTGTGTTCTTAAAAAATTTAACTTATTGTATTCATTTATTAAGTCCCGGACCGGACCGGTCATATGAACTGAGTCTGATTTAATTTCAGATAAACGTCATCAGGACTCAGGGGTGGCCTATGATATAGCAGGAGCAAAGGCCGGCGGCAGTGGATATCATGTCAAAGCGAATTCGGGAGTGGTAGCAACAAAAGGTAGGTTGATTAATACCTATTCAAGTAAGCAAACTAAGTAAGTTTATAAGTCCTTTTTTTCTTTTCCATGCTATGATGAATGGAATCGAAATCTAATTTCAAACCAACTATGGTTACGTAAACTACAGATATCACAGATATCACACTAGGTAATATTATAAAGGCGAAAGCTTGTATGGATGTATGGATGGATGGATGGATGTTTGTTACTTCTTCACGTTAAAACCACTGGACGGATCTGGCTGAAATTTGCATACAGGTAATTCTAATCCTGGAATCAAACATAGGCTAATTTTTATCCCATAAATCAGTTCCCGTGGGATGAAAACCACCATTTAATGTTTCCATATTAACAACGCGTGCGAAGCCGCGGGGCGCAGCTACTTTAATATAATACTATACAGTAGCCAGCGATAAATAAGTTAATTAATAATAAGTGATCTATTTAAACAGGTAGCTTACAATGTAGTGCAAATTTAAAATTACAATAATGCAAGCGTCACCGCTAATGTAAGCGTGTTACGTCACCGCTGATCTAACATTTTAGATCAGTGTTAGATCAGCGCTAGTCAGCGAGTTTAGAATTTATTACCCATGCCAAAAAAGCATCTAAAGAAGTTTTAACTTCAAAAACAGATGGTTATATGAATATATTTCTTAGACCAGATCTTAGACCAATATATTTTCTGTTATTCTATTATTGCTTGTCCTGTGTTTTGTTCACCTATAAATAAATTGGTACAGGCCAACGTATTTATCGCGTAAACGGACCGCCACCTTTTTTACCAAATAAAATAATCCACGTTATATTTTACAGACGGAGCAATCGCTCAGGGTGCCGCATCAGCTGTTTCTGGTAAAGTGGAGTCCCAATCCGTGATGCAATCAGTCGACGTGTACGAATCCAATGATGACGAGACCGTGAGAGATGAGCGAGGCGTTTAATTTGACATTTTCTTAAAACTATAATCCAACTAATACCGTACCATTTCACCAGTTTTCAGGCAAGCCGACAATAGTTTATTGGAAATCAAATAGACGTACCTAACACAGTAATTTGCATTGATTTAAGTTACAAAACTATTGTGAAAAGATCAACGCTATTGTCAAAATTTTGTCAATTAAATTTTTATTTCAAATTATTTTTTTGTGTTTTCATTATGGGTACCTATACCTACCTACTGTCTATTTTAGTTACGTTACCGAAAATGCGAATAGGTACTTCATGTATTCTAGTGTGTATTTTATTTATAAAAATACTCAGCATACCGAAAATGTATGTTCAATTTAAGTGTTACTTAGTTTAACCAAGTACCAATGCTTAAAAGTGCCACAAATATTCATTATTCGGTTGCAACGAGTCAAACTCAAACTCAAAAATGCTTTATTTCCATAAATACAATAAATGTACACTTAGAAAAGGTCAAATCATATTAAAAAATACACTGACACGGAAATAAAGTGGTATTTTTTATTTCGATCGCTTCGGTATGTAGACTAAACTAACTACGACGTAACTTTGAAGTACCTATCATTGAAATAAAAAAAATCACGTACCAAGAAAAACTTTATTCCATCCATAATATTTTTCCAAATAGATGCATAATCTAAAGTCCATCTTCAAACACGTAGTTCTCACTATACTCGTCGATCGGCGAAGGCGTGGTGGTCGCCGGTGAGATAATGTCTTCGCGGCAGTACGACGGCTGGCATTCACGACTCTTGATGAGCCGACTGCATTGCTGGCCGTAGCCCCTCTCTCCACGCTACAAAATAAATAGTAAAAAAAATACAAAATAAAGCTAGACAAACTAGGGAAACGTAGTGTAGGACGCCCTCCGGCCAGGTGGGATGACGATCTGCGAAAGACGGCAGACAGGTGCTGAATGCGTTAAGCTGAAGACAGGGCGCTATGGCGCTTATTAGGGGAGGCCTATGTCCAGCAGTGGACTAGTATAGGTGGATGATTATGATGATGAAAGCAAGACAATCCACACAACATCCTCTAGCCCCAAGCTAAACAGAGCTTGGTTATGTGTACTAGATAATTGAGATGCTTTACTTTATACAATTCACTACAAAGATATAATAAGCGGTACATAGAAAATACCCAGAACACCCGAAACAAATGTTTGCAGATCGTACAAATATTTGTTCGGAGACGGTAGCAACCTCCTACGTCGCAGGCGGACCTTCGCCCGCCACTGTACAGAGGTCGTCAATAATAAAATAACCCAACACATTGTTAAAGTGGCCAAATATTTTAAGAAAAGAAGAAAGCTTTGAATATAAAAGTGATCGCGATAGTAGATTTTTATCGATACATTAATAATAAATTAGCAGAACGACTCCGATTCAAGTTCCAATGGCGAAACGGAAGATGAAGTTAAAGCAGAATCTACCTATGTCAGAATATCTGTAGATAATTTAGTTATAAAAAAATATAATCGTTACATAATATAAACATTTCTTTTACCTACGATATCCTAAGATCTATCCGACAATATCGATCTCATGTGTACTCTTGCCCTTTTTTCCCTGGCCCCCACCTCGTCGCACTTTCCTAAGGAGCGGTACAGCGGTTTCGGTCAAACTATACTACAATGTTGGCTCTATTTTCTATGAAAGTCTGACAGCGCTCCAAGCGGAAAGTTTACATAACTTAAACATTTCCATTCATACTACTAATGTATATTATATATACTTATAGTTTTTTCATGGATCCCAGTTAAAAAGAATAACGAAAATCGGACCACCCCAGTCACAAATTCAGAGGTAACAAACATAAAAAAAAAATACAGTCGAACTGAGAACCGCCTCGCTTTTTTTGAAGTTGGTTAAAAATATCCATGTTTAGCCCTGTTTACTTAATCAATGTGTTTAGCTAAGCTTTTTTCTTTTTTTATGAATTGTAACTCACCATAACGATTCGATAGTTGAGTTTGAAACTATACTCGCAGTCCCCGATGCAGTGAGTCCAGCCCAGCCACTGTCCCGGCCTGCAGTCCACATCTAGGTAAAACATATTAATATTAATTTTAAATATAAGAATGAAAAATATTTAGTAACAATTCCGCGAAAAAACCTTCTGTGATAAAATCTAACAAATTATACAAAATGAAAGAACATTTATCAAAGCAAGTCGTCAACTAGTTTCGTCTCTCCACGAGACATCATCAGGACACCACACCACTCGATCTTGACACTGAGAGCGCCAAACAACAACGGCAGAGTCCCACCAGAGATGTTGCCACTTCGAGCTCCACGCGCCAAGTGAGGCATCGCTCGCAAAACCGCCCCTTATATACAGTCACAGTGACGCATCACGCCCATTATCTGCGTCCGTGACATCACCGCGCGCGCCATTTCTAGAAAAAATCCGTAATAATGGCGATCGAGGCAAACCTGTACTTAGTTCATTCAACAATGTATTACTACTGTATTTTGTAATTTCTAAATTTTCTGAGACCGACAACCTAAATCCCTTATCACAAGTATGTAAAATTGAAAATGAGTGATTATCATTTAATGAATGACCCGATTCTAATAAATGTTTTGCAAAATTTGAATTTCTGGATGATTGTTTCTATAAGCAGCTAAATGTTCTTTATACCTAACCTGAAAACTACGACCCGTTTGACCTACATAAACACCATTACATTCATCACAAACTAACTTGTAAACACCAGATTTTTTATTGTTATCCAATCTATCTTTTCCGTTACAAATCTGTTTTAATAAATTGTTTGTTTTGAACGCTACATGTACTTTATTTTTGGATAAAGCCCTTGAAACTCCCTCACTTAATGGACCTAAGTAAGACGAGATGTCTCGTGGAGAGACGAAACTAGTTGACGACTTGCTTTGATAAATGTTCTTTCATTTTGTATAAATGTATATTTTGTATAATTTGTTAGATTTTATCACAGAAGGTTTTTTCGCGGAATTGTTACTAAATATTTTTCATTCTTATATTTACAATGGATTTCCGCTAAGTAACGCCTGAATCTATTATTTATAATATTAATTTTATTATTATTTATCGGGTATTTAGCGCGTACCATGGTTTTTATTTCCCCTGCGATAAATACCCGATAAAATAATAATTAAATAATGTCAACAAATCGCGAAAGTTTAAAAAGTTTTATATTAATATTAATATGACCTGAACAAATTTGAATCTGTACTAATATCATAGAGGAAAGATTTGATTGTTTGTTTGCATTGAATAGGCTCCGAAACTACAGGACCGTTCTAAAAAGGGAGTGACATAGGCTATATTTTATCCCGGAATTCCCACAGGAACGGGAACTACGCGGGTGAAACCGCGGGGCGCTGAAAGTCATTAATAATTATCATTACAATAATTGTAATGATTCAAAATATCACTGTATTTCCGTGTTATTGCTTTTATTTTATAAATTGACCATTTCCACGTGTACATTTGTTGTATTTATTGCAATAAAGAATTTTTGATTTAATTTGATTTGATCCGATAATTTTTTTCAGTCGTTTAAAAGGCTATTTATGGTTATTAATAATGAAAAAAAATATAAAAGCCAAACATTTTTTCATTATTGTGGTAAAGAACAAAAAAAAACTACACTCAGTTTCGGGTAATAAAAACGCTGCCTTGTTAGACCTTGCATTTTGTGACGTCACGGATCATCGAGTCCCCTAATGTCAACACAAAGTCAAAACTTCAGGCCTATACAAAAATGCTCAAGTATGACGTCACGTTTCAGGTGCCAAAAGCGTTGCGTTTAGACATTTTGTATATACTTTTCAATGATTAAATTTCACAATAAAAGTATCATAAAATACTAAATAAATATACAGATATATTTCTATACGAATAGAGAATACGTTAAAAAAATATATGCTTTTTTGAAGTCACATGCATTGCATATACCCTATTGGTTAGCGAATTCCCGTACTAAGGGAATGATGCGGTTTCAAGTTCTGTCGGAGTCGATTTTTCTGAGAAATTATTTGATTTCTTAGAAATTCACACTAAGATGAGTGTGAGGAGTAACGCACTATAGAAAAATAAATAAAAAAAAGACGTGTGGCACTCGGGGACTGCCGCGGTAAAGCTATTGCAATGCCATCTAGAGGCGAGTTGCTGAACTAAAGAGACAAACGTCATATTTCAAAAAGTCATTAAAAGTTCTACTATTCATCGATAGATGGCAAAACCAAAAAGTATCACCGCTGTTCCGGTCGGAGTGGGGAGCGTAAGGTTTTCTCGTTACGGAATTTCTGGATTCGGTTTCGATTTGACACTTTATTTGATTTGATTTGATTTGATGTACACACATTTGTTCCTGTGGCGAGATAGATCGTCAATAATAATAATAACAAAAACCTTAGTAGGTACCATACCTTCAACGAATCTTGAAGAGTCATCATTTAACATAACATCGTTGTCTTGAATGGATGGAGGTCTTAGTTTCTTCGCCAATTCAGTCTTATTTCGCCGAGCTGCAAAACACAAAATGGTTGATTTAGTCGAGTAGGTCGGTAGGTCCAAAACGACATCAAATATAATATGTTATCAATATAATAACATCAATATAATAAATATACACAATATAATATAATATAATATGACATCAATATAATAAATATGCTATAAGATGCGCCTTGACTGTCCCATCTAAAATAAATAAATGGATGAAAATAATGATGAGGTTTATCTGTATATAAATGTTCATTGGGTTAGATGGTAGGTATTCAATTATTATTTTAATCTTATTTTTAGTTTTATTTAATTTTATTGTGTGATTTTGTGTGACATTTTAATAATTTATTCATGATAAAAATAGATTGTGAATCTGATATAAAGAGATAATAATATTAAAATTTGCATTTTTTTTTATTGCTGATGGATTAGCGTTTGGCTATCAACTCACTTTAAGAAAGCGAAGATGTAGCCTAAGATGAAGCACGTTTTTCCAGAAGGAACCTATTTACCCTAGATTTTAAGACTCCAAGATTGTACTCTAGTGGGAAGACTGCGGCAGGAAGATCATTCCACTCTTTAGCTTAAGGCGCATACCCGAGCCAATCTGACAGCAATTCCTATTTTATCATATTTTTACGTTTATCATAGGAATATTTAAAAATCCTACGTTCAGTTTGTGGTATCTATTATAAGCTATTTTTTAATACCTCTTTTATAATTTTATCTCATATAGTTTAGGAGGAGATGCAAAAATATAGTTTGGTGGCCAAAAAGCGCCACTTCGTATCTCTTCCTAAGCTTTACAAAATGAAACTATTACAGAGGCATTAATAAATAGCTTATAATAGATACCACAAACTGAACGTAGGATTTTTTAAAATTTCTGCGTTTAACGTAATAATAAGATAAAATAGTTGGGGGCGCCACTTTCGCTGGTGTATGGGCCTTAAATAACTTTACTTGGCTAACGAAGTTGACAGCATGACGCATCTTGATTCAGCGACTATCGTCCCGAAAGCCGCGCGGTAGCTATTATAAATAAATAGGGTAGGACAATACACACAGAATTGTCTAGCCCCACCTAAGCAGAGCTTGTTTTATGGGTAGAAGATAACTGATATACATAATACAGTACTCTACATAGATATATGTATATTTTTTTTATTATACATAGAAAACATCCAGAACGCCCTGAACAAATATCTGCAGATCGTACACAAATTTGTCCCGAGGCGGGAATCGAACCCGCAACCTCCTGCGTCGCAGGCAGGCCTTCGCCCACCGCGCCACAGAGGTCGTCAGAACTATTAAAAAACAATTATATTAAAAAACTAGCTGCGCCCCGCGGCTTCGCACGCGTTGTTCCTTTGGAAACATTAAAAGGTGGTTTGATTATGATTTATGGGATAAAAAGTAGCCCATGTTTAATTCTAGGATTAGAATCACGAGTAGGTATGCAAAATATCAGCCAGATCCGTCCGCTAGTTTTGGCGTGAAGAAGTAACAAACATCCATCCATCCATCCATCCATACATCCATACAAACTTTCGCCTTTATAATATTAGTGTGATGGTATAAAAAGTAATGGTAAGTACTGACGTGGTAGTGGTGGCGGCGGCGAGAAATCCACTGTCTCAACAGTGGTGGTCACAGTGGTGGTCTCCGGCAGGGCCGTGATGTTCCTATCCACGCAGGCCAGCCGGCACTGCGCCTCGGTGCGGAAGTTGTTGGCATTGCCGCCGCAGCCGGAGAAGCCAAACGGCTCGCAAATGTTCTGCTTCATATCGTAGTACCAGCGCTCGTAGTACGCGCGGCAATGGCCGATCTGTATTCTCTGTCTGCAAACGTCTGGAAAAATACATTTAATTTTATTGTAGGTTGCTCTTGTAGGTTGCTCTTGCTACTAACCCGAATCTTCCCGCAGGGGTCGTAAAGCAACTAAGGGATATCCGCTGGGAGCGGGCAGCAGCACCCCACCGCAGAATTATTTTAACGCCGAACTGCGATCCCCAACCCGCATGCCTAGCGAGGGGATTATGGGTATTACCCCTCATGAGATAAACGCCAATAAAGCGCTTATCAGGGGAGGCCTGCGTCCAGCAGTGAACCAATACAGGCTGTTGAGGTTATTGTAAATTAAACTATTATAGTAAACAACACATGTCATGTCAATTACATTATTTGACATGACAGGTGTTATACACAATTACGTAGAATCGCGATTATGTGTCAAACCATACTGTTCGAATTTAAAATCATGAAAACTTGTCCAGTCTAATGGGTATATTGAAGTGAATCAAAAAACATCGCGTGGTATTTCTCGCAGTGCGGCTGAATGAAAACTTATAATAAACCAGCTGCGAGCCGAGGCTTCGAACGCGTTGTTCCTATGGAAACGTTTAAAGGTGATTTTTATCCCACGGAAAATGATTTATGGGATAAAAAAGTATAGCCTATGTTTGATTCCGGGATTAGAATTACCTGTGTGCAAAATTTCAGCCAGATCCGTTCAGTAGTTCTGGCGTGAAAGGGTAACAAACATCCATCCATCCATCCATCCATACAAACTTTCGCATTTATAATATTAGTGTGGTTATAATTACCCTCAGACACCTCTTCATTAGCACAGCTGCCGTCATCGCCGTCACAGAGCGCCTCTTGCGCTGTCAAAGTGAACTGACAGTTCTCTATGTGTTCTAGAACCGTCTTATCCACCTCAGGGTCCACTGTCACGTTGTAGGGTTTTAGTTCCTAAAAAACAGGTTTTATTATGAAGTTACAACGGCAATGGATGCATGCAGCTAACACAAGAAATACTACAGCACCATAATAGCCTATAATGGTCGACTGCTGCGACCAATCCTATATTGACATATTAGGTAGGGCGTAACATGCGCGTCATGTGCGCTTGCAGCCTCGCGCCTGATAGTAACTCACATTTTTATGCATCTCGACGTAGCGTCGGCTCCAGGTAGTGAGTTGCATTCTCGTCATGTGCGTTTGCAACCTCCCACAAGCGTGCTATCTGACACTTCTCTAAGAATTACTTACAACATTCTGCAGCTCGGCGAAGCGTCGGCTCCAGATATCGAGTTGCGTGCTCAACATGTGCGTTTGCAACCACCCACAAGCGTGCTATCTGACACTTCCCTAAAAATTACTTACAACATTCTGCAGCTCGGCGAAGCGTCGGCTCCAGATATCGAGTTGCGTGCTCAACATGTGCGTTTGCAACCTCCCACAAGCGTGCTATCTGACACTTCCCGAAATATTACTTACAACATTCTGCAGCTCGGCGAAGCGTCGGCTCCAGATATCGAGTTGCGTGCTCAACATGTGCGTTTGCAACCTCCCACAAGCGTGCTATCTGACACTTCCCGAAATATTACTTACAACATTCTGCAGCTCGGCGAAGCGTCGGCTCCAGATATCGAGTTGCGTGCTCAACATGTGCGTTTGCAACCCCGCACAAGCGTGCTATCTGACACTTCCCTTAGAATTACTTACAACATTCTGCAGCTCGGCGAAGCGTCGGCTCCAGATATCGAGTTGCGTGCTCAACATGTGCATTTGCAACCTCCCACAAGCGTGCTATCTGACACTTCCCTAAGAATTACTTACAACATTCTGCAGCTCGGCGAAGCGTCGGCTCCAGATATCGAGTTGCGTGCTCAACATGTGCGTTTGCAACCTCCCACAAGCGTGCTATCTGACACTTCCCGAAATATTACTTACAACATTCTGCAGCTCGGCGAAGCGTCGGCTCCAGATATCGAGTTGCGTGCTCAACATGTGCGTTTGCAACCCCGCACAAGCGTGCTATCTGACACTTCCCTTAGAATTACTTACAACATTCTGCAGCTCGGCGAAGCGTCGGCTCCAGATATCGAGTTGCGTGCTCAACATGTGCATTTGCAACCTCCCACAAGCGTGCTATCTGACACTTCCCTAAGAATTACTTACAACATTCTGCAGCTCGGCGAAGCGTCGGCTCGAGATATCGAGTTGCATGCTCAACATGTGCGTTTGCAACCCCGCACAAGCGTGCTATCTGACACTTCTCTAAAAATTACTTACAACATTCTGCAGCTCGGCGAAGCGTCGGCTCCAGATATCGAGTTGCGTGCTCGTCATGTGCGCTTGGAGCCTCGCGTCTCTCATGAGGTACAGGCGGGTCCGCAGCCTCCGCCCGCGCCCGCAGCGGGCCGAACAAGGCGACCAGGTGCTCCATGAGGTTATCCTACAATCCGCGCTCGCTGGAAGACCCTACAAACAACGAACTTCTGTGTTATGTTGTTCTGGCGGCGCACCAAGTGCATATTGAACTAACCTCAACCTCAACAGCCTGTATTGGCCCATTGTTGGATACAGGCCTCCCCCTGATAAGCACGTTGACGTTTATCTCATGGGGGGTAATGCCCATAATCTCCACGCCAGGCATGTGTGTTGGGGATCACACTTTGGTGGTAGAATAGTTCTGCAGCAGGCACTGCTGCCCGCCCCCCGGTGGATATCTTAATCGCCTTTTAAGACACCCACGGGAAGAGTTGGAGTTGTGCAAATTCTAAGCACCAAACAGCTATAACATATTGAGCTAAAGGCAATACTGATATCTGACGTGGAAGACAGTTTACGTTGAAGGTAGAGCGATTGGGCCCGAATGGAGTAAGGCAGAATGCCTAGCCAGACGTAGCTTAGCATGGATAAAAGCTATGCGCTATGCTGAAGCTATTGAATGCTGGCAAACATTCAGCGTAAGAAAGGCAAAGGACTCACCTTAATACAAAAAGCACTATTCGTTTTTTTAGTGCCGTGGAGAAAAATAAAGATATTTTATTCTAATTCTTAATAAACAATGGTATTGGATGAAGTTTTAATGATGTTAGGTGCTTTCGGTATCTACTGTCTAATCTAAATAATAATGTGCACTTACCACATAGAACCAGTCGAAGTCAGTTATGTTGACGTACGCGTCTGGCTTTCTGGAACCATAATAATCACCAGTTAGCAACAAAACTCGACACCATAGGACTTAGATAAGCAAGCAAGGACCAGTACGACCAAACTACTGATAGTTACTAACTCTCGCAGGATCCCGCGTCGCACGGCATAGCCTGGTCTGGAACCCCACGTGGCACCGCTTCTTTGCGCGATGAGCCAGGTAGTGCCGTGCGAGCTCTGTCGCCGCAGCCTTCGCAGAGAGATCACTCCGACCAAACTACTGATAGTTACTAACATCTCGCAGGATCCCGCGTCGCACGGCATAGCCTGGTCCATGATGGTCCGGGCGCGGAACCCCACGTGGCACCGCTTCTTCGCGCGATGAGCCAGGTAGTGCCGCGTGCGAGCTCTGACGCCGCAGCCTTCGCAGGGAGACCACTCCGACCAGGCAGAGACTGCGCACGGCCCGTGCGACTGTGCGGGGTCCGGCTCGTATTCCGATTCTGCTCTGTGGAAGGTCGCATGCGGTTTTGTGAAGGAACTATGTAACTTAATGTGATCTAAAGTTTTTTAAACTTACGCGATCAGAACACATTATTTATAAATATTCACGGGTATTAATCGAGTTTATTTACCTATTTTTCCCGACGTTTCAACAGGTTTACACTCTGTCGTGGTCACGGGATGACTGGAGTACTGGAGCTACCGCCTTTGCGAAGCGGGGGCTGCATTTTTTGCAACTACCCTCACTTGATCTTCTAAAATAGGGATGTCCATCTGTACACTCGGACGACACACTACACTAACCGTGTCCGCGATGCACTGAGAAACCGGTCTACGAGTACACTTAGCTACCACTGGATTCTACGAGGCAGAGAGTCTGAAACCGTCTTCACGATTAAAATTAGGATATTTCTTAATTTCAATTGCTTCCCGAACCATTCTCTTGTAGTAATGCCTTTCATTGGAGATGACTTGCGGTTTATGAAGTTCAATCCAGTGATTGGGTCTACTATGTGCTCGGCTATTGCAGACTTGTTTACTTGTCGATTTTTGACCGCTTTTGTAAACTTCAGGAACTTGCAACGGTACAACGTCTTTAGGTGTTCGTAGAACTCACCAAGATGGCAAAATACCCGTGAATATTTATAATTAATGTGATCTCTCACTATTAGTAGTTAAGTAAGTAAAACCTACGAACCTGCAATGCATCCTAAACCCATTACAAGACTCTCGCTGCGTGAGCTCCGCGCGGCAGGTGTCCGCCACGTGGAGCGTGGGGTAGATGTACTCCCGCTGCCGCACCTTGAACCCTTCCCCGCACGTCACGCTGCAGGGGCTCCACGCGGCCCACTCGTGGGTCACGCACGTGCCTTCCTTACCCGGCTGGGCTGGAGGCGGTTCTGGACCTGTCTCTGTAAGACAGATGTTATACTTCAGTATGCATGTATAGGGGTAACTACGAACCTATGGTTTATCCATTTTGAACGAAGCATGTTAGTAAACAAAATACGACACAAATAACAAAATCTCACTTGCTTGGCGTCGAGTTTCAGACATAATTGTAAGCAATTTTTATTGAAGGGAGGATCTAAAATCGACAAGTAATGTAAATGACGTATAAAAGGACGCGCCAACAAAGTGAATTTTAGGTTAAGTATGGGCGGTTTGTTTACGTTTATGCTCCATTCAAAATGAACACGGTATAGTTGTGTTGGAAGAAGCAACGTTTCGGCCCTTAACTGTCGAAAAATCGACGACCGATGTGGCGGGGCGGTCCAATGTCCACCTACGAAGCGAGTTGCGGGTTCGATTCCCGACTTAGGACAAATGTTTTTACGATCTGAAAATATCCGTTCCCGGTGTTCTGGGTATTTTCTATGTAGGTATAATAAAGAAATATCTACCAATGTAAGAATTGTATCATCGGTCATCTAAGAATGAAACCCAGAGATTTCTATTTCGATTCCTTCGTCACTTGACCTCGTGGTGTAGTAAGTTAGCATATTCCCGTACTCAGGGAAGGATGTGGGTTCAAGTCTCGTCACAGTCAACAATTTTACAGCTATTTACCTGGAACTTCACATCCCTTCTCATAGAGCCTGAGCCGAGTGAACCGTAGGCGAGCGAACGGCCTCATCTCTCCCACCGTGCTGAAGAACGGAGAGCGCACGTCCATGGGCCAGTCGGGCCTCAGAGCGCGCACGGGCGAGGCAGGGATCGTTGGCATTCGGCGAGACTAAACAAATGCTTTTTAAATACTTTTAAATATTATTATATACATCTTAAATACTTGGTGCATCGTGGTCTAAATTAAGAAGGCAAAACATACTTAGGTTTTTGTTATTATAGTACGTAAGCCGTCAACACAACTAAGTTCAGATTAATCGAGTTCATTTGTTGATTTTGATCTCGGTTTTTCTTCACAGCGATTTCAGCCTACAATTTAATAGCGTTTATAAAAACCAAGTTTACATCTGACATTGAATGGATGAATGTCAGTCTGTCGACTGTTTTTCGTGGTCTTTGATATTGTGTACAAAGCCTAAACGCTAAAAAGTAGGTGTAGGGGCTCGTCGAAGGTGTAAGACTTCAACTAGGGCTGGTCGGGAATGATGTCCAAGTAAAAACACTTCAGAACACTTTAATTTGGTTTATTCAACCATACACTCAACTACGCACTTAATACAAAAGGTCACTGCAACTGCACTTTAATAATTCACTTTAATAATTTTCCATATCACTTGTTCACTCTTCGATCGCTTAGAACTGAATAATCAAACGGCTAAAATGCCCAGCTTTTATACCTAAGTCGGTCGCGCCTAGAAAATTCCACACATTTCCCGAAGCTATAGCTATCCCTTTCTTTATTCTAGAATACTTTAATGTCTTTGTCTTTCCTTTCTATTCGTTCCAGAAACTAATCTATACATACTATATAGGTAGGCATGTATAGCGAGTCGCTCGGGCGCAACTACTATTACTTATTCTGTTTACCTAAAATAACATTCGATTTTGAACTCTATTTTAAAACAACAAGTTTATGAAGTATTCTAACTATTTTGAGCCTTATCTAATCCACATAAAGTCGTCGTCGCTAACATTCTCCCCCTCAGTGCGCGGTCCAGCAAGCACTCCATCCTTGGAAGCGACGTCACAATACTTCTTTCTTGGATGGGATGAGAAGTAGCTTTCATCGATAAGCCGTCCTGTTCGCCGAAGAGCTTCATAGTATCTTCCTGTGGCTAAGTGCTCCGTTTCAATGCACAGCCAGTTCCCATTGTCATATTCTGCACTTTTCTGACTCCTCTCTGTTGTTCGCAGCAGGCGAATCCATCCACTTCCTTTGCTAGTAGATATGCCTGAAGACTCGACCATAATCATTGTCTTTGCTGTTGTTTTCTGTGTCACGACGTTTACTGGTGAAGTTTCCAATGGAGTTTCCTCGACACTTGTTTTCGTGGGGTTCTCCTGCTGGACTTTGGTTACCAGAAGTCCAGCGCCGGGTCTATGTTCCAGTTTCTTAATATCATTCAGCTGAGTGTCGGCCTTGTGGCTGGGGTATCGTTGATGGACCTCAACCGCGTGAGTTACTTCATATTTTCAATTTCAGCAAGCGCGATTTGCTCGGGCCTTCCAAATCTTCGTTCTAGGGCATTCACAACATCGCCAGGGTTAGAAGCCACAAACAACAGACTTCTCACGACTTCCCTGGCTGTTCCTTTGATCGCTTTCCTTAGTCGAGCCATGTTCTGCACATCTGTGCAATCAGCAGCGCTGTCCAAATATGCCCTCTTGAAAGGCAACCATTCTTCATAATTCCCATCAAAGTCTGGAAGATCCCAAGCCTGTGCGTGCTGTCCAAATCTAGTGGCTCTGATGATAGCTTCGGCAAGTTTACTTATATCACAACTAAGGCCTGGCTGGTCCTTAGCAGGTGGCAATGGTCTATTCTCAGCAGGTGAATTCGGTTTATTCTGTGTAAACTTTGTCGATTGTTCGACCCATCGTTCCACCTGTATTGATCTTTTCTCGTCAAACTCATCATCGTCCGAATGAATTTCTGGCGGACACTGGGATCCTCTGACACTCATCCGAGCGAAATTCGCGGCGATTGTAGCTGCTTTTTCTTCGGCTTTAACAATGGCAGCTTCAGCATTGGCAGCTTCCGCTTCAGCTTTGGCGGCGGCAACGGCGGCTTTAGCTTCGGCAGCGGCAGTGGCAGCTTTAGCTTCGGCAGCGGCGTTGGCAGCGGCGGTGGCAGCTTTAGCTTCGGCAGCGGCGTTGGCAGCGGCGGTGGCAGCTTTAGCCTCGGCAGCGGCAGCTTTAGCTTCAGCGGCGGCTTTGGCTTTGGCTGCCGTGGCTACAGCTCTGGCTGTAGCAATCTTCGCTTTAGCCTCCTCAAGTTCTTTTTCTTCTAGTGCCCGAAGAGCAGATGACTGCGATCTTCTTGAGGATTTCATCGACCTTGAAGCAGGAACAAAGAATGCAGAAGAAGCTGACGGTGGAATCATAGCAGATCCTCCAATGTTCTTCGGCTTTACATCACCAGTTGCAGGATACAATGACTCTAAAGAAACAAACGGTGGAACATCTTGTTGTCCTCCAATATTCTTAGTTTTTACACGTGCTGACCTCCTTAATTGCCCTGGCAGTATTGCTGGGCTTTCGAATGCTTCCGCTGTCCCAGACGGTACAACTGTGCAAGGAGTTCCAATGGACAACGGAGCGGCGGTGCTCAAGTCAGCCAGCATGTTCAATGACGAAGTTGAACTGTATTCGGCACCCGTCTTCCCGGGGCAGATCGGTGATCTGGAGCGTACAATAGGCATGATGCGAAATCACTTCCCAATCCGGCTTTCGAAGGACCAAAAACTGTAGGGGCTCGTCGAAGGTGTAAGACTTCAACTAGGGCTGGTCGGGAATGATGTCCAAGTAAAAACACTTCAGAACACTTTAATTTGGTTTATTCAACCATACACTCAACTACGCACTTAATACAAAAGGTCACTGCAACTGCACTTTAATAATTCACTTTAATAATTTTCCATATCACTTGTTCACTCTTCGATCGCTTAGAACTGAATAATCAAACGGCTAAAATGCCCAGCTTTTATACCTAAGTCGGTCGCGCCTAGAAAAATCCACACATTTCCCGAAGCTATAGCTATCCCTTTCTTTATTCTAGAATACTTTAATGTCTTTGTCTTTCCTTTCTATTCGTTCCAGAAACTAATCTATACATACTATATAGGTAGGCATGTATAGCGAGTCGCTCGGGCGCAACTACTATTACTTATTCTGTTTACCTAAAATAACATTCGATTTTGAACTCTATTTTAAAACAACAAGTTTATGAAGTATTCTAACTATTTTGAGCCTTATCTAATCCACATAAAGTCGTCGTCGCTAACAGTAGGCGTTCAGAAGTTAAACTAAGTTCTGCTTGATCCAGACTAACTTTATGTTGATAAATTGCGCTGAAATGCTCGTTTAATGCGCTAAACTTATCTTATATTGACCGCGTTTAAAAAAGAATCACTCACCATATAACTAAGCCCATTATCAGAGCCAACATCATACGGGAACAAAGGCATAGTAAACGACGTGGTCCATGTACAGTTCAACGCGCAGAGTTCCAACGCTGAAACCCCAACAATCCAGTCCGGCGATGGAGCAAGCTTCGACGCCAGGGATACCAGGTGGTTCCTGGGGTCGACGCGGAATACAGCGAAGGTGTTGGGGTTTCCAGATCCGGCTGCGGCGATTTGTTGCCAGGATATTCCGCGCGCTTTTATTATTGTTCGGATATGGTCACTCTGGAACATATGTCAAGAATTACCTTTCTTTTTATTAGGTTCACTTATTATTCAGCATTTGCCACTAGAGTATGTTCAAAAAGAGAGTCGTGGCGTTACGGTGAACTAACACTTTTATTCGTACTGCAATGACAAAGCAGTGCACTTCCCATGACTCTTGTCTTTTTGAACAGACTGTTTCTTGTGTTATAAAATATGTGGGAAACATTTGTACCCTATAATTATGCACAAACACTTTCTACGAAAAAATACATGTCGGATCAAGATCAGGAGAATCCCTATCGACGGAATTGCAGAGACATCCTCTGTCATATTTTACATGAAGTCGTAATAAGCATCGGGAATAAAGAAGTTAAAGCGGATGAGCATGGAGATGATTGTTCATAAATAAGATTTTACAGTGGACATAGAAAATACAAGAAGTAAAGGCTTTATAAAGTGAATCAAACAAAATGTTATAAATATCCTAAAAATAACAGAGAAACAATTGCTCTAGGTTGAAAATATAGAAATAAAGAGTATCAATCAAAAAAAAATATTTCCTGCTTAGTTATTTAATTAGGTAGGTACCTATTTAGATTTTACAGGCCTTTGCCCAGCTGTGGGGTTACTAGGGCTGATAATAATTATAATAATAAGGATTTGCTTAGATAAGGTCTCTTATGTAAAATTTATCGATTATCATTTGTATTTGTTACCTTGGATGTTACTATAGGATCTGGCACTTATTACCTCAGCTTTAAGTTCCTTTTCAAGTGCAGTTGTGGCACCATCATCAGCCAATCTTCGCATTCCGGAGCTGGCAACCCTGCCCTCTTGCCAGACTCGATACTGTGCTGTGTGCGACGCGCCGATGACTTCACTGAAATGCGCACGAGCGCTCTCTGGAGGGAATTCCCGAGGATGAGTGTGGCGAGACCATAGCGACTCGAATGTAACCTGAGAAATACATTGTTTCAGCAGTGTATTGACACTTAAAAGGTGCCTACCTAATTAGGTAGGCACTTTTTAAGTGTGTTTTAGTATCAGTTAGGTAGGGATTTATAGAGGTAAAAAGTAAGTTTTAAAATGTAAAATTTGTTTTGTGTAAGATACAATAACCGAAACTATTTGTCCAATTTTAATAATAATTTCACTACCTTCACGCTTCGAGCAGTAGCTAGTGATAAACTTAAGCCGTGTTGATTGGCGCCCACCGTGGGGCGAACGCCGCGCGCATACCTCAGGAGCGGTACAGCGGTTTCGGTCAAACTATAAGTACCAGTATTTTGAGTTGGGTTTGTAATAGACATGCGAATCTCCCCCGTAAAGAAACCAATAGGTTCGAAATTCTTATAGAAAAATAATGTCCTTTCGACCTTGGTGTATAAAAACGATGAAAAGAAATATATTATAAGTTATGTACCTTTCACGTATAGTATATTATATTATCTGTGCCTCTACTATATAAACATAAGTACCTACCTCCATATTCGTAGTTATGAAGAGCGCATCGCGAAGCTCAAATGGCAATAGGCTGGCCACGTCTCACGCAAAAAAGGCTCGCGGTGGAAATGACTGGCAGAATGGAGACCATGGGGCAAAAAGAGACGACAAATAGGAAGGAAAAGAGACAAATACGTTGGTACGATGATGTCAAAAGATCAGCTGGTGTCAAATGGATGGAAATTGCACAATAACGAAGGAAATGGTAAGGTATGAAGGAGGCCTGAGGACACCCATAGGGTAGAAGATGGTTAAGAGGAAGAAGACTGAAATTAGTTAAGGGTCTCATCCGTTGGTGTTCTTCCAACACAAATAAGGTTCGTAGTTTACACGCTTACATCCGTAATGAATTCGGCAAACTATAAAGTAAAAATATAGTTTAATATAGACCACAAAACTGATGTACCTATGTCATGGCTTTCGAGTGTGCTAAAATGACTTTGATACCTCATATTTAGCCTCATCACAGGCACAGCAGGGCTCCATAATCAGCGGCTGTTTCGCTATGTTTGAGGGCACGGCGGGAGCAGCGCACAATTTTCGCGCCAAAAACGTCCAGTGTACTTTCTTCGTCGGGCCGAGTCGGGCGCAAAGTCTCACGCATGCGCCCGCTGTAATCGTTGGCGCGCTCCAAATCACCTGAAAGTTGGGATATCGATATTCAATAAAATACCTATAGAATTGTCTACGCTATAGAGGTACCTATCTAATGCAAAAGTTTGGATGTTTAGATGTATGGAAGGATGATTGTCAGCTTTTCTCTATCAACTCTTTTCGATATAGAAACGTTTAAAACTGATATGTGGACCCTATGTTTGATTCCAGGATTAGAATTATCTATATGCAAAATTAATTTCAGCCCGATCCCTTCAGTAGTTTTGTTGAGAAGAACAAACATCCATCCAAAGTTACGCAATTATAATATTAGTGTGATATAATGATATTGTTTAATATTTATGAGATTATATCTATATATACACTGTTATTTTACTACCTTAATTTTAATTAGTGCTACTAACATAAGTAAGACTCTATGTATCACAACACCTGTAACTATGTTGCCAATAATGGAATTGTAAGTTAAATATTATATAAGTAAATAAATCGTTTATTATGGAACAAAAATAATGGTTATAAAATGAAAACGATGTCATCTGCAGAAGTTTTAAAAACTGTGTCGCAGCTGGTAGACAACGCCCTCCTCCGAGAATAATTTGGATAGCATTCCAAAAGAATTACAAAAAATAAAGCTACTTTTCTACTTGTAAGGGCTTTTATACATATACACTGCACGTGTCAAGTGCTACACGGTCGGCAAGTTGCCGACTGCAAGGTAACTAACTACCCCCGTGTCGACTGCAGAGAAGTGCAGGCGACGACGGCGGCAGTTGGCTGCAGTCGACCGACCGACGGCCAACTTGCCGGCCGTGTATTTGACACGTTCAGTCCGTGTATAAAAGCCCTAAAATTACAATTAAGTTTAATCAAAGTACAAGTTTAATATTGAACTTGTACTTTAATTAAACTTAATTGTAATTTTAGGATAAGAATTTTTCAATAATAATTGATTTTGTTTAAAAAAAACTATAAACCGACTTCAATTACATCGTTTTTCCATGGATCCCGTTCTCAGAACAGGACCAAATCGGACCACCCAGTAGAAAGGTCTGAGCTAACAAAAATAAAAAAAAGAAATACAGTCCAATTGTGAATCTACCTACTCCTTTTTATGAAGTCGGTTAAAATTTTTAAATGATCGATATCTCAGATCGATCAGCACCGATATCTAGAGAGTTCGGGCAACAGGAGCTACCAGGGTCTTTTTAAGGAGGTAATTCTGGTAGGCACTACTTATAGACTTATCAGAACCTACCTGAATATCAGTTTTTGGATGTCCAGTAGCATTCATCGCTGCCGGTGCACATATGTCATGTATCTTCGACTGGGCATCATATGCCTGAAAGCTGCCAAGGGGGTCAGGAACCGCTGTGGTCTTCGGATCCTCGTCGTTGGTAGTTTTGGAAGAGTCTTTGGTTTGCTCTACCCATATGGTGAAGCCTGAAAAGGGCGTGGGACCTTGCCCAGTGTTCACGCCTTGAAGAGTTACTGAAATTGGAAGTAAACTTTCAAGTTTTTTTTTTCATAGCATATCTAGACCCAAGCTAAGCTTGTGTTAAGGGTACAAGATATAACATTATACCTATTACAATATACATACATATATAGATAGATATTTTTTATTATACATAGAATACAATTAGGACACCCTGAACAATTATCAGTAGATCGTACATACATTTGTTCCGAGGCGGGAATCGAACCCGCAAACTCCTGCGTCGCAGGCGTGTCCTATACACGGCAAGACAACTGCACCCGTCGACGGCAGACGTCTATGTAAATGACCCCTAAAGTGGGTAAAGATTCTCCATGCATTTTTAGAATAGTTTATTTCAACATAAAGCAAGTATATAATTTCAGACCAGTATACAGCTCTCCAGGTAAGAACAAGTCGGGGTCCCCAGCGACCCCCAGTCTATAGTGGCGGTCCGCGGGCTGCGCGTGTGGCGGGGCCCGCTGGCACTGAGGGGGCGCGGGGGGGACAGGGGGCACTGTGGAGCCCCGCCCCACGAATAAAATGCAGCTCGCGATGACCACCATCGCACCTGTACAATCATTTCTAGTAAGAGTAGTAAGCAAGAGAAACAGATTAGGTATCATTAAATTATTGTACCTACCTACGGGAGTAGGTACGTAGGTAGGTACGTACGTGGCTAATGGCTCTTATACACGGCAAGTTGCCGAACACTGGGCTCAAGTGCAGGCGACGGCAGTCATGTCCGTGTATAAAAGCCCTAAGTGGCACCCGGGCCTAAAGCTGTCTAAAGGGTGCAATATTACCGGTTTAACAGAGCTTTGTTTTTGGATACATTTTAATTTGAACTCCGTGTTTTTTAATGTTCTCATTAGGTGGTAGGTAGAGTCATCAGCATCAACAGTATCTAAGTACCTTCGGACAGATGAGAAAAGGCGACAAAAGGCGTTGTTTGATTTAAACTCTTAAAAATTTATAAACACCTCTAGCGTTTAGGGATTTTGCGTACGTGTTATAATGAATATATTCTTATTACACTTATAATATGACACTAGGTAAGTATAATTATAAAGAACAATTAGGTACTTATTCGGTTCCAACGGTTCACAGAAGAGTTAGTATGGTACACAACAATCATGGCTAACGAATAACATAATACGTTCATCACCATAAAGTATAGTATAGATTATCGAGACGTCATGTACTCGTAGTATGTACGATACGAATAGGTATCAAAACATAAACTGTCTACTAACTGCTATTTTATTCTACGCCCGAATCGCTTTTGCGCTTTTCCGCAAACAAAGCTCACGATAAATGTAAACAAAGGAAACTGCACTACTACCTTCTAACTGCATAGTCAGTAAAATAATGTTTCTAACTATAAAATACACAATTGGTAAACTAAAAATTAATTATGTTACTTATTAAATGCAGTTCTACTTGCCAAGTGTAAGCCGTCGCATGATGCGACTACTGAGACGCTAGAGATCGCACAAGCGTCCCGCCCGCCTTCGCGAAGGCTACTGGCCGGCCGCCCAGCCAGCGCGTACCGCCTGTGAGCGGTTTTCCCGCGCAGGTCCAGTCCAGCTAGGCTTTTAGGTCATTGATTCATAGTTTTGTGAAAACTTGACAGTTGACCTGGTTTGCAAATTGCATGGACCCATACATTGATTAATTAAAAGGGAAGATAGGTTCTCCCAGCGCTTACTCAAAAATTGGCATGTGTTACAAACAACCACACGCAAACACATACGCTCACAGTTATATTTCCAGTCCTGTGCAATACAAAGAAGAACAAAGACGAAAAGACGTATCTAAGACCGAAGTGAGACCGAGACAACAATATTTCACGCGAATCACGACCGCCCGTGCCGCCGCCGGTCCGACGGTGACTGAGGTGGTAGCACACAATTTTACACAGTATGAGGTTGCCATTTTCGAGAAACTAGTACCTCATCTTCCCTTTTTAATTAATCAATGGACCCATATAAATATCTCATCTATGGCATTTACCTACATTCACGATATTAATAAAAATACGTATCAAATAGCTATCGTAGGTTATAACTAAACGAATAAAAATAAGTTAGATAGATGAATGAATAGTCCAAAAATGTATCTACCTATTCAAGATTGTCTGGGAGAGATGGCTCTTGAGTGATAAGACCACCGATTGTTATTGTCTGTGTGCAATGAAATATATTCTATATTACTATGAAAGCTTTCCTCGTTTGACAAATTGTTTTAAACTATGATAATAGGATAAAGTAAGGTATAAGTTAGGTAAGCAGTAAAAGGCTTTTCCATAGAAGTAAATATTTATTTTTAAAAAATACATTATAATACCTAGTCGATGGCATAACTAAACTTAATTATCTTAAGAATGCGTACCAACATTAAAATCAGTATTAGGGAGTTAATTCTATAGGTCAGTGTAGTTATTAATAATAGTCAAATTTATAATACATACTTATTTCAAACATAATTTACCTATATCCTACTAATAAATGATAATTTGCAAGTGAACACGTTAACATCCTTGTTACCTACATAAAATAATATAACTGAAAAAGAAAGGTTATAAAATTTTAAGTATATGTAGACCATACAAAAAACCGAACAGAACACAAACAAATTTTTCAAGTATGTAATAGCGCGTGGTACGCCGCGGTCAGAGCTTGAGTACTAAAAGTTTATGCTGTGCTAGTACGTAAATATTATTAGGTAAAACGGGGTAAATAGAGACTCCAGAAATGTATAGAAATGGGCGAAACACTGGAGCAAGACATAACCAGCTGGTGGGAGTGGAGTATCCTTAGTCAGTGACTGTTCACCTTTCGTGACTGTTCACCTTCTGTGACAGACGATCTGACCTCTGCAAAAGGATGTTTTGCTACAGTATTTCGTCCCTTTCTTACCTTAGGTATCTATACATTCCGTTTTACCCAACCTATTCCGTCCATTCATGGATTGAGATAATTTCCCTAGGCCTGTTAATTCTATAACAACTCCTAATCGCGATATCTAATTTTTTGGTTTTAATGAAAAAAGTACTTCAAAATATTACAGACGAAAAGTCATAATATGTGGCCTAGTAATGTATGTATATTAAGCAACAAATTTCAGCAAATACATACTTGTTCTGTTCAGATGGAAAATAGAGAGCTTTAAGAAGGCTACGAACCTCTCCCAAATCTCAGCGGTGGCCGGCCCGTGCGAATTTGTTGTTGTTTCACGTAGAATCGCATCATGTTGGCCATTCCGCGGCATATCGCATTATTTTGGAATTGTGCTCCCTGTGTCGCATCGACCCCCACGTTTGAGCGAGCGGTTGCAGGAATTTGAAGAAATTTCTCAATTTTTAATATTTTTTCGTACTTTGTGATTCATTTTGAATAAACGATTGATTTCAGAAATATTTTTGTTTATTTCTAATGGTAAATATATTTAGTATTTTTGCAGTGTGACAGATTTTCGAATAAAGGTGTCTAACATGCATAAAATATGTATAGCTGAATGAAAATGACTCGATTTGGTGGTCAAAATATGGCAAATCACTTTCACTCTCATTAAAAGATCATAAGGTTATAAAAAAAAACTAAAACACAACAAACATAGCTATTTGTCATCCGATTATGTATGGAAAATTTCAATACGATCGGAAACGTAGTTTCCAAATGAAGCGGAAAGTACGTTTGTATGGGGGCTAAGGTATCCGTTCCGTTCTTAAGTAACTTAGCGCAGCGCATCAGCATTTCCATACAGCGCTGGGCAATGCAGCCAGCGTCTTGGGGCAATGCAACCAGCAGCGTCTTGGGAACGCTTCCGACTGGTATTGATACGGATCAGTTAAAAGCTACTTAAAGATTGTTTAAATCAGTTTGCAGTTAGCTTGACTGTTTTAATTTGTAAATACTTACTTGATCTATGTTTTATTAAAAAAAACTGTAAATATTAAAAATAACCTTACATAAAAATCGATAATTTTAATAATCATCCTGTAATAACTACTCTTACGTCTAAAAAGCGAACCTAATTTGTTGGTCCGTAAAAACATAAATACAATTGACTAGAGGCATTAAATTAAACATTCTTGGAAAATATTATATCTCTGTATTTATAAACGAGCCGATTTTTTGGAAGGGGCAGTAAAGGGTGTACCGGTAGCCCCGATACAAGTTTTTGATCAGTATACGAAACATGACCAATTCTGAAATGACCATTTTCTTGCTGACTTTACATTTCGTTTAATCTAGTAGGGATAAAATAAAAAAAATCTAAAAATTATGATTTAGTCTCTTAAGCCCATTTTCCTGCCTGTCACTAGCCTTTACTGCCCTGTCCAAAAATCTACGCTTCACACATAAATAATAAATAAATAATTATAAATAAATAATGTGGTACAATTCACACAACATTATCAGAGCTTGTGTTATGGGTACTAGATTACTGTACTGATATACATAATGCAATACAACATTTACTATTATATATTTTATATACTTACATTTTAAAAGTCATTAATCCTTAAAAATACCGGAAATAGCAGATACAAGCTCTTTACAAAAAATATTCTTTAAAATACACGATTGTCTTTTTTTCAAAGATTGTTCAGAGTTTGTTTTGCATGTACACTTTATTTAAGTAAAACTGTGTCAGTAACCTATATTTATGTAGTTTTGGAATGTGCTTATGTGCATATCAAGGCCTCTTTTATGCTTTCGCGATTTGTAAACACATTAACGATTATATTTATCGGGTTTTTAACGCATATTGTCATAATAGAATGAACTTTTTATTTGCATTTGAATACGGCGCCATACTGAACTTTTTTGACTGAGAACAAAATACCTGCAACCTGCAAATACACTGTTTTTCACATAATTTTGGTCGAGATCTCAGGAACCCCGTAGTATATTATTGAAATGACTCATATTTTGATTTGTAGGTTATTTTATTATTATTATTTTCTTAATTTGCTAATTATTTGGTTCCTTGAGAACCAGTTTCATCATAACTTGATTTTTGCGCTTACTTTGCGTCGCGCCGTTCCGGAAACGTAACCTCCGTCCCGCTCCTACGGACGCGAAATCTATCTATCCTACTCACAAAATGGCGCGAATTGCACCCTCTTAAGGTAGGTGCTACTTATCTATGACTGGGGCCGGTTAGGCAGGTTGTCCCGCAGTTCTAACACGTGGTCGATGGCTTGCGGCCGACCGTCCGGACCTAGGCGGGCTGGCTTCACCACCCCTTGTGTGACCATCTCCCCGAACAGTTTCACCAACCGCATCGCTTCGTACTCTTTCTGTTCAACAAAATAAGATACAAAATAAATAATGCTGGGGAATTCACACAACATCGTCCATACTACGATTTAGAATCCAAGATATTTCATGTCAACAACGACATTCATCTGTGAAAACTTAACAAAATCTCATAATAACAGAAAACAACAAGGTTATCTTATCACTAAAAACTAAAACACTAACTTTCAAATCCAAAAATTGTTATGAGCGTGCTTAGATTCGAGACTAGATTCAAGCTATGCTTGAGTCATTAATGTCGTCAAGTAAAGCGAGGACGAGTCAGGGTTAAGCATTTGTCATAAATTCTTTCACCAGAATTACGTGGCACTCGACGCCTTAAGAAGGACGCAATACTAGCTAGAGACGGGTTTATGCCGGGCACAGGGCGCATTGAGTAAATGCCTAATGAACGTCTTTTTATGCCTTATAAATGCCCGATGACAGGGCAGAAACTACGCTTCTAGTCTTTAAACATTTTGATTTTTTTTCAAGAATTTTCTTCAATTTAAGTATTATAAGGTTTACTTCGTGATGTCTGAGAGTCAATATTATATTATTATTAAGTAAGTATGAATAAGTGGTACCTTGAAGCAATAAAAACCATGTACCTACTTAACGTCTTAAGAATAAAACATTAATACGTAAGTACGTACGTAGCGTAGCTTGTAGGTAGTACTTTAAATTGAAAAAAAAACAAAATGTTTAAAAACTACAAGCGTAGTTTCTGCCCTTTCATTTATTCAATCCGCCCTGTAAATGCCCGGCATAAACCCATCTCTACGCAATACCCATTTTTTTTTATAATTAGTTAAGAAAGTACATGACGGAAAATGAATATCTTCCGATAATCTTACTGACGGAAAATAGAATAATATTTTTTGACCCACAACACTACCATTATTTTACAAGTATTAGATAAAAATGGTTCTCACCTGCTCTTCAGACATGCCTTCAAAAGGGTTAATCCTCGGCGGCCTCGTGCACCCAACCACGGGGTCAATGTTCGGCTGGGCCTCCAAATACTCCTCGGTGTCAGAGTCGTCACTGCTGGAGGAGTACTCTGCGCATTTGACGCCACTGAGGAGGCCATTCTGGGCGAGGTGTCCTGCCGCGTTGCCGAAACCAGTGTATTTTACCATGCGGCCCACTAAAAACATCATACTTGTATTATAATTGCGAAAGTTTCGATAGTACCTATAAATAAATTATGCTCGATAATTCAGACAAGATCGAGCTCCATGCTAAGAGCTTGTGTACTGGCTAACAAGAAAAAATACATAAAAAATTCTTAGAAAAAAAGAAGTATAGAGGGCGGCCTTATCGCCGAGAGCGATCTTTTCCAAGCAACCTTGAAAAAAATATTTACAAGATAAAAACGAAAATAAAGGAACATTGTAACTAACCAAACCTAACTAAATCAACCTAACCTATCAGCCACAGGCTGCTCGTCCATTATCAATAAATAAATAAATCAATAAATAAATATACATCCAACAGAGATTAAAAGTTATCGACATAGCTCAAAGAATTAGCAAGCTGAAGTGGCAGTGGCCCGATATCTCGCGAAGAACCGACAACCGCTGGGGTAAATGAGTTCTTTAGTCGATACTGCATCTCAGCAGACTGTAGGACGCCTGTAGGAGCTGCGAACTGGAGACAGATGCTGGATACGTCAAGCTGAAGACAGGTCGCTATGGCGCTCAATGGGGGAGACCTATGTCCAGCAGTGGACTAATATATAGGCCGATGATAAACTAAATAGGTACAAAAAGTGTATGTCTCACCTTTCTGTTTACAGAGTATAAACAAGAATTCCGCCACCAGATCCCTTACAGCGGTGACAGGCGTTGTCAACAGCCTGCAAAGCTGGTTCCTCAAGGCACTACCCTGCTCTGGTGGATGCGAAACGTCCCGCAATGGTGGTAGCACCACCTGCCTCAAGAACTTGCGCTGAGCACGGCAGCCGCTCGCGCTTTTGTTCATCACAGTCAGGATTGGAGACAGATTCTCGTACTGGTTTACTGTGCTCTACAAATATTACAATCAAGTTTTAAACCGATATACGCGATCTGTACACATTGATATTAGTACATTAAATTATTGATTATTGCAAGGGTATTTAGTTTTGATCGACTATTCAACAGGTTTACACACTGTCGTGGTCACGGGATTGTTTAGTGAGGAAAATAGATAAATAAACGCGATAAATATCCGATAAATAATACTAAGAAATAAATATAAAGCTTTGAAGATCATCATCGTAATTTTTCGCTACTTTCGAAGGATAACTACGAACTACTATACCTACTACTAAGATTTTTTTTTATATACATATAATATATGTACTACCCCGAAGGGGAAGGTTACAGACCATCATCATGGTGATTAGTTGTGGGCGTTAATTAAAAATTCCTATTTTCAGTTTCCCATACAAAAAGTTTTAATTTCCTAGTGCCCAAATAAAGTAACAACCCTATCCGGGCAACCTATACCTATATATAATACTAGCTACGCCCCGCGGCTTAGCACGCGTTGTTCCTACTGAAACTTTTAATGGTGATTTTTATCCCACGGTAACTGATTTATGGGATAAAAAGTAGCCTATGTTTGATTCCAGCATCATTCCAGCCCGATCAGTTCAGTAGTTTTGGCGTGAAGAGGTAACACACATCCATCCATACAAACTTTCGCATTTATAATATTAGTGATAGTGTGATGTGATGCCATAATATGCACCAAAGCTATGCATACCCTATCCCCTCGGCAGCTCAAAGGGTATAATGACGTAAGTACCTAAAAGAAGACGTTTGTCACAATCACGTCTCGATCAACGTCATATAGGAAACAGAAAGGAAGTTTGCGCAAGATACCCTACCCGTCGGTAGCTGACGAACTGGTTATTTAACTAATGTGCGTTCATGTAAGTTGTACTAATAAAATTACGCTAAAGGTCATATTATTGATGATAAATTGAGGCCGTTTGATTTTCGCCATATTAGCGCTGAGCGTTTGCGTTAGCAGCTTGACCTGTCATGGAACTAATCATATTTATTTTCTTTATTGATAATAGATGAGCAACCAGTGGCTGATGTGTCTATATGACACAGCGGAATATTCCCTCAAGAATACTTGTGATATCAATGCTAAGCTCCATGCTCAACATTGAAAATAGATCTTACCTGTGTAATTGTCAGTTTGTTCTGCAGCAAATTGACAAGAGATTGCAAGGCGTCCATGTTTGCACCATCATAGGAATGTATAGCCGTTTCCCCTTCATTGAGACGTGGAGTGAGGTATGGATAGAATGTATTTGGCACACTGAAACAATAGTTATGGGTTAAATAAAACATCATCATTCCATGCCTGTATGACGCACTGCTGTAGTTACTGCTGTTACTTATATATTTATATACCTATATTTACGTATGTACAGGGTGATTTTTAAAAGATTAGCAAGCAACCTTCGGTGACCAGGTTCCTAGCATCATCAGCAACAACGTTTGTTGTATAACTTTTGATAATAAGCAAATTTAAATTTTCATACAAAAATGAATATTTAGTGAAATATCCGCTTGAATATATATATTCTTAACTCTATGCGCATCGCAAAATGTAGGCCAACAAACCCGATTAAATCGCTAGGCGGGGTTGGGCCAGCAGCGCGCGACGCTATCGCCTTTTAGCTCGCCTACCCGCTCAGTCGCGACGCGGATACGCGAGGCACATGCCTTTGTGCTCCACGATAGTTAGTCGCCGCATTACAGATTATTGTCAGAGCCTGTACACGGATAATCTATGGGTTAACTACACTCGAAAATCGCTGGACGCCCTACGTGTCCAGTATAATAACACCTTTAGAATGCTGTTGAGATTCCCCCGTTTTTGTAGTGCCTCAGAGATGTATGCTCAGAATCGAACGGACGGCTTTCACGCCGTTATTCGGAAGAAAACATTATCCCCGATGAGCAGGACGAGAGCGAGTCACAACAGCATCCTACAAACTGTGGCAGGTCGTATGTCCCCCATATGGACACACTTTGTCCAATGTGTTGCTCCAGTATGTGGATACAAGAATTGATTTTATTTTATCCTAATTATTATTCTGTTTTATTGTTATTCAAATTTTAATTGTTATATAATTTTGATTATATATAATTCATTTCTAATTTTTAACTTATATTTTAATTTAGATTTAATTTTATTGACATGTTAATATATATCTTAGGTATATTTTATCTTTGATTTAATTTTAATTTCATTGACATGTTTATATTTATTTTAATTTTGTACTATGGATTCTTATTATCTAAAATAAATAAATAAAATACAATAAAATTACCGATATTTCGCACGGATTACACCTACGGTAACACATCATATCCTGCCTGGGCTGATGTCATAAAGTAAAAAAATACACTTGTTTTATCTTGCGCGGCATGTAGTACGAGTATTTGACCTACATACCTTGTAAGTAAATTAGCAATATTATTGTGCAGTTCATATATCTTCTCTTCACTAGATGCTTGAGAGTACAATAGAACTGTGAGCAGTGGCATCAACTTTAGGAACATAGCTTCATTTTCGTCTTTAGTAACCTCCGGTTGCATGATGAGGTTGAACTGGACTTTCAAGATGTCACAGGCAATTGCATGTTTCTGATCCTGATGAGAAAATAGAGATAATACATATTTATAACAGCTTACTTCAGACAAGTCCATAACTTCACTAGGGCGGCCACTTGTTTGTATACTGATTACCTCTATGATTACATAATAAATGATCAAATCTCTCATCTATGTCAATTGGGCAAATGTAATAATGTTTTGACCAGAAATTTGATAAATAAATAATACTGGACTATTCACTCAGCATCATCTAGCCCCAAGCTAAGTAGAGCTTGTGTTATGGGTACTAGATAACTGATATACTTAATACATACTACAGATATTTTTATTAAACTTTTAAAAACACCCGAAACAAAACTGATTGGTTAATCAGTGTATGAACAACCGGCTATAAATATGATAGTAGATACCTGTAAGAAATATGTTGTTTCAGTAAAGCATGATGCATTCATAGAACAAGATGACTCAAGGACCAGTTCATTCAAACAGCTTGTTAAATATTCCGTGCCATGAAGCTCTTTGACCTTTAATCTGACATCTTGTATCAAAGCTGTGAGAATGAACAGCAGTTTCATATCAAATAGCATGATATCATCTTTGAATTGTATGTCCTTATATATTCTCAGCCTAGTAACCAGGCTTTGAGCAGCATCTGCTTCAGCACAGTACACGCGCGCCGCTTCACTGTTGTACGTTATATTACAGAGACATTTGACTGCCTCCACAATGACCTCTTTATTTGACGGATCCATCGACCCCGTTGAAATTTCTTCCAGTTCTGTTATGCTGTCAAGCTCAGATTTTTCAATTAGCACCTTTATCCATTTCTCACAAAGTAGATTGTTCAGATCTGTTTTGTCTCGACTGAAAAGTTAGGAAATGAAAAGTAATTAGTGACATGACTATCATTGTTAATTGAATTATGTTAAGTAGCACAGATCCTTAAACTTTTATGGTTTGCTAGTATTACCTTAAAACCCTAATTGCAGCCAGGCACATGCCGTGGACGGGCTGGCACTCTTTCCTCTGCAGTAGTTGGAACAAGGCGGTCCACAAAATAACACGTTGATTGCTCTCCATAAGACTTGGAAATGTGAACGTTTGAGTCTCGTGCTGTAATTATTTGATGAAGAGTTAAAACTTTGTTTTATCAAGGCCTCTTTAAAAGAGCTTAGGTGCCTACTCACATTTTGCAAGAAAATCCGTAAAATTCCGGTTACTTCTTCCAAGTTTGACCCACAGCACAGTTGTTCAATAGCACTTTCCTCCATTTTTGAGACGTCTTATGCAGGGAGGGAGATGTAAAATGCTTCTACTGTATTTATTGCTAAAGCTAAACAGTGCCTAAGAAGTAAAGTAGGTAGGTAGCGATTTTTCTACTTTACTACAATGTATTGAAATAGCAAAGAGCAAAAGCATTACAATAATGTGAAACAAGACCATCAAGAAAAATGAAAAAAAAACAACTGACCAGCTGACTTCAACTTCAACTTCTTATTTCATGGCTTGCTGTCTTTGCTGTCACAACTCTGCCAGTGTCCATGTCAAAAGAGTCATTCATAAACTTTAGTAGAGAAAAAAAAACCCATAAAAATATTTACAAAACAGAAAACCAAACAATACCTCTTTTTGAATAGTACCATTGAAGTAACTAAAACAAAAAAAAAACAACACAATGTTAGAAGACGTTTGGTTTGAATGATAAATTCTTCAACTTGAAGTTAGTTGCAATTGTTAATTATTTATTTCAATAAAATATACACCTACATAAATGTACAGCTACATTTGAATTATTTGCTCCCTTTCATTCCTGGCAACAGGGAATTTGATCCACATGCACATCACTTGTGGCAAATTTAGCACAGCTGTAGTTTGGCTTGTCGCTTTTGAAGCGGATGCCTGCCTAGGGCGAACACCAGCATCCCTCCCATCAGGATTTTGATAGCTATCTTGGGCATAAAATTGAAGAGCTGCTAGAAACTAAAAAGGAAGTAAATAATTAGGTAGGCAGGTTGATCTTATCATGACACTTACTTTCCATAAGTTATACCTAGTAGCCACCTACTAGGTATAACTTCATATAACTTCCTCAATACAATTATTAGAGACTTAGGTATTTTTAGCTCTACGGCCTGCATTTGAGTATTTTGTCTCACTATAAAAACCCCTCAACTCCTCAATCAACCCTAGAGCTATTGTCGGTGTAAAATAGAGGTGGGTAGCTCATGAGTGAGTTGGATGGGGTTCGACATAAATCTCGCAGCGAGCGATGAAGAATAATAGTTCTTCGTCTCTGCAGCGAACTGTCGACACCGACATACCAGGATGTTTCGTTGAGCTCTCTCTCTCTCTCCCTTACAAGTAGGTATATGCACCATCTTGATATTCAACAGCAACATATGGTATGAAACAAGTTATTGTTTACTCAATTTGTAAACAACCTAAAAAATAAACAGTGGCAGAAAATCCTCGATTGAATAGGAACCTATATAGGTAGAACTTCTCTCGTTTCGATCAAGTTATTATTCCTATGCTCACGTTGTTACTAAAAATGAGTTTTCTTTGAATCTAAATCCTATAAGTAAGTAATATCAACAATAACAAATAATCTAATACACTGGCGGAATCGTTTCCAACACTGAATCAAGTTATTGTATTCTCATTGCACTGAATGGCTGTCGGGAACTATCCTATGATGGATCTGAATTCGAATGTCAAAAGTTTTCGAATCCGACAGTTTAAAATAGCGTTCTTCGTAAAGTGATTCCGATTCCGAATCCGACGGCCTTTCCGACGAATTAAAATACCCCTGCTGATTGCAGATGCAGATAGTTGTCCCTGATTGGTCGGTCGACCTTTGAACGTCGGCCTTTGGTTGTTGGCCACACGTAGAGATGGGTTTATGCCGGGCATTTACAGGGCGGATTGAGTAAATGCCTTATAAAAGTCTTTTTATGCCTTATAAATGCCCGATAACAGGGCAGAAACTACGCTTCTAGTCTTTAAACATTTTGATTTTTTTTCATGAATTTTCTTCAATTTAAAGTATTATAAGCAGAGATCGGAGTAGGTAGAATGATTTAGGATCAATGACCTCAAATGCTAAGTTAGTATGGATATGCCTCCGGAATTCCGGTATTTTAGAATTATCAAGATATTTTTCCGTAAATTCATAGATATTACGTGGAGGCGAAAAGTGAGAAACGTATACATCAATATTCACCGTAACCGACCTGAGCGTGACGGTTCTCTTGCTTTGATTTTTGGAAACTGCGCCTTCTAATGTTCCACAGTGAACATCGGTCGATAACGACTGAAACCGAGTAAACGCATGCTAGCTATCATCCGCAGCCTAACTTCACCCACCGCTGAGTGGGTATAGGACTCCCTTAGCATGTGTCAATCTCCACAGTCTTGTGCTTGTCTCATCCAGGTCCCTTCCGCGATGGATGCTATATTGTCAGCCCAACGCGCCGCTGGACGAGCGACTGGTATCAATTTAACCATGTATTTTTTTCTTCAAAATCCTAAGGGCGGCATAGGTGATCGGCACTCAGTAGTTAAAAACCTGTGGTATTGAAAGACTTGAAGTAAAATCCTAACAAAGTAAAAACATCCTTAGCTGATTCACTGTTAGCATTGGACCAAGTCAGAGCTGATAGTGACAATTGCAATTCAGAAATAATAAAAAATAAAATTAAAAATGTTATGGAACGAAACCCTGATTTAGACACACTCAGAGGATATAGTGAAAAGATTGAAAAAAATGAGGCAAATGACATAGTTTCATATTTTAAATTCTCTTCGTTGACGTCAGTAGATGTAGAACGATCATTTTCCGTCTATAAATGGATCTTAGACGTCAAAAGGAATAGGCTGAAAATAGAAAATATTGAGAAACTGATGGTTATTTATTTTAATTGTATAGAGAAAGATCAGAATGTAGAAATTGTAATGGATGTCGATGAAGATTAAAAATAATTGTGATTGTGAGCTCTGCTTAGCTTGGGGCTAGATATGCTGTATGGACTGTCCAGCATCATTTATTTATTTACTGTAAACTGTAATTGTGAATTAACAAATAAAAACTTTTAATTTTTACCTGTTTTTTAATCCACTTTTACCTGAACTTTCAAGGTAGACCATAAAAAGGTTGTTTGAGTAGACAAAGTATCCAATAGACAAAATAATCAGAATTAGGTTAATTTTCAACGTAGGTATTTTTGTGCACAAAGCCTCTGAATAATTAATAGTATACAAAATTATAGCAAACTGTCAACTTTATTTAGCAAAGTAGTGCTGAACATTTTCTCATGGGAAACGTGTTTACTGCGATTAAATGCGTAGAAAACGTCATTAATTTGCACACAGCAACTCAACAAAGCTTCAAATCAATTGGATGAATTTTATGAAAACGAATACGGCGGAAACAAAAAAATACAAAAAATAATTAGTCGATAAATTAATAAAAATCAATTAACCAATAAACGTTTAAATATCGCTTCCGATAAGTTTCAAATGTAGTAGTTACTAAATTACTACTTTAATTATAATATTAAACTGAATCCGGTAAATATCGGAACTTTCCGGAAAAAAGCCGTATCCATGCTATAAAACCATGATGCAAGTACGTAAAATCATTCTACCTACTCCGATCTCTGATTATAAGGTTTACTTCGTGATGTCTGAGAGTCAATATTATCTTATTATTAAGTAAGTATGAATAAGTGGTACCTTGAAGCAATAAAAACCATGTACCTACTTAACGTCTTAAGAATAAAACATTGATACGTAAGTACGTACGTAGCGTAGCTTGTAATACTTTAAATTGAAAAACATTCAAAATGTTTAAAAACTACAAGCGTAGTTTCTGCCCTGTCATTTATTCAATCCGCCCTGTAAATGCCCGGCATAAACCTATCTCTAGCCACACGTAGTATTGTATTCTCTTCGGCATAGAGTTTAAACAGTTCATTTGGTAGAGGGTCCGACAAACGAATTGGGCGTGTTTTGCGGCCCATTTGGAAAATACAAGTTGTCCGAAAAAAATCCGTGACCCATATTGTGACCCACCAACTTATTTTAAGTTCTTTTTTTGTAAATTTTCCCGTTTTTACCGAAATTGTACCTATTTACCATCATAACATTTGTAAAATCTGTTTTAGACCGGATGTTTATACTTGAGTTTGGTCTCTGATACACCTTCAGGCCACGCAAACTAAAGTTGGAGACAAATCAGAGCCAACTAACTGATTTAGAGCTCATGAAGTGAAAAAATGAAATAAATTTTATCTCAAAGTTCAACTTTCACAGTGATATAACTAAAACCACTTGCAATTCTGGAGGTAATATGCGCTTAAAAACTTCTCTATTTATCACTTATTACAGTTATTACAAACAACGACCCACTAAATTGGTATAATAGTCACCAGCTTGAGTTAAAATAAGATTCGTCATCTACGTAAGGTAAGAGACCAAGTAGGTACGTACGACGAGTAGGTATAAAACCATTGTTATAACTCGTAGTTCTTCTTTCTCCGTCTCTCCACGAATGCAGACCAGTGACCAGTGACCAGTGTGCAGCCCGCCGCCGCGCCTGGCCGCGCCGCCGCCGCCGCCTCTGCATTCGTGGAGTGGAGATAATTTTGCATTCTCTTTGGTGCCATGAAGAAGCCAGCCATCTCAAAAGAAGTTGAAGTTGCCTGCCTTTCAAAATAATCAAAATCTCATTTCGCAATTTGTGCGATTGGTTTCCTACGTTTTTAGAAAAGTAGTTTATTGTGATCAAGTTTTGAATGATAGGCCTCAGCATGGCTACTGCTGCACTAACAGGCAGTCAAATCGCCAATAAAGTAGGTACGTAAGTTCATCAAAATACAACGTTTCTTGAAACAAACATGTCTTACATAATGGTCGCAGATATAACTTGCTCTCCTCTTGTTTATCTGACAATAACTGACTTAAAATTACTGTATCAACAGTTCTCAATGGCTCTCTGGGCATTGTGTACGTCAAGAGTTCCCAATACGGCACTGATGCTAAAGTCAACTTAGCTGCCTTCAAAAGAGGCCCAGGCGGACGAAACAGCTTCAACGGGGTAGTGGCAACTGTGTTTGGCTGCACTGGCTTTGTAGGAAGATATGTCTGCAATAAACTGGGAAAGTCAGGCACCCAGGTAAGCTTAACAAATACCTTTATCAAAAACCTTCATCGCAAGCACTTTTCTTGGATTAAAAGTCACCAAAGTCCTTCCCGGGATACCTACTGTCATCCATTCAAAATTTCATTAAGCTCTGTTCAGCTGTTGAAGGGCGATAAAAAAGGCTTTTGCTTGTATATTAATAATAATGTATACTCTATTGATAGACATATACTATCAATTTTCTTTTGTATATTTTTATGAAATTTTATAGTTGAAAACTAGATATTTTAAATTGCAAATTTTCTGAAATGTGATGTCACCACCTTTACTGTTTGTATGGTCATGATGCTTTGGTGGGATATCTTTTTGAATTAAATTGTAGTTGATGGTTTACTAATAACCTAAATAAACAATTTAAAAAACTATGCGTATATACCCTGTTTTTACAGCAGGTGGTCAAGCCCACTTTTTACCAATTTCTCTCTCTTTCTAGTTGATTCTACCCTATAGAAGTGATTTCTATGAAGCTCAAAGGTTAAAGGTATGTGGAGATTTGGGCCAAGTTCTGTTCTGCCCATTCCACCTAGAAGATGAAGAATCCATTGCAAAAGCAGTCCGACACTCCAATGTCGTCATTAACTTGATAGGTCGAGATTATGAGACAAAGAATTTCAAATTTGATGAAGTCCATGTCAATGGACCGGCTCGTATTGCTCGGTAAGTACTCAACAATGTCTTAGTCTTCCGAGAACCTAAAGTTATGCAGATCACTGGTTCCTCTGAAGTAATTCAACTTGGTCCACTCCACCCAGCTCCACATCAGTGAATCACCCTAATTTGTGGATAAGAAATCAGCCAAAGAATGTACCTATTGTTGATTACTGACTTGTCACATTCCTCAAAACCTCTCCTTATTATTACTTATTCTACTATTGTATTGCTGTTGCATATTTTATACCTTAAAAGTAAACATGAAACTGCAATAAGTACAAGTTTTTACATCCATCCTAATTTCTTCACAAGTGCAACAGAGGAGTTGGTAGCCTTATAATAAATATTAGTATGTATATCTATTTTAATTGCAACATGAAAAATATTACCCCCTATATTTTTCCTGTCATTATAACTCTTTCAGTATTGCCCGTCAGTGTGGAGTGGAAAGATTTATTCACCTGTCTTACCTGAATGCTTCGGAAGATCCAATGCCTCTGGTGATGAGCAAACCATCTCAGTGGAAAATGAGCAAATACTATGGTGAACTAGAGGTTAAGAAGGAATTCCCCAATGCTACCATTATTAAAGCCTCCGAAATCTATGGCTCTGAAGATAGATTTGTCAGGTATTTATTTATGTGCTCCTACATAAACACAACACATATGGCATTACCCAGATGTATAGTATTATATTATCTGTGCCCAGACTCCAAACTAGCGTGCAACCTTTTTTATCTTATTTATAAGGTTAAACAAAGAAATTTTCCAAAATTACTAATAATTAATCAAAATAGAGTTTTTCGGGCCAATTACAACCAGAGATACCTCAAGACAAGAATCCATTTGTTCAGAGTCTATCAGAGAGCTTTGCAAAGAGCTCTCAAGGTCTTTGAAAGATTCATAACACACCAATCCAGCGGAGAACTTCAGTGATTGTCTCGAAGACAAGCTGAATTAATACTGTTGGCAGATATGGGGCGAGCAGAAGACAGTGAGCGAAGGCGCTCAGTAGAGGAGGTCTAAGTCCAGCAGTGGGCTGAGAGTTTAAATACTCACGTAAGAGCAAACAAACGAAAAAAATAAAAATAAATTGTTTTCACAAAGAAAATAGTATTTAGATTGCATTTTATTGTTATGTTAATATGTAACGAATAAGTACTTTTTAAGCTATTGCATAGCTTCTATCGCGGGTCTTGAGCGCGGGGACCGAATCCAGAAATTCCGTAACGAAAAAACCTTGACGTTTGTCTCTTTAGTTCAGCAACTCGCCTCTAGATGGCATTGCAATAGCTGTACCGCGGCAGTCCCCGAGTGCCACACGTCTTTTTTTTTTTATTCTTAAAATCGCGTCTACATCACAAGTTTACTATAGTTTGACCGAAACCGCTATATACCTGAGGTATGCGCGCGACGAGACGGGGGGGAAGTAGTAAGATCCACACGAGATAAATATCCAAAGATGGGTCGAACGCTATCTCGTGATGTCAAGACAATCGTTTTTAAAGTGGCCGAATATTCAAAGAAAAGAAGAAAGCTTTGAATATAAAAGTGATCGCGATAGTAGATTTAATTATTTAATAATAAATTTGCCGAACGTCTCCGATTCAAGTTCCAATCTATCAGAATACCTGTAGATAATTTAGTTATAATAAAATATAATCGTTACATAAAATAAACATATCCTAAGATCTATCCGACAATATCGATCTCATGTTTACTCTTGCTCTTTTTTCCCTGCCCCCCACCTCGCCGCACTTTCCTAAGGAGCGGAACAGCGGTTGCGGTCAAACTATAAACTTACGGAGAGCGAGGAGTTAAACGAAAGAGTGACATTATTGAACAAACTTTTATATAATACGAGTATGTAAGACCTTCGGATATAAATGTTTTAGTTTAATATTAATATATATTTTTTTTTGTTTATCCGCGATCAGTCATGGACTATAAGCGAATTTGTTGAGTGCCCTGCTGACTGCTGACGTTTTAGGATTAGGACTCTGTAGTCCTACTTCCTTCCAGTAAAAGGTTGTCCAGGATATGGCTCCTTTTCAACCGCTTTTGTTTTGATCGGGTCCTGTACGAGAGCTCTTGCTAGAGGATTGGAGTGGCGCTTCAGGCGGTCACAGTATCGACTGCTTAGTGATTTTATTTCTTCTTCAACTGTAGGGACTTCCAGGTAGTCATGTATTTCCTTGTTAGTAATGAACCAGGATGAGTTGGTTATTGAACAAAGGATTTTGTTTTGCGCTCGCTGGATGATGGCGAGATTTGATTTGCTGTGCTCCAGATCTGCACGCCGTAGGTCCATACCGGTTTCAGAATAGAGTTGTACACAAGGCGTTTGTTATCTATAGATAAACTAGACAAGACAGGTCCAATCAGCCATTGAAGACTCTTAAGCCTATGGTCTAATTCCGATCTTTTGGCCTTGACGTTGAGTTTAATATTAATGAAAATACATTTTATTAAATTTATTTTCATTAGTATTATGCAAAGGGGTAGTGCCACTGCGCTACTGTTCTCAGTGGCACAGTGGGCGTGCGTAGGTCCATCTGCAATGCAAGAGCTCTGTAAATTTTCACAATGGGGGATAGATGATGAAGTGTGGATTAATAAAAAAAACACTTATTTATTTATCAGGTACTTCGCCTCTTACTGGCGTAGGCACGGCCAACTCGTACCAATGTACAAGAATGGACAGGACACCATCAAACAGCCTGTTTTTGTATCTGACGTCGCTCAAGGAATCATTAACGCAATTCGTGATGGCTCTACTATCGGCCAGACTTACCAAGCTGTTGGGTACGTTATTTTTTTTTAAATTATTACACAACAGGCCTGAATCAACCTGTGAACTCCAAACTACACAACACATTCGCAGAGGCACCCCTAGATTGTGAGGAGTAAGTTAATTTTCTTTTTACCATGGGGATTTCTTCAAGTGCATGAATGAAACCATAACTAATTAATAACTTTAAATAATATTTGTTAGTTTTAAAACAATATTTTGTCTTGTGAGGCGTTGCGCCTAGACCTTATGGTCGCGTGGGGACCTATTTTCGGTGTTAGATTAAATATATAGATAATAGAGGTAAAGTTCCGGGAGACAAACTTTTTTAATGAAAATTTCCTCCTCATTAAGGATCTTTTTTTTTAATTTCTATATTTTTATAGTTTTTGATTTATTAATGAAAAACTAGATTACATGTTTTTTCATCTTAATTTTTTAATAAAAATTACAAATTTTTATGTGCTAGCTAGATAAAACGACCTGCGACCTAGACATGATTCGGTATCGAATACGCTATTGCTCATATTTTAAGGAGCTTTAACAAGAATTAACTCGTTTTTGAATTTCTTGACTAGCCTAACAGATGGGGCCCAACCGAAATTTTAACCCATGATGGTAGACTAGAAATGGGGGAATGGTTCCACGTCAAAAATGGGAGTTGACCCCTGTGTGTCTACCATTAGACACATACAGTAGTTACGTAAATAAATACGCAGATAGTTATCTAGGCGACTCATATTGCGCATTTTAGTACCCAACTACCCGTGAGAGACGCTTTAGATGTTTCCAGACTATTTTTTTATACAGTCGCTAGCGAGTATAGATTATGAAAACTTATGGCACTCATGGTACTCTCACACTGAACTCAAATTCCTTTTTTATCAACAAGTAGAATTATATTTTCTACTAGCTGCGCCCCGCGGCTTCGCACGCGTTGTTCTTTGATTTTCTTGTGTTTTCATCCCACTGGAACAGATTTATGAGATAAAAAGTAGCCTATGTTTTATTCCAGGATTAGAATTACCTGTATGCAAAATTTCAGCCAGAGACGTCCAGTGGTTTTGGCGTGAAGTAACAAACATCCATCCATCCATACATCCATATAAACTTTCGCCTGTATAATATTAGTGTGATAATAGTAATACCTATCCACTTTATTCCACTTGTGAGCAGAGCCCGATTTTGCTACCGTTTTCGAGCGAGTGGTCAAAATAACTTTTGTTACTACAATGTTATTCTGTATTAGATTTTTTTTAAACCCTGCACAAATGATAAACAAACCCGTAGTCCTTAACTTCAAAATATTTTTTTTGTATTTTTATTAATATTTTTAAACATAATTAAATAAATAAATAAATTCAAAGTACCTACTTGCTGATTTGAGGTCCTTTCTTCAATAAATATTGTCCAATTAAATCTCTTTATCTCGACTCCAAGTATGTGATATAATATAGAATAAATATTTATCTTTTCCAGGCCGAACAAATATCTTCTGGCCGACATGGTTGATTGGTTCTTCCAATTGATGAGGAAAGATGAGCGATGGGGCTACAAGCGCTACGATATGAAGTACGACCCGTTCATGCGGTTTAAAGTGCCCTTCGTTAACTTGATATCGCCGTCCTATCCCCTCGGAAACTTGAGTTGGGAAGCACTTGAAAGGGTAAGATTTATTAATTTGCGTCTGGACGACCTCTGTGGCGCGGTGGGCGATGGTCCGTGACGCAGATGTTCGATTCCCGCCTCGGGACAAATTCTTTGTGCGATCTGCAGAGTGTTCTGGATATTTTCTATGTATAATAACAAATATATTTCTACCTATGTAGTGTATTATGTCAGTTACCTAGCACCCATAACCCAAGCTCTGTTTAGCTTGGGCTAGATATTGCTGTGTGAATTGACTGGCATCAATACGAGTCCGTAGAACGCCGATGCAGGAGCGCCGTCAAATATTCATTATTTGAAATACTTGCAGGAAGCAACCTCAGACCAAATGATACCAGGAATGCCGACACTAGAAGACCTCGGCGTCACATTGACTCGTTTGGAAGACCAAGCTCCTTGGGAATTCAAGCCTCACCGCGCTTATCAGTACTACGATGACCGCGTGGGAGAATTCGTCAGGCCCCCAAATCCTAGGACGCTCTAAATTGGCAACTTTTCATCATAAAAGTTGAATATTATGTTATTAAAATCAACATCAATTTGTAGATTCTATTAAATAAATTATTTGTTTCTGTGTCTTTTTATAAAACTTAAACATGAAAAGATCTCGATGTTGGCAGTTGCTGTACTTACCTACCTACTGTAATCAAAAGATTTTTGGTTATTATAGTTTAACATACATACCTAATGGGTAATTTCTAAGAAATCAATTAAAATCCCAATCGTAGGGGCTAGCAGAAAATAATTAGGCAGAGATAATGAAAGTTTGAAATCGTTCTATAATAGGCAATTTACTCAAGTAATGCTTGGTAACCGTTCAATAATACGCAATAACGTGGTAAGAACGCATCGTTACTTGAGGGTTACATGAGTGTAGGTTTCTCCTTCTACGCATGAGTGAGTGTAGATTTTGACCATAGATGTGTAAGAATATAATTTTGACATTAGCTCCCAAGCATTATTCTAAAATTAGTCTTTACTCAATACTATACATAACTATCACTCAAGCATAGGTCGATGACTGATAATACGGGCCTTAATTTACATGGATGAGCCTGACAGTGAATAGGCACGATTTAAAGTAGACTAGACCAATACAGCGAGCCATGAAATAAGAAGTAGAAGTTCAAACTGTCAAACAAAAAGGCGGGAGTTTTGACTGACACTTGACAGCATATGCATTAATTAATTAAAGTTATCAAACAAAAAGTCGTGGCGGGCATTTTTGCTAACAAATTAAACTAATACGGATTTAGATTTGCAGATTTTACAGCAAAATACTGATACTTCTACTGACTAAATCTAAATCATATAAAAACCAAAAATGAATATGAATGGTGATAAACCGCATGATGAGTATCAATATCTAAAACTTGTGGAACAAGTTATCGAAAATGGTAAGAACTTATTTCGTCAGAGGACCAATTAAGTATCATGTTTTATAGTGAATTTGGTAATGAAGTGAAAGAAGTTTATCATTTTTATAATATAGTAAGATCTAAAAACTTTATTACAGGAGATAAAAGAGTTGACCGGACTGGTGTTGGCACCGTCACAATATTTGGAGCTTTGCAAAGGTACTCTCTAAAAAACAACACTTTACCTCTGCTTACTACAAAGAGAGTGTTTGTTAGAGGTGTTATTGAGGAGCTTTTGTGGATGATATCTGGATCAACTGATTCAAAAGTACTGGCTGATAAAGGTGTTCATATTTGGGATGCTAATGGATCCAGAAGTTTTCTTGACAATCTAGGATTCACTAACAGAGACGAAGGTAAACTGTTTACAACATTTTAGAAACTGAAAACCCTCCAACTTTATTTTCCTAGCATTTTGGAACCTACCCAAAACACAAGCTCTGATTTCTTTGGGGCTAGATGATGTTGTGTATTGTCTAGCATTATTAGTAATGAGAAAGAAATAGGTATTAGCATTCCTAACTAATTAAAATACTAAAATATCAATGTACTTACTTATCCACCTGTCAATGAATTTCAGGTGACCTCGGTCCAGTTTATGGTTTTCAATGGAGACATAGTGGAGCCAAATATGTTGATTGTAAAACTGACTACTCAGGTCAGGGTATTGACCAGTTACAAAACGTTATAAATACAATAAAGTAAGAATTTTATTTGTCTATCTGCCTGGGTTTTATCCGGCCTGGTACTATTCTTAAGCCTGAAAGAATAGTGTAATTGTCTTCTGACGCATTAGTAAACTGCTCATGTTGCTGGTATACAAAAAACAGAAAAGCCTATGAATGTGTTATAACTGTTATAAGTATATCTGATCTGATGGTTACTAAATTTTAATGATAGCACTTACACTTACTCTTACAGAAATAACCCAGCGGATAGAAGAATGATAATGTGCGCATGGAACCCCTCAGACTTGAGCCAGATGGCACTACCACCTTGCCACTGCCTAGCACAGTTCCATGTTGCCAGCAACAAACTGTCTTGTATACTGTATCAAAGAAGTGCTGATATGGGATTGGGTGTACCATTTAATATAGCCAGCTATTCATTGCTTACCCACATGATTGCACATATAACAGGATTAGAGGTAATCTTAATTATTAGAATTAATTATTATTATTAGAATTCCAAATATAAATATTAACAAAATAAGTATTTGCAACTCATACAAAACAAACATGCATATCAAAAGTTAGAGAGTTCACAAATCAATACTAATATCAGTATTGATTTATTCTAACAAAATAAGCTCATCAACAAGTCAAATTTAAAACTATATTATTATTAAAAAATAAATACTTAATCGTTATCTTAATTTCAAAAAGTTTTTGGAACCACAGACGAAACACTTATTTTTGTATCATCCATCACACAAATCTGTCTCAGCATGAAAAGTCATGCATCCTTGTTGAAATCTCATAGTTATTTTTACTTCCAGGCTGGAGAGTTTATCCATTCTACGGGAGACACGCATGTATACCTAAATCATATTGAACCTCTTAAACAACAAATCCAAAGAACACCGAAAGAATTTCCCACCTTGGAATTTGCCCGTAAGATTGAATCTATTGATGATTTCAAGTATGAAGACTTTATAGTTAAAGATTATAAGCCACATCCAAAGATTGATATGGAAATGGCTGTCTAATTGTTAATAAGGCAGGCAGTATTATTTTGTTACATGCATCTTTTTAGATGATTCAAGAAGTGTATTAATAACACAATGTAAATGTAATGTTTGGAAAATAAATAAAATAATGATAAAATATATCATTTTAATAAACCTTAACAATAGGCACTAATAATAAATCCCAAAAATCCTTTCTTAGTGGCATTTATTTCATTACAAGAAAATGTTAACAACCAATAAACAAAGGTAAGTATCATAACTAGCTAAGAAATCATATTAATATTGAAAGTGATGTATAGAAATCATTTTCTAATTTTTTTTGCAATATTCAAAAACCTACTTATGTAAAGGATTGTTTGAGCATAAAGAAAACTATATCTATCTGATCTTATTTCTTATAATATAAAATTATTACACTTAAAAAATTCATACCTATTAATTCTTATTGCTAAAAAAAATTAAATTGATGTGAACAACTGTGCTGACATTTGATTTGTTTAAGTCTGGCAATTAATCATTGCAAGTCATAGAAACAATTAAACAACAATACAGCTCTATAGAATGCCCTCTACCTCATCCTGTACTATTTTGTACATCAGTTTATAATTTAAATTTACTTAAACACTGATCTATTATTTAGTAGATCAACCTAGTGGCTATAAAAATGTTATATATAAGAAATTATCAATTGTTTAATGGGTATTAACTTTACAAATAAAAAATATTCTTTTTTAATTAATTCATGATGATTTATAAATTTGATTATGTAAAAATATAGTTATAAAAAGTAAATAATATTAGCATATTTAAAACATTCAATCCAACAGCAAAGAAATAAATAATTAAAACTTCTTTTTATTATTATAAACATGTTGAATATAAATAAAAGTTATTGCACTGGATCGGGAACTAGAGGCGCTGCTTGTAATAAATATTATGGGTATGTCGGGAAAATATGTAGGTATTGTGAATATTTACCACCAAATAACCTATCCCGAAACATATCAGTTCATCACTAGCACACATATCAGACAGAAATCTAAAATATCGCTTTTTTCCTTGTCAGTGCTTAATTTTATCCTTTTCTTATTGTACATTTATTGTATTTATGGAAATAAGAATTTTTGATTTGATTTGATATCAGTTTAGAAGTGGTCCATTCTTCCTACTAACAACCTACATTCTAAGCACTAAATGCCATGTGGACCTTCAGCAGGCCCTAGGACTGTTGCCAAAAATGTTGACTGCTGATGATGTAAAAAAAGCTCATAAATGTAAAAATCTAAAACATAATTCAATAAATATGTTGTGATAATCACTTTAGTGACTTTTTTCTTACCAGGGATAAGTAAAAATTAAAATATTTTTAATTACAGTGATCTTGTGGTGATGCCTGAAACAAAAAAAAAAACAATTTAAAAATAAAAAAAATAATGTTCTCACAGCATTATCTAGCCAAAAGATAAGCAGAGCTTGTGTTATGGGTACTAGATAAATGATATACAATTATACATACTATTTTTTTTTATACCGTTGGCTTACTGAGACTTAAGAAGTCACTAACTGCATTAAGTACACCAATGAGTTCACCTCAGACATGAAAATTCATGAAAAAACTATAAATACTGAAGTTGGTTTATAGTTTTTAAAACAAAAGTAATTATTTGCCCTTATCGTTTGCAAACCTCATGGAAGAAATGCTAAACCTGTTTCTATGGTTTATCCATTTTGAATGAAGCATGTTAGTAAACAAAGTACGATACAAATAACAAAATCTCACTTGCTTGGCGTCAAGTTTCAGATATAATTGTAAGCAATTTTTATTGAAGGGAGGATCTAAAATCGACAAGTAATATAAATTATGTATAAAAAGAAACGCCAACAAAGTGAATTATAGGTTAAGTATGGACGATTTGTTTACGTTTATGCTCTATTCAAAATGGATACGATATAGTTTTATTATTGCATCTAAAAATGTCTTCATAATTTTCCTACTGATGCTTATTCCTTGCCCTAGTGTATTTGTTTTTTTTTATTAAATAAAAATAGTAAATGTTTCTCATGACTTACTGGTGTTCCAGAATCTTCCATCCTACTACTGGGTACAGGTAAAGCTGCTAGTTGCTCTACAAGGGCTATTGTCATTTCTGATTCCACTCTCACTCTCACTTGCAGGATGTCTGCAAAAAAAAAGGAATAGGTAGGTACTTAAGTGTTTATAAAACCTTTGTTTTCCAAATGACTAAAAATGTAATTATTAGTTATTATTAACTAATGATAAGATCTAATTCCACAAGAAATTATATACTTACCACCAAAAGGTTCCCCTTTATCTGTGATTAAATGAAAAGAAGCAGAGACTATGCCTGCTGCAGCTGGAGCTGTAAACTTCAGTGTTGCCACTGTGGTGTGACCAGGAGGCAGAGGTGGCATGTAACAACGGACTGCTTCCAGTGGCTCACCACTATACTGAACAATACTACAACCTGTGGGCCATTGTTCTGTCCCTGTATTTGCTACAGTCCAGGATTCTTCAAAACTGAAAAACATGAAGGATTAGGAACAATTTGAATTAGAATTTTAGGGACATTACAGTGCAAATAAGATTGTTTGAAGGGCAGCAGTTGGTAGCAGATTCTTATGATAAGTATAAATTTGAAAAAAATATAATTATGAACTGATATTAATATTTACCTTGAATTGGGTGCAACGGTCTGTACAAGACTTGAAGCAGCAGCAATGGTCATCACAGGAGGTTTTGGAACACTGTAGTCTAAGTAACAGCAAATTGCAGCTTGCAAATTCCTGAAACCAGAATATAGATAATATCTTCATGATTGAACTTCACCCATTTATTTAATAGAGTTCAAGCTAACCACCTTCAACCATTAATTTAATATAGTTCATGCTTACCAGTTGCTCATGTCTAGGAAAAAGCTAGCTGTATAGTAATTTAAACTAGGACCAAGCAATCTTTGCATTTGATTTATTAATTCTTCTCGATCAGTTGTATTCATACAACTAAATTGTAATAATAAGTTCTGGTCTATATCACCACCACTCATCGAGGATCCGTCGACATCCATTATCGAGAGATTTGTTGTGTTGTGTGTAACAAAGCACTACACTGATGAAACCACTATCATGTCAACACGTCAGCTGACTTTGGTGTCCAAAGCAAAAAAGTTCAATTTATCGAATTGACGCGTAAAATTGGGGTAAAATTACCCATTCACCAACACTAAATTATTTTCAATGTTTGGGAATTTCGTTGTGACGCAATTTGTTTTAGAAATTATCAAAAATGGACAAGACAAGACAATCATCAACAAACATCAAAAACAAAAGGAATGGAATGAGTGAAATGAATGGATGAAGGAAAGGATAGACCAAAATGTTTTTTTTTTCAATTTTGTGGATGGACTGGAGAGGCATAAAGCCCTCCGCAAACAGCCGGTAATTAATTATCGCGTCTTGTAAAGCGCGATTTCGCCGCCCCCATTCATTCATTCAGAGGTCTTCAACATTCGACTCTACCATAGAGCAACGTTGCTCTACGTTGTCGAATGCAGGCAGGAAGCGAACTTAAGTTCTTTCTTCCGATTTCTACGTTGAGGAAGACTTCCCTCAAGTCATGCGCTGTCGCTCAGAAAGCCTTGCTGGCTTCTCAAAAGCTGTTCGGTAGCCGGATGGCTGCCATGGTCTTCTTGGGTAAGAGCGTCAATGGGGGGTTCAAGCAGTTCCCGGGGAAGTGATCGCCAGGAGGGTTTTGCATCTGGCGGTCTTGAGTGCAGGGGAGCGAGTCCGTTGAGGTGAACGTAGCCGGAACTGTCCGCCCGATCGTACATTTTGCGCGCCAGCTTTACCACAAACTCCTTTATTGGCGGTGTTTGCAGGTCACGTGCGATGACCGTGTTTCGCACATATCGGCCCGCGCCTGTGCAGACTCTGAGAGCTATATTTTGTTGGGCTTGAATTCGCTTCTGGTTGGTTTTCGAGCATAAGGCATACCACGCTGGCGCTGCGTATGTAAGTCGTGAGCGGATGTAGGTCTTGTAGATCCCGATCTTCGTTCGCAGCGGTAGTTTCGACGTTAGGACAGGTCGGAGCATGGCTCGGGTGGCGCGTGTTTGCCTTAACGCGCGCTCTACCTGTGCAGTCATCGTCAACGACCTGTCTATATCTATACCTAGATAACGGACCGAGGTTTGCCAATTTATGACTTGTCCTCGCAGCTCCAGTGGTGGTAGAACAGTGCGCCGTCGTGTGACGAGCAGTGCAGCCGTTTAGTAATCGCTGCATCTTGCTAGCAGCCGCGGCCGGGTTTAGCGAGGAAGCAAAGAAGGCACTATCGTCAGCGTAGAGCGCTAATGCGACGTCATCTTCTCCAGGTCGAAGTTGGTCCTCCAGCGTCGGGATGTCATCTGTGTAGAGCCCGTACAGTGCAGGGGATAAGCAACTACCTTGGGGTACTCCAGCTGTGATTTTACGAGGTTGTGATTTTGTTTCTTCCACAGAAACGTAGAAGCTTCGTCCACGGAGAAAAGATGCAACCACCTGGATGATGGCCGCTGGTGTAGGGGAATGGGAGGATGGCGTTGAAGAGCATGGTAAGCGCGGCCACACCTCTTCGAGGTAGGTAGCGAGGAGCGGTGTTTGTAAGGTCATCGTGTCCTGGAGCTTTTCGCTTCGGCAGACGGAGTATCGTTTTTCGCACTTCAGCTGGAGAGATAAACTCGCCTCCGTTGAGTGTCGGAGCCGGCTGGGCGATGAAGTCGCGTACTGTTGTCTCAATGGTGGCATAGTGAGCAAGGAGTTCTTCAGTGGCATTTGCTGATATCGGGTGTGGTGTGAATTGCGTCTCCAAATGATTCGCCAGAATTTCGGCGCGGTCGACTGGCGCAAATTTTCGTTGACCTTGTTCATTTAGCAGTGGGTATGTTGGGGTTGGCGCATTGGTCAGCCGCTCCCTCCTCGCCCCTTACCGGCAGCGCGAACGACGAACATAGATATGTAAGAATACGACGAAGGCCGTCCCGCCACGCCACCCCCCGCCACTCCGCGCCGCCCCGTAAAATCGCAGGACGCGGAAACGCCTCGGACAAGCCGAATCGCGGCAGTGTGCGTCAACGTATGCGTTTTAGTACAAAATGTTCCGCAAGCAAATATCGCAAAATCGCGTGACACAGGACGCACTTAAAAATTACCGTTGATGTGAGTAGGGTTTAAAGCCATAGTTTTATTTATTACACAAAGATGACTAGCATGTGTGGCCGGTGAGCAAGACAGAGTATACGAGGAAAGGTGTTGCCATGCTATTTCTTTCCCCGATTTTAGGTTTCTTATTTCACGCCTGATTGGATTAGATTTGCGATTTTCCAGTTCATAAATTTGGTGATACAAATTCAGAACAGGGAATTCAGCCATTCTTTTTAGGTACCCTAGAAAGTACCTTTCTACGCTGGTAGGAAAAAATATACTATTGCTTTAATTGGTGGTTTTAGGTACTTACTTTTTGTTACAGCCTGTAAACATAAATTACTTAGTCTGGACCTACTTTAATACTTACGACCTAATGATCCTGTTTTTAATAAGCAAACCTTTAACCACTCTTTATGTATTTGGTTAAGTTTAATCGTTCTAGCTAGTGTACCTATACCGTGTCCATTTTGAATGAGGCATAAACGTATACAAACCGCCCATACTTAACCTAAAATTCACTTTGTTGGCGCGTCCTTTTATACGTAATTTACATTACTTGTCGATTTTAGATCCTCCCTTCAATAAAAATTGCTTACCATTATATCTGAAACTCGACGCCAAGCAAGTGAGTTTTTGTTATTTGTATCGTGGTTTATTTACTAACATGCTCCATGCTGGATGGATAAACCATAGTCGTTTTCTAGTACTAACTGAATATATGGACTTAATTTGGGGTACATATGTATGCGGGCATAGATAATCAATGTAATAGGCCATGCTAAACAGAGCTTGTGATATGGGTTAGTACAGATAACTGATATACATATCACAATAGACTTAATTTGTGTACGTATAATCTAAACCGAGCTTGTGTTATGGGTAGCATGACTGATATCTATACTAATATTATAGAGAATTTTTTTGATTGTTTGTTTGTTTGTTTTTGTATTGAATAGGCTAAGAAACTACTGGACCGATTTAAAAAATGTTTCAACATTAAGAATCTTACCTTTTAGGGAGTGACGTTGGCTATATTTTATCCCGGAATTACTACGGGAACTGAAACAACGCGGGTGGAACCGCGAGTCGCTGCTAGTACTTAATACAATAGACTACATAATTTTTTTTTATTCTTCATACCTACCAACATTAGAAAACATCCAGAACACTCTGAACAGATATATATTGATGGAGGTGGGAATCGAACCCGCAAGCTCCTACAACGCAGACAGACTTTCGCTCGCTGCGCCGCCACAGAGGTCGTCGGTCAGCAAACATTCAATATAAGCATAGAACTAAAACAACGTCTAATAAAATATATTTTTTTTATTGCGACCTGTCGCTTTTATCGAAAGCAATCGTCAAGTGTTGTTTTCTGGATATCTGTAACAAACAAAAACATTTTTGACATGCATGTTATGCTAATGGAGATGACAAAAGGGTCAAAATATTACTATCAAATACACCTAATATCGGAGCGTAGATCATGTACATTACATTAGTTTTTATTTCACTTCAATACATGCAGTATTTCCGAAGTTATAACGACGAGAAGCTTAGGCCCTTTTTTAAATTTCTGAAATTACGCGGGCTTATGATGTGACGTCACAACCAGACACAGCGCGGCTCGCGGCACTATTCGGTCAATCGTCTTCGTTTTCAGAGTGTGCTTGAGTTCATGAATAATTATTATTTTATTCATATAGAAACAATAGTGTGTAGAAGAAGTGTGTAGTGTGCAGAATGGAAGAAGGTTTCCTCAAAGGCCAGTCAGACAATCTGCCAAGAGTGGATAGTTTGATGGTGGCACAATATTTCGTTGGAAATCAGCATTTCACGGCAGCCGAAATTCGTGGAATAAAGATGAAAAGGTATGTATGTACTTATGTTCAATGTAAGCATTACCTACTCTCGGGTAGGTAGGTACATAAGTACACCTATTTGTTCAAACCTATTCTTCCCGACGTTTCGACAGTTTACACCATTGATATAGAAGTATATGGATAGATTGTATGTGTAACCGGTGAGCAAGACCGAGTATACGAGTGGGCGGGGTTAAAGGTGTTGCCATGCTATTTTATTTCCCTGATTTTAGGTTCATTATTTCACGTCTGATTGGATTAGATTTGCGATTTTCCTGTTCATCAATTAGGAGATACATCTTCAGAATTGGCTATTCCACCAAACCTTTGTAGGTACCTTTCTACACTGGTCACAGGTATAATAATAGGTCCATAGTTTTTGTCACAGCCTTTATGTACAAATTAGACCTAATGATTTTGTTTTTTCTAGAAGTCAACAAGTTTGATTTTATATTCATCCTGGAGATCAACCCTTGTCAGCTCGAAGCTATAGGGAAGCAACCCTTAGCTTCTACTTAGCTCATAGCTACCTCTAGCTCATCTCAGCTTACATTAGGTACTTACTGTTCAGTAAACTGCCTCAACACCTACAACCTCCTGCATCGCAGACGAACTTTCGCCCGCTGCGCCACAGAGGTCGGTAAAACATTTGATTTAGGTAAGCATAAAATTAAAACAACTTTTAGTGAGGTGGGTATATTTTTTTATTATAGTGTAGGCAATAATTACAAAATACGAGTAGAAATAAGTTTTAGAATACAGAAAAACAATGTAGTTATAACAATAATATTTATATAAGTAATTAAATTTTAACAGCAGACTTCAAAATCACATTTTTGCAAATTAACTAGTTCTCCGAACAATAGAACTCGCGAACATTAACTTTTTAACCGACTTTAAATAAAGGGGGAGGTTCTGAATTCAAATGTATTTTTTTTATCTTAGTTACCTCAGAACTTTTGTCTGGGTGCTCCGATTTTCATGATTATTTTTTTATATTCAAGTTGGTGCTTCTTGTGTGGTTCCATTTTAATCTGGTCCAATTGTGACAGTGGGATCCATATTTGAAGTCTGTTTATAGTTTTTTGTACAAACAAAATCTATTATTTAACAATTACGAAATCAGACAATTATTGTATTAAACACAAAGTTTATGCCAAACATTCTGATCAGATTTTTACCATTTCTTTACGAGAATAATGATTTTTTTTTACTTTTCGATTATAATAAAAATGCAGACGTTTAAAATCTCGTGTACAGATTCCACGATTTTATAGATATTTTTATCTATTTTATTTTATTTTATCAACATATTATTCTAAAGACCCCATTTTTGCTTTATTTGGGGGAAGTACGCCTTTAATTAAAAAACCCCGACGATAAAAAAAATCTATAGAATCTTGGAATCTGTACACGAGATTTCGTAACGATCGGTTGTAAAATACGACCTGAAGAGGAGTGCGGACAAACCGACAAAGATAAAAAATGCCTAATTGAAACAAAGACATTTGTTCACTAACGTTCACTCAATTAAATCTTGAACTTTGGATATTTCTAAGATAACTTATACCTAGGTAAAACGAAATTTATTGGTACTTTTGAAATTATACTTCAGGTGAAATGAGCAGACAACAAAATGTAATGTCACTTTACACTAAACAATAATATTACCTACATCCCGAAATACTTATTCAAACATTTTAGTATATTAGTAGCATTATAATAGTAAAAAAGTGCGATCAATCGATTGACGATTTTTTAAATTGGTGCTTACGCCTTTTCAAAAATGTATGCTTTGTCCCGCTCCTATGAAGGCAAAATCCTTTGATTTTGCCTGCTACAAATTTGGATGACGCCTTCGGTTTGCATCCTTTGCGGCTTCTATCCAAAGCAACCGGACAATGTTGTTTTCGGGAAATCTGTAACAAATAAAAACATTTTACAATACGCATCAGCTCATTGTGTAAATTCGATTTTATTTAATTCCTGCACAAAAGATAAACAAACCCGCAGCACTAACAACTCAAATTAACTTTCTTGACGACGGTTGACGTTGACGATTTTTAAACAATGAAAAGTACTTGCTGATTTGAGATTTTTCTAAATGTATTGAGCTTGACTCCAAGCATGTGAATTTTGATTTGTTGTTGGGATCTGTTGACATAATTTGCAGCTACATGACAAAAATATTTCAATGCACTATTGGGGAATTTTATTTTCGAGTGCAGGCAACCCTAAATTTTCGTAATTTTAAGTTATAATAATGAAAATTCACCTAAAACATCGTTTTTGAGCCATGTCTGTATGTAAAAGCGAAGAAATTGTAATTTTATAACCTTTAGATAGTCAAAAGAACTTGTACTTACGAGTGGAATGATAATGTTCGGCACTTTTGCCTCACCGTACTTTTACATCCAAAAACACTACACCGAGCCATCATTGTGTTTCACTTAAAGGTTTAGTTCCTTTTAAAGCCTTAAAAAGTTCACAACCACAATATTTTGCGAAGTCCGTTGGCATAGAATGAAAAAAAACAACTATGGTCGATCACTACGCAAATTTGTTTAGCTCATCTAGTAGCTAAATATTGCAAAAATCCGGCTATGCGGTTGAGACACAAAACCAATCGTTCTAACTCATTTCTTCATAAGCTTAAATCATAAGTCGTTCTCGCTTTAGTGCGAGTGAGATGGCATTCGTCAGCGTTCTATAGGTTTCTCCTTCTACGGTTTACACACTGTCGTGGTCACGGGATGACAAAATATTTATAATAATGTGTTCTGATCGCGTAAGTTTAAAAAACTTTATTGAACAAACCTAACTGAAAGTGAGTGTGTGTTTCATTTAATAGGTAGGTAGGTAGTTACCTATTTTAGGCGACGATAAACAAATACTGGGTACCTACTCGCAATCAACATCTGGAGGTTGTCGAATGATTATTTTATAATGTTTTATTAGTATAAAGAAAGCAGGGATTGGTTGGCGCTTGCTAAATGAAAGCGGTGATTGGTTCGCGCGCGTACTGCAATGTCTGCTATGACAACTGAAACAAGGCGGCGTGGATGATGTTATGCAATAAGTAGAGTTAACCAAGTTATTAATAAAATAATAAAATGGTTAAAAATGTTTTTTTATTAATGATAAAATTAATGTGATGACGGATTTTCAGAAGTTCAACGATAATATCTTCAGTATCAAATATTTTAGAAAAACACTGTGTTGATATTACTGACAGATTACTAGCTCGAGTAAGTGATTTTCCGTGGTCATTTATTTTTATTTATATCTTATAAGTGTGTCGGTGCGTGAGCATATTTTAAACAAAACCACCGATGGATACGAGAGTACATCGAAATCTTTCAAATTAATTAGCTTGTGAAAATATACATATTCATTCATTCTGGATAGTTGATTTTTGTTTGTTTCCGGGTAATAAAGCCGGGTAATAAAGCCTATAATTTATTCCACGGTTTCTGGCAGTTGAAGCGTCGTTGGTCTTACATGTTTGATAGCACCGTGCAATTCTTCTCTTCTGTTTTATGCTCTGCTGGTATTCATAGTTTTAATTAGGTAGTAATTGTTTTTTTGTCTTTCTAGCTTTACTGCACTTATTTTTCCGAATAGGAAAACTAACACAAAATACAAGCAAAATAAATACATACATAAGTGTTATAAATATATCTTAATTGTATATGTTACATTTCAATATTTCATTCAAGAAATTATTTCAAGAAAAAAATTCTAAGATTAAAAAATATGTATCTCAAATATAATAAATCAATAACTGACTTCAATTTGCGTATTATTGACCATAATATTGTTTTGTATAAATAACAAAAAGACGAAGTCAAAAATTTACTGACTTCATATTGCATAGTATTGAACATTTAATTTTGATGACGTATTTGAACATCTATGAATGTAATTATAATTTAGCTACTACTTACTAGTGAAAAGTGATCCCTAGGCATTTTAATCTTGTATCGCTCCTGCACCACTTCACAACACATGTTGGCATGATGATTCACAGCTATTTCACAAAGATACTCACGAAAACGTCTGTGCAGACTGGACGTGTGTTCGCTTGCAAGATAAATATCCGACTGATGGCGCGCTGAGCCCGACTTTTAAGCCCCGCCTACTTTAGCACAACTTTGGTTGGGGCATTTTTTTAAAGCAGTTACTGTTCCTGACTATTCTTATTCGTAGGTCCTCAGGCACAAAAAAAAAGAGTTTATCGGGTGCTTTAACTGTTGAATTAAAGCACTGAGGCACAATACAGTATTTCCTAGGCATTTTCACGAGAAAACTTTATTTTTCTGCGCAGCGGCGTGCGTACGAGAGCGCGCCTGTCGAATGAGCGAGGTTGTGACGTCATCTGCGTGTGAGCCGCCGCCGCCCGCGTTTTTAAAAAACTTCGGCCAGAAATACCGCACTTCAATCGTAAATATCTCAGCCATTTCGAAGATATGAAAAAAGTAAAAACACAGGTTTTCTCGTAATTTTTTGTAGATTTATTTGGCATGTAAAGTAAAAATCGTTTGTCAGACCCATTATTGTTCTGCAGAGGGCGCTGCTGCCCGCCACCCGGTTGATATCCCTAAGTCGCCTCTTACAACAGCCACGGAAGAGTTAGGTTGGTGCAAAATCTAATCCAGCCCCACACAGATCAGGCACACTCAGTAGTACCTACCTACCTAGATCGACATTATAACACCTCAATATAAAAACCTTCTAAGAGTCGAGGGTAGCTACCGTCCCGCCACCACTGCACCGCCGCCATTAGATTTAGCGACTCATGATTCAAGCTTATGAAGAAATGAGATAGAACGTTTGGTTTTGTGTCTCATCCGCATAGCAGGCTTATTGTAAAAAAATTACTGTTTCTCAGATTTTACGCAAAGATAAGGCTCAAAAAAGTTAATTTTTGGTTATTTTAACCTAAGATTACGAAAATTTAGGGTTACCTGCACTCGACGATGAAATTCCCTAAATGACGCATTGAAATGTTTTTGAATACATCCATAATGGGTCTGACAAACGATTTTTACTTTACATGCCAAATAAATCTACAAAAAATTACGAGAAAACCTGTGTTTTTACTTTTTTCATATCTTAAGAAATGGCTGAGATATTTACGATTGAAGTGCGGTATTTCTGGCCGAAGTTTTTTAAAAACGCGGGCGGCGGCTCACACGCAGATGACGTCACAACCTCGCTCATTCGACAGGCGCGCTCTCGTACGCACGCCGCTGCGCAGAAAAATAAAGTTTTCTCGTGGAAAATGCCTAGGAAATACTGTATTGTGCCTTAGTGCTTTAATTCAACAGTTAAAGCACCCGATAAACTCTTTTTTTTTGTGCCTGAGGACCCAAAAATTAGAAAAAAGTGGATGACAGCCGTAAGAAGAGTCGACGCATTGGGCCCTAAAACTAAAGCGCATTGCTGCTGTGAAGACCATTTCGATGAAAAACTGTTTGTTAATAAATAAAATAAAGCGGACATACCTAGTATAACATGAATAAAAAAGACGTGTGGCACTCGGGGACTGCCGCGGTAAAGCTATTGCATAGCATTTTGTATCAACTTATGCAATTATAATTTTATTTATTTATTTTATTCATGCAGTATTCCTTTTTTTTGATATTAATTCAAGTTACACTTTTTGAGCGTGGTGACCGATAAGAATTTTACAAGTACAGCTATTCACTGTTGTACATAAATACCTATACACCTATATACTTTCTCATAAACAGCTGCTTATGTATTCGTCCGATTTCGGAGCAGCTCGTCTCGATTCGTGCGAGTTTCGTAGAGTCGTACAATACGTCTAACCGCACGCACACAACGCCGTGTCGAAGACTGCCAAACTGAAACGACGTTAGACGATGCACGGCCTTCAAGCCACACCTCCTTGCCCGGCGGAGTGGGGAGCGTGAGGTTTTTTCGTTACGGAATTTCTGGATTCGGTCCCCGCGCTCAAGGCCCGCGGTAGAAGCTATGCGATAGCTTAAAAATAGGTACCTATCTGTTTTGGTATAAAAATATTATAATAATACATAGGTAGGTATTTGCCTACTTAGAAATCGACAATATAAATAAAATACCTACTAGGACTTACCTAGGTACATCTGTATAATATTATGGGTAAATAGTGACATCTATACATACTAATATTATAAAGAGGAAAGATTTGATTTGATTGTTTGTACTTATTGAATAGGCTCCGAAACGACTGGACCGATTTGAAACATTCTATCCCCGTTAGGAAGCTAGGTAGGTACTACATTATCCCTGATGAACACAGGCCATAAAAGGAAATACCTACCTACCTACCCGTGCGAAGCAGGGACGGACCGCTAGTTTTCTACGAGTTTATGCTAATAAAACATTATAAAATAATCATTCGACAACCTCCAGATGTTGATTGCGAGTAGGTACCCAGTATTTGTTTATCGCCGCCTAAAATAGGTACCTACCTACCTACCTATTAAATGAAACACACACTCACTTTCAGTTAGGTTTGTTCAATAAAGTTTTTTAAACTTACGCGATCAGAACACATTATTATAAATATTTTGTCATCCCGTGACCACGACAGTGTGTAAACTGTCGAAACGTCGGGAAGAATAGGTTTGAACAAATAGGTGTACTTATGTACCTACCTACCCGAGAGTAGGTAATGCTTACATTGAACATAAGTACATACATACCTTTTCATCTTTATTCCACGAATTTCGGCTGCCGTGAAATGCTGATTTCCAACGAAATATTGTGCCACCATCAAACTATCCACTCTTGGCAGATTGTCTGACTGGCCTTTGAGGAAACCTTCTTCCATTCTGCACACTACACACTTCTTCTACACACTATTGTTTCTATATGAATAAAATAATAATTATTCATGAACTCAAGCACACTCTGAAAACGAAGACGATTGACCGAATAGTGCCGCGAGCCGCGCTGTGTCTGGTTGTGACGTCACATCATAAGCCCGCGTAATTTCAGAAATTTAAAAGAGGGCTTAAACTTCTCGTCGTTATAACTTCGGAAAAGCTGCATGTATTGAAGTGAAATAAAAACTAATGTAATGTACATGATCTACGCTCCGATATTAGGTGTATTTGATAGTAATATTTTGACCCTTTTGTCATCTCCATTCCACCAAACTGCGATCCCATACGGGCTGTTGAGGTTGAGGTAAGTACTTTTCTGTTTCGTAAAAGAAACAGACGCCTATTCTTGCATGGTGTGCATATTTTAAAGCTAAAGAAATTATATAATTTTTTGAGGTAGGTATAGCTACCTACTAAACAATCAGGATAGAAACGTAGGTTGCACAATGCACATTGGCGTAAACAAATACGTATTTACCTATGAGGGTTTTTCTGATTTTTAGGCATACATACTACGAATAATACATAGGTACCTATAACCTACCAACATTGATTGTTTTCTTTTGACTTGAATAAGGTGCATCGAACTACTTACCTACAATTTCTACAAACAGGGATTAATTAGGTATACAAATCGCGCTTTAAAATGCCGCTGTGTCTATGGAATCGCTCTAAAAATTCGTCGAAATCGCGCTTCACAAGACGCGCTAATTAATTAGCGCCTAGTAGAAAGAGAAAGAATCCTATACGTACGCGTAGTTTGAGCGCCTCCGCGCCGCCGCCACCGGCCTATGGCCAACTCTATGGCCGCCGCTGTGCACCTACCAACTGACTGAATTCTCCGGAATTCTCGCTCAGTTGCATGGTGTAGTAGAGTTCAACGCAGACAGAACAGACAGTTGTTAGCCATTTAGCGCTCTAATACGACGACGACGACCTCTGTGGCGCGGTGGGCGAAGGTCTGCCTGCGACGCAGGAGGTTGCGGGTTCGATTCCCGCCTCGGGACAAATTTGTGTACTATCTGCAGAAATTTGTTCAGGGCGTTCTGGATGTTTTTTCTATGTATAATAAAAAATATGTATCTATGTAGTGTATTGTATTATGTATATCAGTTATCTAGTACCCATAACACAAGCTCTGCTTAGCTTGGGGCTAGATAATGCTTCCAGCATTATTTTTTTGTTTTTATTTTATAATGGTACAACAAGCTGAAATAGACTTGGAGGCTGTTATTTTAACATTTATTTTACCAAGAAAATTAAAAGCGGATTAGACTCCCACTGCGATATACATACTGCAAATATTTATTCTGGATCCGGATCTTTACAAGCTTTTCGTATCTCCCATATAAAATACAGAAAATACGAAAATCTCCTAGTCGATGTCTTTATTTATTTGATTGAACCACCAACAGTTAATAGATAAACAAACAAGCCCAAATTCAATTGGGTTACCTGTCTTTAAAATTGTGAAACAATGTTCTCATGCCCTACTTCCAGCTCCGAACCGAAAACTTAAATTTACTCAAGCAAACCACATAGGATACATGTTGTATTTGTATCAATTTGTATTTATTTAAAAACATTATATCTATCTTTACAGGTAAGACCTAATGCAATAGAGTAGTCATTCAAAAAATTATTTCATGCAAAATAATGAAATAATTGAGCACCATAATTGAGTACAATAATTATCAAAAAAATCAAATACATATGTCAAAAATCTAAATAATTTAGTAATAGTACATTGTTACCCAAGGGATGGAAGTAAGTTATTTAGTCCCGAGACGGGGTTTGGCACCCGAGCGTAATAGAGCGCGAGCGCGCTAATAGTTAGCTAATAGTTAATAAATTACTTCCACCCGAGGTAAACACTGTGCTTTTAATTACGAATACAAGGAAAGTAAAAATAAAAATGTAATAAACAAAAAAAAAAATTTACATAAATCAACAAATTAGGTGAGATAATTTATGAAAAAACGGTGCATTTCCATACCACTTGGACGTAATTTGGTATTTCTCTATTATATTTACAAGTTCTTTTTTAATAACGAAGATTTGGTCAACTTTTTTAGTGCCACATAATTTCACAAGTATTATAATATAACACCTGGTTCCACCTAGTTCGATACTACTGCAAGCGCCACTTATTGTCAATATCAGCACGATCTAAAAATAAATACATCTCTTTAATTGGTGTTTAAAATATAGAAAGTACGGTACAAATTTCTTATTTGCGAATAACAATAAAAAAATGCTTACCTTTGTTACTAGGTTTTCGTCCCTAGGGACGAAAAGTATAACTTTCATCCCTCTGCGCAGGCAACTTCCGACCTACTTTCAGAGTATAAGTAATGAAAAAACAAGTTTTTTTGCACCACAATCTGCCTAGGAAAATAAAAAAAAAATGTTATTTTTAACTCAATAGTGTTTTTGTTCGTTAAAAGTTTATTATAGACGACTTTTCGCCGGATGCCGAAATATACTATCTATTATTCGGTATTCGGCGAATATAAAAAAATGTTGATTAATGCCAAATACCGAATAATAGCGAGTATTCGCGGCAACTCCAGTTTGAATACACAAAAAATTTACATAATGGAATACAGTTACATTAGTGTTAGCGACGAGACGACTACTTTATGTGGATTAGATAAGGCTTAAAAAAGTTAAAATATTTCGAAAACTTGTGGTTTTTAAATAGAGTTCAAAATACAATGTTATTTAAGGTAAACAGAATATGTAAAAGTAGAAGTTAGAAATATTTTTAACTAGCTGCGCCGCCGCATGGTTCCAATAATTGATTTATTAAAAACTTTCTCCCAGCGCTTACTCAAAAATTGGCATGTGTTACAAGTTACAACTACACGCAAACACATACGCTCACAGTTATATTTCCAGTCCTGTGCAATACAAAGAAGAACAAAGACGGAAAGACGTATTTAAGACTGAAGTGAGACCAAGACAACAATATTTCACGCGAATCACGACCACCCATGCCGCCGGTCAGACGGTGACTGAGGTGGGTGCACACAATTTCACACAATTTGAGGTTGCCACTTTCGAGAAACCAGTACCTCATCCTCCCTTTTAAATAAATCAATGGTTCCATAAATCGAAGTTTAAAGGTGATTTTAATCCCACATGAACTGATTAATGGGATAAAAGGTGGCATATGTTTGATTCTAGGATTAGAATTACATGTATGCCATTTCAGCTAGATCTGTTCAGTAGTTTTGGCGTGAAGAGGTAACAAACATCCATCCATCCATCCATACAAACTTGTCGAATAGTAATGTTTATTTGACGTTATTTGACTATTCACCAAAGTGAATGGTGATTAATCTGTATTCAACTATTCGCTACAACAATTCGCGGCAACTCTAATTTAAACCATAGTCCTTAGGTAGGAATACAGACAAAGTACTTCTAAGATTTTTATTTATCTAATAATTTATATTACCATTACATACATCTAATTCATTTATGACCCATTACTTTTGGAATGGATAGTAATCAAGGCCAGAGTTATATTTGAACTTATGAGCAAAGCGGTTGACTTGGGTCTTTCCAATTTTAATCATCTTTTGAACCTCTTGTCTATAAGCAGGTGGCAGGAGTTCGGTTTCTAATGTGCACTCATGCTTGTTCTGGTCACTATCAGGAACTTTGAAAAGTCGCTGCCTTACGATATCAACATCCCTGCTGTATTCTTCGTGTAGGTCAGCAACAGCTTGAGTAGGTGAATCAATTTTGAACAGGAAATAGTTAGCTTCTCTGTGAACTAAACCATGCGCACTTGTTTTGTAGGGCATCGGTCTAAATCCTAGATTTTCAATGTTTCTAAGGATTCCACCACGATCAAATATAGCAGTAGCCACTCGTTTGAGGGTGGTCTTGAGTTCAGGCTTCGGCATCGTTCGCAGCATCAATGCTAATTCGTAGGTAGGCATTATAAATTCCTCCGGTATCTCAGACAATAATTTGTTTGAAACCTTCTTCAAAATTGTGGAAAAATATATTTTGATTTTGCTTTGTAGGTTATGTTTAGGTTTAGGTTTCTACTTCTTTTTTTAACTTTGGCTCTGACCAGATTTATTCTCGACTAGCTGCACCCCACGGCTTCGTATGCGTTGTTGGTGAGTGATTTTCATCCCACGGGAACTGATTTATGGGATTAAAAAAAACCGGTAGATTCGTCCATGTTAGAAAACCTTTGTGAATAGGTAAATAATCTCCTTGGATTTGAACTTCCTTCAGAAGTTCAAACTTGGATTGGATGTTTGTCAAATTATGTCAAATGTAGAAGTGTAAAATATATAATATTGGAGAAAACATGTTTTTTATGATTTCATAAGATTAAGTAACACCAGTAGCAAAGTATAACTTTGCTACACTATTTGATCAGTTATTCTATCAGGTTATGGGCCTATGTTATATAGATTACTGTTTTTTTGGTGTTATTTTTTCTTTGTGATTTTTTTTTGTGTTTTTTTTGATAATATGTGGAAATTTTGAGCAGTATAAAGCTCGTTTGGTAGCGAAAGGATTTACGCAACGATATGGCATTGATTATGAAGCTACTTTTGCACCTGTTGTGAGACATAGCACTCTACGACTACTATTTGCAATTGGAGTTGAAGACAATATGGACATAGAACATATTGACGTGAATACGGCATTTTGGACATCTTAATGAGGCGTATTTACATGGAGCAACCTACTGGTTTTGCGGTTGAGGGGCAGAACAAGGAACAAGAAACAGGAAACAAGGAAGTTTAAAACTTAGTCAATCGGAATATGTGAAAAACACAAAGTAGCAACTCCTATGAAAGTCAACTTCAATCCACCAAAAGCTGAAATGGTTGATGACAGATTTCCTTATCAGGAACTTATCGGGAGCTTAATGTATCTCGCGGTTTGTTCTCGCCCGGACATTGCATTTGTATGCAGTAAGCTCAGCCAATATAACACTTACTACAACGAAGTAGGTACCTACATTGGCTAGCGGCTAAACGTGTGCTGCGTTATTTATCGGATACATCTGACTACGGACTCAATTTTAGGAGAGGTAGTAAAAATGTTGAAATTTCATCCGACGCAGATTGGGCGGGGGATATAAACGATCGAAAATCTTATTCGGGATTCGTGAATAAGTACGGTTTTAACTTAATTAACTGGCATTGCCATAAGCAAAGCACCGTAGCTTGTTCTAATACAGAGGCTGAGCTTTTCACGAAGTCCTTGTCAAGGGTCATGCATATTATGTTTGTGAAAAGTTTAGGTTTGATTTAAGTTTTTTATTCAGTTGTTATGTATCTACTCTTGCACCTTATATTTTGTAAACTAATTAATTGTTAGGTACAATTGTTTTTATGGTGATAGTGCCTCGAGTAAGGGGCAGTGTTAGAAAACCTTTGTGAATAGGTAAATAATCTCCTTGGGTTTGAACTTCCTTCAGAAGTTCAAACTTGGATTGGATGTTTGTCAAATTATGTCAAATGTAGAAGTGTAAAATATATAATATTGGAGAAAACATGTTTTTTATGATTTCATAAGACTAAGTAACACCAGTAGCAATGTATAACTTTGCTACACTATTTGATCAGTTATTCTATCAGTCCAGTTGTTTTGGCGTGAAGAAGTTACAAACATCCATCCATCAATCCATACAGCCATACAAACTTTCGCATTTCTAATATTAATGTGAGTGATTCATTCATTCATTCAGAGGTCTAAAATATTCGACTCTACCAACTTGACTCTACGTTGCTCTACGTTGTCGAATGCAGGCAGGAAGCGAACTAAAGTTCTTTCTTCCGAATTGTACGTTGAGGAAGACTTTCCTTTCGGGGTCGGGCTAGTTAGTTTGTTTTTTGATAATTAGGTTTTAATTTCTCATAACTTCAAAGCACTCTTAATTAACAATTTTGGTACGGAAAAACGTAATAAGATTATTCAAAATAATAATTTGTTTCGAATGTACCTATGCTAAGTCTATTCTAATAATGAGGAAGTTAAATTCCAAGATTAAAGTGTCATTATCATCAATCTGAGATTTTGGAGGAGGTATTATGTATTATACATACAATAAACACTCTCGAAGTTTCGGTATAATTCCATGATTTAGCACGGGGACCTCCCTTGTAGTGTAGCAGCATTAGCCATAGAGTCCATAAAACAATAGTCAAGAAGAACGATACTTTTTGCGGATCCATAGGAGTGGAGGGAGGAGGTTAGGTTTATATAACATTTATTCATGTTAGAATGTTTCCTGACACTGATTTTTCGATTGCCTGTCCAACAGTGTTGCCGGCACTCAGACAAGGAAAAATCTTCGAACCGAATGCAAATGTGGTCTGAAATATGACAAAAAGATGTGTTTTCGCAGAGAAATAGCAATAGGCAAAGTGCACTATAATATTATTTATTGCTATATATAAATGACCGAATGACTTTTGACCGCAGATAGCCATGACGACGACCCTATACTATTCGGATTTTTTTGTACAATTTTAGTCTGTACGATCTGAAAATCGTTGAAGAAATAAAAAAAAGTACCCTTATTGAACGCACTCATCAGACATTTTCACGGGAAACACTAAAATTGTACCTATCATTCTTAGATCTTAGATGTAGTAGGTAATTCTCTATGATAACATTTATTTGTTAGCGTTACCCATAAAATAACTAGTGTTGCAATTATTACAACATTAATTCGTCATGCTAAAAGTTATAATTAAAAAAATTAAAACATGAAAACAACATGAAAATTGAGGTGGTTGTACCTATGTCCACTTTAGCTTTTTTATTGTGTATCGATATTCATAAAATTTACAGGGATAAATAAACATTTAAAAGAATTATTTAGTTTTATTCAGGGTTTTAATAATTTAGATAGATGGGTACCTACGCAGGTATGCAAAAAGTAATAAAGTGTAGTGTATTTAACTTATCTAAGCAATCATTCACACTGATCCAGCAACAAAGTAGGTACTATTTTGTTTCTAGATATTTTACTTCATTATATTTTGCATATTATAGAGCTAGCAAGTCGTGATTTCTTTGATGTTACAAACATGTGTAGGTACTACTTAGAATTAACATAATATTAGGTAGGTACACTAAATATAGAGTGGGCATAAAACCTTAAATTACTTTTCCTCGCACCACTCGTTCTCCTTGCGGACTTGCTCCTCCTCCGAGGCCGTGAAATCATTTTTGATGTTGAAAGTCTTACGAATCTCCTCTGGAGTCTTTCCTTTGATCATGTTTGCAACTGTTTTGCATGTCACATCTAATAATCCCTTGATATCCAAATAGTTAGCAGCCAGAATCAGTTCAAACAAAGTGCCCTGATCTACTTTTAGGAAATCAGCATCCCATGACGAAATATCATCAGTGCGTTTTTCTTTGGTCTCATCATCTTCAGGTAAAGGAGGATCGTCTTTGTGATACGTTGCCCATTGGATAACTTTCTTCAAAATATCGGAGTTTACGTTTGGAAGAGGAACTACTTCCTCGTCATCGTCTTCCATGCCTAAATCTTCTAACATCGTCTTGATTGTGACTGAGCATTTTGCTATTTCAACATCTACTACAAACATCTCATTATCGGATGACTGCAGCTTGATGCTTGGCATCTGTAAACAAATAACACAAAGAGTTAGCGGTCGGAAATTTGTTCCCAACTATCGCGCTTGGCGTGTAGTATTGTTTATGTGTTCTCTTTGCCTGGTAGTAGGTATTATATTTTCTTTGCCTGGCGCCATTTTAAATGATTAAGTACGAAAATTGTTGCCGCCGGAGAACTTACCTTTGTCTGTATTGTGAGCGATATCAAAACAAAACCGAGATCTCTATAATTTTGATGGTTAAAACTTGCTAAAATTAGATCTTAATAGAAAGTTTACACCACATATAATTCGTTTATTCAATGGCAAACCTTAGCGTTGCGCATAAAGGCGTAGCGATTCTCTTTGTGGCAAACCAACGGTCGATAAATTTCATTCATTCAAGGCTGCCACCTTACGAACATTACATTGAGCTCCTTATTCGGTGCTGCCGGCAGTCAAACTGAAAAAACACGCAAATTGGGTTCAATCAAGGCTGGATATCTTTGGGTTCAAAAAATGACAAAAAGATCAATTTTGTAAGATTTCAGATGCAAAAGCGGAAAATAAAAAAAATCGCGCTTACAAAAAAGCAGCAATGTTCCTTACATTGCTGCTTTTATGCGTTACCATAATCGCCGAATTCTGATATTTTATTAGAGAAATATTGGTTTTTAAATCTTATATTTTTTTATTCTATGTATGTTTTACGAACCGTTGCTATTTATATTATTTATTACGTTTTTAGACGTGGCTGTTTTTGAGCTCTAGTCAGCAAATAGGAACAAACCAAGCTCAATCACAGAAGTCAACAGTTTTACTAAGCCAACGACAGAAGCACAAATCGCATCCTTGTTTCCAATTTACCCTTCCCCTACCTACTACCTGTCTTTCAATCATTCATTCACTCATTCAATAAATCATGGCGGTTGTGGCGTGATGCTTGTTTTTGCAATTAAAATTATTGATATTTCTCAATTTAAGCAATATAAGCATGGGATCCTATCCGAGATTTTTGTCCGACTACTGTAAAAATTGGGAAAAATTAGGCAAAGATCAGTTGTAAGTAAAATTACCTCTATATATGGTATTTTTGCCACATGAATATCCAAGACGTTTTGCATACTTTGTACATATTTTCCTACAATACCACAAAAATAGAAAATATCATTATTGTTTCGAATTGGCGTCCTAATTTTTATTTACACACGACACCTGCTCTATGAACTGGCTGCAATTGATCGTTGATAGGTCATAAAATATAGTCGCTACCCTTTTCTGAGGCTATCTGCTCCCTTTTCTTGGCTTTTGAGGCTCTGGTTTCATACAAATAATGCTGGATGTTCCACACATCGTCATCTAGCCCCAATATAAGTAAAGCTATGTTATGGGTACCAGATAACTGATATATCTAATACATTACATGGATATGGATAGATTATTTACTAAACATAAAAAATGGGATTTTTTTATGTTTACTAAATAATCTATCCATGTAATGTATTAGAACTACTGCAACAAATAATTGCATATCGTACAATGAATTGTCTCAAGATAGGAATCACAACGCAACCTGGACCTTTGCACAACTCGCCACATTGGGTGTTGTTAATGTTAAGTAGGATGTATGTTAGTAGGTATGGATAGATGGTCCGAAAGCTTTAATAATTTCATATTGCTTTTCTATTTTGCAGTATAAAATATGTGACACAATCTGTAAATGATGAAGATAAAAGTCCCCTGTTTTCCAAATCTGGAAAGCTATCAGGATTATCGCAAAACATATATGACCTCTTGCTGTGTGGCTTAAATGGAGACCTGAAGAAGGATTCAATCATATCTGTTCTTCGAGAGATAACAGTAAGTAGTTGGTTTGTTACATGTAAGATACAAATAAATAAAATAATATCCCTAAAAAACAAAAAGAAGGTTTACAAACTCTATTAACAGCAATCTAAAATATTTGCTAGTCAAGATTTGTTGAATAATAGCTGTGTGGTGATGGCTTAGAATTTGCAACACCTCATCTCTTCCTGTGAGTGTCATAAGAGGTGACTAAGGGATATCCACGGGCAGCAATGCCCCCTGCAGAACAATTCTACCACCAAACTGCAATCCCCAACCCGCATGCCCAGCGTGGGGATTATGAGCATTACCCCCCATTAGATAAACACCAATAAGGCATATCAGGGGGTCTGCATCCAGCAGTGGACCAATACAGGCTGTTGAGGTTGAGGCTGAGAAGGTTGAATAATCCCTATTACCAGAAGACATTATATCAGCCACTTCAAAAAACACCTTCAAGAATAAACTTGACAACTGGTTACGAGACAACAAAAACAAACTAAAAAAAGTGACACAAAGACTAAATTCAGCACTGTGTGATATGGACACATCAGCCACAGGCTGCTCGTCCATTATCAATAAATAAAATAAAAATAAAAATAATATTCTATCATTTCAGGGGTTTCATGCAGATATTCCGTCAATTATACTTGATGTTGTCTGTGTGCTAGATGCTGAAACATGTGTGAATGTGCAAAGCGATGAACGATCAAACTTTTGTCTCATTGTAAGAGAACTGGAATCTTTTATATCTGAAAAACTCTTGAAAGAAAGATTAGAAATTGACACCTTACAAGATGTTGGGACACTCAAAGACAAAATATTTTATACAAAATTCATCAAAATCAAAACAAAGTTATAGTAAGTATACCTACAGCATAAACATTAGTTTTATTATTATTTTTTATGAAAATGGTTACTAATTTCTAATATATTTTCAGTTATAAACAGCGCAAATTTAACTTATTTAGAGAAGAAAGTGAAGGATATGCAAAATTAATAGTTGAGCTCAATCAAGACTTCAGTGAGAAAATGGAATGGACCAGTTTACTAGAAATTATCCAGTCACTTATAGGTAAACTCGTAAATAATATAATATGCCCATAACAATGAATTCTGCATTAGATTACAGTAATGTGTTCTTTTTTAAAAGAACATAAGATATTTAAAATTATCTTAAAGAATACCACGGTCTTGAATCGTTAGTCTCAGTCAATCAGGTCACCACACCACTCGATCTTGACATGATCGATGATGTCAAGATCGAGTGTTGTGGTGTCCTGATGATGTCTCGTGGAGAGACGAAACTAGTTGACGACTTGTTTTGATAAATGTTCTTTCATTTTGTATAAATGTATAATTTTGTATAATTTGTTAGATTTTATCGCAGAAGGTTTTTTCGCGGAATTGTTACTAAATATATTTCATTCTTATATTTACAATGGATTTCCGCAAAGTAACGCCTGAATCTATTATTTATACATACATAATGTACATACAGTTAAAATTAGAACCTCATACTTTTTTCGAAATCAGTTAAAATTGTAATCATTGTAACATTCAGTAAAACATTAATATATTTTGAATATTCCAGGTTGCTTCAACTTGGACCCCAATAGAGTTCTGGACATCATTCTAGAATCATTTGAGGCCAGACCTCATCTGGACCATTTGTTTGTGCCACTGGTCAGTAACTACATGTGTGATGCTCAAGTTATCTCCGAGGTTTTGGGCTTCAAGCTGGGAAACGCTGATCTGCTTGAGGAGTACAAAGAACCACCCGCTTTGATGACTGTGATAGCACTGCTGCTGCAGTATCAAGTTATATCATTAGATGACATTTATCCTTGGGTGAGTTGCAAAACTTGTCATATTAATATACTTACTTATTAAATCAGGCATACCTAGGCATACCTATTGGGCACTATCTTGCATCTTTAAAAGCTGACACCGTGATTGCATCTTATAGGTCGCAACAAATAAATCATAAATTAAAAAATGAGTTTTTAAATAAATAATGCTGAAAGTGTTTACCTATAACACAAGCTCTCCTTAGCTTGGAGCTAAGCAGAGTTTGTGTTATAGGTACTAGATGACTGATATACTAAAATATACATTATAATAGATCAAGAAATACTATTGTTTTTGCTAGAATAACACATGTTTTACCATCATTTCAGCTACGTCCAGATGACTCAATAATGGCGAAAACTGCAGAGAAAGAGATCAAAGCAGTTCAAGACTATATACGAAAACTTAGTATAGTTTCAACCAAAGGACCACAGACTAATGCCCCCACTGAATATATGGAAGAAAAAGCCGATCCTCAGGTAATGTATTTTATAATTTGTCACTGCGACTTCTCACGCGCCATTTGGGCAAAATACATTTGTCCATCTTCATGCTTGTATTATGTGACCACACTTGACATCCGTCTTCGTCATCTTATACTTGTTACATACAATTTTTAGCCGTCCATATATTTATACCTACTTACTCATTTCTTAGTTCGTGATTAGCCATAAGTCTTCCTAATATAAATACAAGGTTGTGAAAAGATCGTTCTTATGCATTAAGAAGCGTTATTATGCCTAGTGTATAGTCAGCAAATAACGCAAAGCAAAATTGTTTCAAATTGGATAGGCATTACGTTTGGCGATGGTACATTTGTTGCTCAAGGTTAATGCAAAGGAGGTTTTCTAAGTAAAAAAAGATTTAATTAATTATTTTTATTTCTTATCATAATGTAACATTACAGTTTAACAAAAAAACCAATGCGTTACAACAAGTATCTATCTATGTAGTGTATTGTATTATGTATATCAGTTATCTAGTACCCATAACACAAGCTCTGCTTAGCTTGGGGCTAGATAATGCTTCCAGCATTATTTATTTATTTTATTTCTCAGGACTACTGGGGCAACCAGAAGCTGGTACTCTGCGAAGCGCTGTTGAACGTGACGGCTTGGCGCGAGTTTGCGGCGCTCTTCGCGAGACTGCCCGCCACCGTGATGCCTGAGCGACCAGCTACGGCTCTGTGTAACATGCTGCATGCTGTTGTAGAGCCCTTGTATAGAAGGTAGGTACAATTATTGAATTCCTTAACCCGGGAGGTTTCAATCAATTATCTTCAAAATATCTGAAAATAAAAAGACATTAAGTTAATTTATTTGCCAGAAATCACAAGATACAGAAAGAAAGAAAATAAATTCATTTTAAAACATAACAGCCAATAAAAACTCACCAGCAGTGCCTTCCATTTTTCCGTTATCATGGCGCATGCAACTCCCGAAATATTGGACAACTCAAAACTCAAATCATACTTAATATCACTTTGTAAATGATTTAAGTAAGTTTGAATTATTTACTAAATTAATTAATTGTTCACAGTGAATGCTTGGTATCGCCTGCAATTCCTGGTAAACCGATCCCAGCGTTGAAGTCCCAGCTAGCGCCGCCGGTTTGCAAGACCTTTGCGGATATAAAAGAAACCGTCATTCCAGCTCTGATATCATTGGGCTCATCACTACATTACGATCCCATTTTAATGTACAAAGTAAGTATTTATGTGCCTATTTAATTTGAAGGCTAGTCATATAACTAACTAGCTTAGACTAGGAGTGGCGGCCAAGCTGTGCGGTAGGCGATTGATGAGGAGATCTATTTGGTGGTATATGGACCCTGTTCTGTCTGATTTGAAGATCAGAATAAAACAATTTCTTATAGGTACTGAAAATTCACTTTTATTTACTTCACCCGGGGATAAAAATAAGGTATGTTATACATAATTTTCATCAGTGTTTATCTAAAAAAAATATGTACGAGTAAGTAATAAATAATCAGTAACTAAATTGTCCAACATTATTTATTTATTATAAAATCTATCGTAGTTTGACGGATTCATTACGGATGTAAGCGGGTTAACTACGAACCTTATTTGTGTTGGAAATACAACAACAACGTTTCGTCCCTTAACGAGGGACAGCTTCAGGGCGAGTGCGGTTCTAGACGCGCGCGTACCGCATCCCTTCGTTGGTGTTCTTCCAACAAATTACAAATTAGGTTCGTAGTTCATCCGCTTACATCCGTAATGGATTATTTATTTATTTATTAATAACTAAGTTATTGCTAATTGCAACAACTAAGTGATTGCTTACTTCTGCTATTGTTTTCAAGTCTCATGATAACAATTAAAATATCTGACCTATGATTGGGCATATTGGGCATTCCACTCAATACAACCTGTCTGCCTGGCATAAGCCCATCTCTAAACAGAGTGTCTGTAAAGCGAGGTAGTATTTAAGTAGGAATGAGATAATTCTGAAGGTTTTTTATATATATTTTTTAATTCCTTGCAGATAATTCGTATATTAAAAACGGCACGTTACCAGAAAGATGACCCCTTGCATCACGAAGCCTTGACGGTTCTTGACGCCGCCATTCTGCCAGCGTTGACATTGATGGAGGGGAACTGCTGTATGGCCGAAGAAATCTACACACTTATCAAGCTGTATCCGTATCAGTGCAGGTAAATAAATATAACCCGAGGATTGAGCATTCACAGCTTTCACAATACATTAGACTAATATATTGTAAGAGCTTAGAGTCGAGCTTAGAGTACACTCTCATGATTAGAGTGTTAATACTATCCAACAAAGATAACCTTGGGTTTAAAAATATAAAAAAAAGTCGTTTGCGACAACAGGTAGACAAAAGTTAGGCGACTCTCTGTCTCGTTCACCGCGGGTTCCGTTCAAACTGTTATTTTATTATCAACATTACCAACCAGCTGGCCTAGCCAGCCAGCCTAGACCGCCAATTGTCACTTAAGTTATAATTTTTTCAGTGTAAATTGTTTCGGTTGTATTTGTTCAGTTTGATCCGGTCGGTAGTTTTGGCGTGAAAGAGTAACAACTTTCCATACATCGAAACAAACTTTTGCGTTTATAATATTAGAAGGATAGGAGGATAATAGGAAGTTGGATAATTTGGAAGTAGGATAATATTTACGAATATATTAATTCCCAGATGGGGCGTTACTTTGCGGAAATAGTTAAAATAATTTTATCTTTATATTCCCAGATACTGCCTATACTCCCGCTGGAAGAACGAAGCTGGCGAGCGTATCCCAACCCTCATGCGCGTGCGCGGCAACGCACTTCAGCGCATCAAGCACATCATGAAGCGCTTGTCCAAAGAGAACATCAAGCCTCAAGGGCGGCTCATAGGCAAGCTGTCGCACGCTGCACCCGCTTTCCTCTTTGACTATATTCTTTTGCAGGTAAGAATCTTTAATTATGTTCAACAGTGGAGGCCTATGTTCAACTGTGGAGGCCTAAGTTCAGCAGTGGAGGCCTATGTTCAGTAATGGAGGCCTATGTTCAACAGTGGAGGCCTATGTTCAGCAGTGGAGGCCTATGTTCAACAGTGGAGGCCTATGTTCAACAGTGGATGCCTATGGTCAGCAGTGAAGGGCTATGTTCAATAGTGGAGGCCTATGTTCAGCAGTGGAGGCCTATGTTCAGCAGTGGAGCCCTATGTTCAGCAGTGGAAATATACGGGCTAATTGATGATGATTTTCGATTAGATTACTGACTTGAATATTCAATTATGTTCAGTAGCAGACATATACGTGCTGATGATGATGATCTTCAATGAGGTTACGGACTTAATTACGCACTTTATTTGGTTTTTACATTTTAGGTTTAATAAACTCACATGTATCAGATTATGATCGGCCTTACTCCAACGGCACCGTTTTATGTTTCCCGTTCGCTTGTTTAAACTATAATAATAAATGTTGGACAACTCACACAGCATTGTCTAACTGATATCCTTATTACAATACACTACATAGGTCGATATTTTTTATTAAACATAAAAAACATCCAGAACATAACGAATATCTGCAGATCGTACACATTTGTCCCTGTTTTAAAATAGAACTATTGTGTGTGAAGCTAAAAACAAATGCTAAAAACCAAACATCTCCACAGATCCAAACGTACGACAACCTGATCGGTCCAGTGGTGGAATCCCTGAAGTACCTGACGTCTCTTTCACTGGACGTCCTCGGTTACTGCCTCCTCGAGGCTCTCTGCGTGGGGCGCTCCTCTGACGGCGTCGCACACCCACCGTGGCTGCAAGCGCTGGCGGCCTTCGCGGGCGCGGCCTTCAAGAAACATAATATAGAGCTGACGGCGCTGTTGCAGTTTGTGGCTAATAGGCTCAAGTCTCAGCAGAGGTCAGTAAACCTATCCGTAGAGGTCTTGGTCTGCTGACATTATAAGGTGCACCAACCGTGGTTGCAAGCGCGTCCTGCGCGGGTGCGGCCTTCAAGAAACAATAAAGAGCTGACAGCGGTGTCACAGTTTGTGGCTAATAGGCTGATGTCTCAGCTGAGGTTACTCAACCTTTCCGTTGAGGTCTTGGTCTGCTGACATTATAAGGTGCACCCGCCGTGGTTGGCAAGCGCGTCTTTCGCAGGCGCGGTCTTCAAAAAATGATGTTACATACACATTTTATACACAGTGATGTCAATTGAAATGGCACAAAAACGAAATTGATTTGACACCATTTAAATTATGCAGTCTTTTTCTTATCGATAGAAATAAAAACATGGTGGCATAATTGAGTGCTGTCAGACACTGTAATAGGTTGGTGCACTTAGCATTTGTCCTCATGTTATTTATATATCTTGTAATTTTTAGTGTGCTCGCCATAGGCTAACCTAACTGTATAAATAAAAATAAATTAATAAAGGTTTTATTCATTAAATGTTAACGAGTGTTGACCCTGCAGTATTAATCTCCATAGCAGATTTACTGAATGGTTATTAATTAGTTATATTTACTTAATTTTCAGTCAAGATTTGCTGATCCTAAAAGAAATAGTACAAAAAATGGCTGGAATTGAAGCGGCAGGGGAAATGACGCCTGAACAGCTGGATGCTATGGCCGGTGGAGATTTGCTCAAGGGAGAGGTAAGCAACTCAAATGTGTATGCTGTAGCACAGATAATATAATACTAGCTGTAGTAATGTTAATAAGGTTTACTTTATGTTGTACTGCTCAACCACTATCTAATAAAACAATACAAACGTATACGACGGACTGACAGCTTTTTAAATCTTTATTTATAGAGCGTAATCAAATCACACTGCGATTATGTCGCTCTAAATAACAGAAAAACATTGTTTTAACTCGAGAGATACATTTTTGAAAATAAGATTAGCGTAATGTTGTATTCTAGAACCTAAAATATCACCAAATTTTATCTAAATCGGTTAATAAGTTACGGATATACGTGGTAACAAACATTCATTTAAATATTTGTAGGTTGAGTATAAATTATGCAAACGGATCAATAATAATAAATAAATAATATTGGACAATCCACACAGTATCATCTAGCCCCAAGCTAAGTGCTAAGCAGAGCTTGTGTTATGAGTACCAGATGACTCGTCGCCGGCTTTCGCCCACCGTGCCACTTCGGTCGTCATCACTACATAGTATAAAACAAAGTCGCTTCCCGCTGTATGTCTGTCCCTATGTATGCTTAGATCTTTCAAGCTACGCAACGGATTTTGATGCGTTTTTTTTATAGACAGAGTGATTCAAGAGAAAGGTTTATATATATAATACATCAGTATTGCACCCTTGCAAAGCCGGGGCGGGTCGCTAGTATTCTTTTAAATCACTACAATGTATGAAAATTCGCAGGCTGGATATTTCTCGCAAGTCCGCAACACGCGGCGGTCGTCTGCCCGCCTCAAGGAAGCCATGGTGGGCAACAACCTCGACATATCACTGTGTATACTGTCTGCGCAGCAACGCCATTGTTGCGTTTGGAAAGGTAAATAGTTTCATTCTTTTAAACATTTACTTACAATTACAAAATTACAATAGGTCCTAAAAATATTGACTTTGACTGTCAGTTCGATTTTGATCACATATTTATTATTTTGTTGACAGCAAGGGAGTGCGGACTAATTATTAATAGGATTGTCTGTGTTGTAGTGTCCGTTAGTTAAAAAGAACTTAATATAATTTGTTTGTTTCTACAATAGAGTACGAAGACATAGACACGCCTAGAACCCCAGGTGAAACCCCGGGCTCGCAGTTGAAGGTGGTTGGGGGCTTGGCAGACCAGTGCCAAGACGCACTGGTCCAACTGGGCACGTTCCTAGCTTCATCGCACGCTCCCGACGAGTATGCCAAGCGGTTACCGCCTCTGCAGGTATTTTTTTACTACAAAAACTATCGTAGTTTGACGAATTCGTTACAGATGTAAGCGGGATAACATCGAACCTTACTTGTGTTGATAAAACACATGTCATGGTAAGTTCGCTTACATCCGTAATAAATGAATTATTGATAAAACTTTTAAATCCATAATGTTTATTAATACTAAAGTTATTTACAACAGGATATTTACCATGATTGTTGAGTTAAAGTTTTGAGCTTTCCATTCCAATATTTCGGCACAGTTTTATGCGCCATAATCATGGAATAACTAAATGTCTTGCGAGTTATTATTGGCAGATATATCGATCTACCCACATTCTTAGTCTTTTGCTACGAATGTTACCACTACCACCGGTTTCATTATCGAACGCAACTCGATCACTACACACGACACTGACGGTATCACAACGCGGCACTTCTTCGTTTTTTGCACATTCTCACAACAGGATCCAGGTTCCGGATAGTTGGAAACCTTCTTCTCGGTTGAAATTCATGTGTTTGGTAATCTCAATAGCCTCCTGTACCAATCTTGGTATGTAATGTCGCTCTGTTGAGATTACTTGTGGCTATGGCAGACTTCTCAATTGACTGATTCTTTACCGCTCTCATGTGTTCCTTGACTCTGCAGGCAATAGTGCGTTTTGTTTGTCCTATGTAGGAGCTACCACAGCTGCAGTCAATCTTGTACACTCCTGGTTTCTCAAGTGGGAGTACGCAGGTAGTGTGTGATCTTTTTCAACGGCGTGAAGATGGTTTTGATGGAGGATTTCTGCAGGATTTTTGCAACTTTATCCATTACTCCATTTATGTAAGGCAAGAATGCTGGTTTGCGTTCGACCGTTCTTCTGTGTGGTTTATGATTTGTGCCGGAACGAGCAGGCAGTGATCTAACCTTAAAGCCATTCTTTTTTAAAACATTTCTGACGAGGGCCAGCTCACCTTGTAAGATTCTATCGCACAGATCGTAAGCACGGTTCGTTAGAGATGTTAACCACTGAGTTAAGCTGTCGAGGGTGGTGATGTGAGTCGACATGGAGGCACCGTTCCGTATGTGTAGGCTTCCTATAGACATAATGGCCTACGCTTCCATCATCTTCAACCTGTACCAACACGTCCAGAAATGCTAAACGCCGATCGGTCTGCATTTTATAAGTGAATTTAATCTTATTGTGTACTCCATTGAGGTGTGATAGTAGAAATTCAATATCCTGTTTACCTCCTTTCACAATACAATAAACGTCATCTACACTGTGCCGAAATATTGGGAAGCTCAAAACTCAAATCATGGTAAATATCCCGTTGTAAAATAACTTTAGAATTATTGATAATGTTTTATTTGCTTTAAACTTTTATTTTCCACACAGCCAGTGTTATATTTCGACACGGAAAATAAGTTGAAGTGCTTATTTTTCGTGCATAACAGGGCCTAGTATAAATATGGCTTCCACTCAGCATGGATGACCTCTGGTGTGTCCCAGCGCATTATCCCCCCGCTGCGATGCAAGAATCTAGAAAAACATATAATAAATTAAAGTATGTATTGTATATGCCTATATACATATTATCTTTAATTTATCTTCATAAATATTATATTTTTTACCTAGTTGTAGGTTCCACGGAAATAAACAAATAACCTTTGTTGAATAAGTTTGGTAAACAACTCTTTTCTCAGGCGCTCCTTCGCGAATACCACGTAGACGCAGACGTGGCCTTCTTCCTCCACCGTCCAGTGCTGACGCAGAAGATCAACGCCAAAGTGGAGGCCTTGCGCAAGGCCTCCGACAGTAAATCTGAGAGCGCCGAGAAGAGTGTAGAACGGTATACCGTGGCTGCACAAGAGGCCTTAGAACCCGTAGTGACCGCGGTCACGCCAATGCTGCCGGCGAGGGTCTGGGAGGACATCTCGCCAGAGTTCTATGTTACATTTTGGTGAGTGAATTGTTTTATATTTAAGTAAATAGTAGATTGTCGAACAAGGGATAAACCTTGTTCAACAATCTACTATTTATCAATCAATTAATAGGCAATTTTAACGAGCATTAGAAAAAAGGTCATAGAAAAATAGATAAAGTAGGCACAACATTTTGCTCACAATTTGTTGGCATACTGAAGATGTCAAATGTCAAGCTCCCTGCTGGTGGTTATCTTGTAAAGTTCACTTAGGTATGTTCTCTTTCCTTTATTGTCATGAATCATTTTCTGTTTTCCATAAGCAGAACATGATTCATTTTTCGTTATAATTGCCTATTAATTGATATAAGTTTATTTTTTGTGCAATAAAGAATTATTATTATTAATAAACTTTTATGGTTTCGAGATACAGCCTGTTTACAGATGGACAGACAGACCGACAGACAGACGGCGGAGGCTTAGTAATAGGGTCCCGTTAAAAACTGTTGTTCTCCATAGGTCCCTATCCATGTACGACCTACGAGTGCCAGAAGAAAGCTACGATCGTGAGATCGAACGGCTGAAGAGTGCGGCCGCCAACGCAGCCAGAGACAACTCGCAAGGAGGCTCTAAGATCAAGAAGGAACAGGAGCGCTTCAACTCTTTGATTGATAAACTACAGGTTAGATACTACTTTTTATTCACACTGTATGAATTACACCGTATCTTTAACATCACTCTAATACTGTAAATCCGAATGGCGGATGGATGACATGTTTGTTACAATTTAATTCAATTTATTTATTTTATTAGAGTCGCATACGTTGCAGACGTGGAACCAGTCTGTTTCTAGCTTCTTTCTTTATTCTAAATTTTATTTGAATCTTATTGTTAAATTTGTGAATTGTTGTCCAGGAGGAACGTCGCCGGCAGCAGGAGCACGTGTCGCGCGTGATGGCGCGCCTGCAGCGCGAGTGCGAGACCTGGTTCCCCGCGCGCGCTGCCAAGTCCGCAAAGAACGAGACCGTCACGCGTCTCATGCAGCTCTGTCTGTTCCCGCGCTGCGTCTTCACCGCCGCCGACGCACTCTACTGCGCAGAGTTTGTGCATACCGTGCATTCTCTAAAGACTCCCAACTTCTCCACGCTATTGTGCTATGACCGGGTAAGAGATACTAACAGATATTCATCCAAGAAAGAGACCGTCACGCGTCTCATGCAGCTACACAGCTGCATGAGACGCGTGGCGGTGAAGACGCAGCGTCGGAACAGACAGCTGTTTCGGCGCTGCGTCTTCACCGCCGCCGACGCGCTCTACTGCGCAGAGTTTGTGCACACCGTGCATTCGCTGAAGACTGCTAACTTCTCCGCGCTACTGTGCTATAACCGGATACGCAACAATACTGATGTGTGGCTGCTCTCTTCGCTCGCTAGGCTGTGTTAGGGACTCGCTTTCGACGTCGCTGTGTAAGATCTTCCAATCGGAGCGGATAACTACACAACCTGTTGGGAGATCTTGAACCACAGGTTCAACAACAAGCGGCACATCTTCGAATCGTACGTTAGCTCCTTCTACAATCTGGCCAACATACAGCAGCAGTCGTTTGCAGCCATCAAACGACTCCATGACGTCACATTAGAGAGTCTCCACGCCATCAAAAACCTAGGCATCAACACAAAGTCGTGGGACCCTCTTCTTGTGTACATATCATGTAGGAATCGCGGCTAGCTCTTCCCGGGATGCAGATATATAAAAAGTCGAGTATACGGAACAATAGCTGTATTGACTATGTTCCAGTCACCAGTTTGGCGGATAAACTACGACTAATTATGATGTAAATGAGTGCGGTTTGTATGATTGCTGCTGATGAACTGACGTCCGTAGGCGCCCGGTCCGCGCTCGTGGCACGAGTAACCTACTTAGATCAAACTGCTGATGATGCTAAGTACCTACGTGATCGATGTATCGAACAATATCCATTATTCTTACACAGCGTGGTTCGCTTACTCGAACCACGCTGTGTAAGAATGCACGCACTACTCGTAAATGTCCCCTGACTTGATACTGTCTATGTATACTGTCTGTCATGTTTTATTTTTGGGATTAGTAAGAAGCATATCATATATCTAGATCTAATTTAGGTAGAATAAATTAATAGATTTGGCGTTGCCCACACCAAACAAACATCATCACAAACTTTCGGCCTTTATAATATTTAACTAACGTTCCTTCCAGCTATTCTGCGACATAACCTACTCAGTAATGTCATGCTCGGAAGGCGAGGCACGCCGCTACGGCGCCTTCCTCCGCCACGTGCTCGGGACCGCCATGCGCTGGCACGCGGACCGGCAGGCCTTCCACCGCGAGTGTGCGCACTACCCGGGCTTCGTCACCAAGTACCGCGTCTCCAACCAGTTCACGGAGGCCAATGACCACGTCGGATACGAGAACTATAGGTAAGTGTTCACCACATGTCGCTACTGTAGTTAATTGTCGGCCTTAATATAATTCTGTGTTTATAGAAGTTGACATCAAACAACAGTAGAGGTCAGCAAATACACAGTATAAAAACAAAGCAACCAGTATGTTACACATCATCAACCAGTCATCAGATTATATGAGTCTACTGCTGGATATAGGCATCCCCTAATGAGCGCCATAGCGCCCTGTCTTCAGCTTGACGCATCCAGCATCTACCTGCAGTCTTCACTTTCACCTTCACCACGTTTGCCGAGTCGCGGTCTTCTCTGAAGAACTCGTGTACCCCAGCGGTTGTCTGTTCTTCCGAGATATGGCCGGCCCACTGCCACTTCAGCTTGCTTATTATTTGAGCTATGTCGATAACTTTGGTTCTCTGTCGGCTATATTCGTTACGAATCCTTTATATCCTTTGCACTAGTGGAACAGCCCTATCGTGAATGTCCACGGCTCAGCTCCGTAGGTCATGACGGGAAGGACGCACAATTGAAGGTTAAGGTTCAACAAAAGTGTATACAATCAATTAATTATTCCAGACACGTGTGCCACAAATGGCACTACAAGATCACGAAAGCAATGGTGGTGTGCCTGGACTCGGGCGACTACGTGCAGATCCGCAACGCGCTGATCGTGCTTATCCAGGTGCTGCCGCACTTCCCCGTGCTTGCCAAGCTGGCGCAGATCATTGAGAAGAAGGTCGACAAGGTACGAGCTGTTCGTGTGATCACGAAGGCGATGGTGGTTTTTTTTTGCAATTTCTGACGTTTAGGTTCTGTTCCAAAGGGTAAAACGGGGCCGATTACTATGTCTCCGCTGTCCGTCCATCCGTTTATCTGACTGTCTGTCCGTCTGTCACCAGGCTGTGAACCTCATGAACCGTAATAGTTTTAGACAGTTGAAATTTTCACAGATGATTTATTACTGTTGCCGCAAAAAATTCAAAAAATACTAACAAACAGAAGAAAATAAATATTTAAGCACCCATACAACAGACATGATTTTTTGCCGTTTTTATAGATAACTAGCTGCGCCCCGCGGCTTCGCACGCGTTGTTCCTATGGAAACGTTAAAAGGTGATTTTAACGTTTCCATAGGAACTGATTAATGGGACAAAAAGTAGCCTATGTTTGATTCCAGGGTTAGAATTAGCTGTATGCAAAATTTCAGCCAGATCCGTCGAGTAGTTTTGGCGTGAAGAAGTAACAAACATCCATACATCCATACAAACTTTCGCATAGTACGGAACCCTTCGTGCGCGAGTCCGACTTGGCCGATTTTATTTAGTACTCCAACCTACCTACCTATCTCGACTTTTGGTATAAGAAAGAGGAATAATTGGCATCTAAAAAGTTATCGTGATAAATGCGGATTTTCTTGCATACTGTACATATTTCAAAATCTAGTATATAAATAACAATAGGGGTAAAAATGTAAAAAATGTGGATGTTCTTCCAAGACTATTTTCCTGTAACATTGGTACTCCTTACAGTCGCGTCTAAAAAGTCCCCCTGTGTATATACATGTTTTCTTTTCTTTTTAGGTAAAAGATGAAGAGAAAGTAAAGAGGCCAGATTTGTTCGCTCTCGCTACAGTGTACAGCGGCCAGCTTCGGAACAAAGCGCACTCCATGATGAGGGAGAGTGATTTCCACCATGTAAGCACAACATATATCCATTAGTCATAGAACAGGATCCCAATTCTGCTAAACGAATCGCTTTACGATGCCAATGGTATCGTCGCAGCCATAACTTACCTCAAATGAGGGCGTGGATTGATTATGGCATTGCCATAATAATTCCACGTCCTCTACATAGTTTAAAACAAATATTATAAATAAAGTCGCTTACCACTGTCTGTCTGTCATGTATGCTTAGATTTTAAATACGCTTAAGGATTTTGATGCGGTTTTTTAATAGATAGTGCTTCAAGAGGAAGATTTATTTTTATGTATAATATACATTAGCATTGCGCCCGTGCGAACCCGGGGCGGGTTGCTAGTTCTCCACAATTCCATAATCAACCACGCTTTGTAGGCAGATTGGTAATATTTTATCTGTATAGAAGTTGAGTAATACTCAGTAGGAAGCTGTTGCCCTACGGCAGGGCTATATTAATTCATTCGATTCCTTTCTGAAGCGAAAACGTAAGATTCGAATATGAATTCTATTCCGACGGAACTAGAACGTCATTTTGATTTGTCAAAAGTTTCCGATATTGAATACGACGGCCTTTCCGACGAATTGAAATACCCCTGCAGTTCAGTTTATAGTTGAGAAATACATAGAGACTGTTGCCCTTATATCAGTTAGTTATTTAACAACGTTTTGGATCTATCCACTTCCTTTGGTAGGTTCTCTTATGACATCCTCAACCTACCCTACCTCGTTTCATCATCACTTTTACAAATTACAGAAATGTATAATGTTGTTTATGTCAGGTCGGTGAACGGCAGAAGGTGGCGACGGCTGCCGCGGCCGCGCCCGCCGCTGTCAAAGAAGATCCAGCCCCGGTGAAGGAAGAACTATCTGCCTCACCAGCCCAGGCCAACGGTCGTATTTAAACATCATTACATCACTAAACACATTTACAACGAAAAATCCTAATCAGCTGGACACGTTTGAGATTGTTATACGAATAAAGGAGAGACGATTCAATAACGTGACATTATTTTGTTTGTACAGAGCCTGAAAAGCGGGAGCCTCGTAGCAGCGACAGGCGTAGAGACGACTCTGACCGTGAGAAGGAATCCAAGCGCGAATCCAGATCGTATGTACTTCATATTAGAGTCTTATTTTACTTTGCAAAATATCCTTGTACATATGAATGGGCTAGACAGAAGGCCGATTCGGAAAAGGAAAATTTGTAGGCAGAAGAATAGGAAGAATTTATAGGAGAATTTGACTACCCCATCCCTTCAAGCGGATGTCGTAAGAGGCGACTAAGGGATATCCAACGGGAGGCGTGGGGATTATGGGTATTATACACTAACACCTTCATGGCCCAAGACGCAGGTGCCAATAGGGGGAGGCCTGCGTCCAGCAATGGACCAATAGGCTGTTGAGGTTGAGGTTGAGGAAACGTTTACATTCTTGAGAATATCCCCCCCCCCCTCCCCCCTTACCGTTCCATCATTAGTTAGTTGGGGTTGTTTTTAGAAAACTGTATTGAAACAAATACCTTTTTAAGAACAATACTTTTTTCGAGGAACGACCTTTAACTACTAAAGAAAAGATTAATGAGTTTTTGCTCTACCCTAGTATCGTGTAATATCGTGCTTACATTAGAATTAACTGTTGCAGGAGCCTCAAAGAACGGGCTAAAGAAGAGATGAGAGTCAAAGATAGATCGCCCAGAGAGAGATCACATAGGGTAAGTATCTTTAAGTAAAAACCTCTTTAGGCTCATTTCACCCCGGGATGGCAGCGGCCGTGATATCTTTCGAGATATTTTAGCGATATAGATAAAGTATGCACTTAGATAAAATTTCAAATAATTTGACAATCGTTTCACACCGAGTGCTTGCCCCGTGTAATATTTTTCTTACTATCAACTTAGTTAAGTTTTGTAATCTGAATTGACACTAGTGTTCCGTTGACTTGTTAATACTAAATAATGTTTATGTTGATGTGTTTGTAATAAATAAATTTGATTAGGAGGAACGTTATTTGGAAGCGGTGTCGCCTCCGCACGAACATCGCGGCGTTCCCGATGACATAGAACGAGGTAATTATCCTATTTACGATTGATATGGATCAGTTGAGCTACCTGTAGATTATTTGCAACAGTCTGCAGTTAGCTCAATTGTAAATACATACTAGTTTAAATTATATATTTATTTATATTATTTGGTTGTAATTTTCTTTGTCATTAAAGGTTTATGCATACTTTCGCTGTATTCTTATGTAAGTCCATGATCAAATAATAGAAATAAATGAGAACTAGTCTCATTTATTTCTATTATTTAATTGTTATTTCCTTGCTCATTAAAGGACTTAACTTTTTTTTACGATTAATTCATGACTGTAAATTAAGCCCACATTCACCTATTGGATAAGTATCAGTTAACCTTCTTTTTTACGCCAGTTCTTTACGACATTCAAAATTTTGCATTTTTCTGTCTCAATATAGACAAAGCCTCCGCCGGTTGCCACATGCGCGCAAAATTTCTTCGTTCCTTTTCTTTCTATATATTTATATGTTTCTTAGGTTTCAGTTGCAAATAACTTTTACATTTCTATTGATACAGATGTGAAACGGCGTAAAGTCGAAGGCAGCAACAATGGCAAGGTGAGTACAGTGGTCAGAAGAAGCGCGCGCCGCTTGCTCGCGCCGGACTAAGGATTGGGCTGGACAGCGCTTTACTGGACCTGTGATTGTGGTGCGGAAGGACAAACAGTGATCAAAATAATAATATAAATAAATACCAAAAATATAAACAATATAAAGTAAAGATATCCTAAGAGAAAATGACGCTGTATTCAAGAAAATCAAATATGAAAGTGGAATATAACAAATAAATATGCAGCAATAAGGATACAATCATCAAAAGCTAAGCTGAGACGAAATGTGAAAGGGAAAATAAATATGCATATGAGAATCTAAAGCAGAGTTCACGAAAATCAAAAAGACTACCAAATCTCGGATAAAAGCATCAAAAGCTGAGTTGACGACGAAATATGATTGGGATACATATATAAATAATACTTCGAATAAATATGTATATGAGAATCTGAAGCACAGTTCACGAAAATCAAAAAGGAATATAGAGAGCTCCGAGATATGGTGGACAAAATCCCAGAAATCATCATCATTATAACTCACCAGTCACCCACTTACTTCTACATAATGCCAGTTTCAACGAATATAAAAGAAGACATCTACACAAATATAAATCAAAAAGTATCTCAGTTTGCAATAAAATGTAAGCTGGATGATGGATGTATCTGCTTGTAAAAAAAACCTGCTGACCGAAATAATGAAAAGTTCTGAATAATAATTAAATAAACAACAGATAATCTTCTGAGTTGTTGCGGTCCAGATATCATGATAGAAAACTGCACCTATTCGCAGTGCAAACCACAATACCCCATAAAAATGTGAGAAATCTTCAATTTAATTAAAATATCAAGATTAAAAATAATATCAAGTCAAATCTATAACCAAATAACACAAAAAAACCTGTAAAAAACTACACCATCGCAGCATTACTCCGAGTGCGGCCAACGAGAACGAGAAATGGATTTAGCCTAAAGAATAATTAAAACCAATATACCTCAATCTAAAAGAAGACTGAAGAATGGAGATGAACTTGAAAATCAAACGTAAAAAGTAAATAAAACGTTTGATATATAATCGGGTGCCGCCAGTCCACAGCCCAGTCCAAAAACGGTCAGACACAGATTGGTAAGCATTAGGTTTAACTACCCACGTAATAAATCGAACACAACCCTGGAATCAGTAGGAAACCGGAACCAGAATATCAGAGCATTGCTTTCGAAGTTGTGTTTGATTTATTACTTTTTGATAAGAGTCAATAGGTTCTTTGAGAGAAGAGAATTACAAGACAACTATGCTCAGTAAACAATGAGATACCATGGCAAAATGTTCCTGCCAAATGGAACAGTCGACGAGATCGACGGGAACCCTTTTCTCGACTCGAGGCACTTTTCACTCAACATATTTAGAAAAGCAGTCATCATCAAATGCTAATTGATAGTAAAGTTTTGACCATGACCTTTGAACATCACTCTAATCAACAAACAAAACGGAATTGATTCAGTTACGAATGCCAACCAACATAGCATCTCTGGATAAACTAGGAGCACGTGTCACGCCAAGTCGGATACTACCTGTGAAAATACAGATCAAAGAAAAGTTTCCACAAATCCCCCCTAACTCTTCAACAACGATGCAAGATCAATAATAGGCCTTCATAGAGTTCTTAAACAAATAATGAAATGCAGCTGAAGAACAGATCTACAAAAATAACAAAACACTTCTAATCTTTTACATCTTGGTCAACCAGTGGAGAAAACATCAACAAAAACGACACCAACTTAACTGAAGCACATGGAATCACAAGCAGAAATAAGCTAAGTGCCAGTCAACTGTGAAACTTAACCTTTTTAAATAATGAAAAGCAAAGGAGGTTATCAAGTCAAGCATGTTTCAAAGTTCATACCATAAAAGAATCCACCACCGCTTCTAAATAAAAATACTGGACCCAGAACATTGTAACTTTATAACACAAAGATATAATGTTGGATAAACGGACACTTTAAACAATAAAGTCTGATGATGGAAGTTGAACGCAAAACTACTAGGATATTTTTAGCAGTACACTTCCACGATAACTATTTGATTCTGAACTGAGTGCCTAAAGAGTATGTACACTCGTTTTGAACTTAAAAGAAAAGTAATCTATGCATCCAGAACGACCAAAAATGCCTTCTCGAGCTTCTCATAGACCCTATTGACTTCTAACCGGCAAACAAATTGAATCACCCTCAAGATATACTTTTTCTTTCTTAGTATTCGCCAATAAAAGAAACACTTTGATAATCATACCCTTAACCAGTGTTGCATTTATTCGCGAATACTACCTTTGATGTATAAAGCTAATATATTTTTCTGCAAGCAGGGTAGCAAAGAAATAGAGGAACGCTCTCCAGATAAAGAAAAACGAAAGACGAAAATAAGATGCGATGAGCGTAAAGAGCGTAAGATGAGTCGCAAACGGGTAAGTTAGTGGGCTCTAAAAGCCTATTTGTCGGAGCAGTCATATAACTCATGGGACAGCTTAGGCTGCACGCACATTGGCGACTATAGCTTGTTTGAGCAACTAATCGTTTCTGCGGTTAAAGTAGCAGCTGTAAATTCTACTGCTTTAACGCTTCTCCATAGTAGCTTAACAAGACACCGTTCTGGAGTTTACGGAACAAAATTTACAGTGACAGCACAAACTTCAGTTTAATGGTACTTTTGGTAATAAAATGTTTTTTTTTTATTTTATTGAAAAATCAACTTTATTTCTTTTGTGGCCAATTATTTTTTTGGTAGTTTTATTCTTTGTAGAGCGCAGAAGACATAAAAAACCTCAAAATAATTAAATTTGCGGGCAACACTAGGTGACACACAACTTGCTTACTGTAAAAGATCACACGATAGAAGCTAATGTGCGGTCAGCCTTGCTAAATACAAATCTTCATTTCAAACTTAAAAAAGAAATAACAACATGCTTACCACTTAGGTGCTTAGTTTCACCGCTTATTTTGTAGGAAACATTAGCTGAGTACTTCTTTAAATTACAATGAATACTCAATAAATGCGGACGTTTTTTCAGGACCGAGCAGAAGAGAACGCTATTCTTGAACAAAAACGAAGGCGTGACGAACAAAAGGGTATGTGATGGTTCTGTTTGTCATAACATAAGCAAGCTGACTAGTATGCGTTTCACAACCTTTTATTTGCATGAACAATTTTCATTCACTCCTTACTCAGTACAATGCCTATTCCTCAGATTGCCCATATTTAAATACAATTTATGGCATAATTCATCCAAGCATTTATTTAACTTTTGACAATTCGAGTGATAATCAACAACTTTATCTGTTGCCAAGTTGCCTTGAACCAACAAGGAACTTGCATGTTTATGTCTAAAGTTAAATTAATCTGGATAGTCTATCTCTATCACCTTTCTACTAGAAGCGCTGATGCTTAATTAATTAGGTATAATATCTATGTCCTGCGAAATTCGGTTAGACATCATAATCATGATTCTAATTAAGTATTGAATGTTAACAATTTTTTTTTTCAGTTTTACTAAAAATGGGAAGTCATCAAAACGGCTCGCAAGAGGAGCATCCAAATCACCATTACGAAAAGTATCATAAAAGGGTAATAATAATAGGAATTTGCTATTTAACAACTTAAACCCAAGTTTTAATGTTATTGTCGGGTCATTTAACAATTTTTTTCTAAATTATTTGTTTTTGCAGGAGAAATCACCTTTTCGAGATCGATCCCATGAAGAACCCAGGGATAAACAATATCCTTTTTAATCGCATTAACTATTCTATCTATCCAGATTTGCCTAGACTTGCGCAAATCCGGTTTAATTTGCTGTGATAGGTGTATACTTTAGAAAGAGTTTTCCTCAGTCATTTAAATAAAGCTGGCACGTCACGTTCACACAAATGCAAATTCAATAGATGTATTGGTGATTTTTGGAAATTGAGATTTTGATTGAAAATGCAATAAGTTTGCAGTCAAGTTGGGTAGGTTGTCTTCTTTCTTCCGGACCTTATCCCGCGGAACGGCACAATAATTATTTATTTTTCTTTCACTCTCCTCTAACAACTGTCATCTCCGTACTTACACCATTCGCACCCATATTCTCTTTTACACAATCCATCCATCTTTGGTCTTCCTCTCGATTTAGGTATATCCTTATACATACCTACAACCATTGATTTATTAAAAACGAAGATGAGGCACTGGTTGCTCGAAAGTGGCAACCTCAAATTGTGTAAAATTGTGTTCTCCCACATCAGTCACCGTCTGACCGGCGGCACGAGCGGTCGTGATTCGAGTGAAATATTGTTGTCTAGTCTCACTTCGGTCCTAGATACGTCTTTCCGTCTTTGTTCTTCTTTGTATTGCACAGGACTGGAAATATAACTGTGAGCGTATGTGTTTGCGTGTAGTTGTAACACACGCCAATTTTTGAGTAAACGCTGGGAGAAGGTAACCTATCTTCCCTTTTTAAATCAATGCCTACAACCCTAAAACTTTTCGTCGCATGACATTCATCACACACTCATCTTTACCGTCATTGGCGCCATCTTCCTTTAATGTACTCGTTCCTTATTTTTTACCGACATCGGTCGCAAAGTTTTACCAGTCATATTTTAACGAATTTTGATTGTCTTTACAAGAATTAAGTTTCAAATGATTCAATAACTATTTATTTCCATAAATACAGTAGATTAACATAACGAAAAGGTTAAATTTCTAATATTCATATTGATTTACCATCGGAACTATTCATTTTTGTCGCAAATAAAAAGCCGCCTTTTCATCCATCCTGTGCTGTTATTGAAGTCCCGGTCTATCTCGCCGTTTTTTTTGGATCAATGTACCTTTTGGGTCATGTGGCTTAGTCCAGTGCTTCCTGAGTGTAGCAGGTGTTCTGCTATCGCCAACTAGTTTATTTACCTAATTTTGACCGCTGCTATGTGCTCTTTCACCCTTTCGGCAATGGTTCTTTTAGTTTACTCTATGAATGAGCGGCCACAGCTGTGAGTGAGAACTCATTGACCGAAACCCTTTACAGTATACCTATATTTTCAATTTATCCGTCGCCCCTTTCGCATATATGAAAAATATGGGTTGTCTGCTGGCCTCACTCGTTTTTCGTAGGAAATAATAACAAAAGGTACTTACCTACTTACGCGATAAATAACTAGGTAGTACCTACCTGATAAAATCAATAATGTTAACAAATCGCGTAACTTAGTAGGAAAATACTCGAACATAATTTTACCTATTTCCTTAACATTTCTATACTAGGCGATCCAATGAGTCGAAGCTAAGAAGATAAAAGAAGTTTGCTGTATCGGAACCAGCAGAATCTTAACCATAATATTACCTAGTATGTGATTGATGTCGTGGAAAAAAAGGAAGATTATATTAAACGTTACTTCTTCAAACTTCTTTTTATTTTTATGATTATTTACCTACCTATCAAGAAAGAATAACAAGCTAAACCGATCATATATATTGTTTTCGCAATTTATGTTGGAATAATTTTATATCTTAAGAATTTTTTGGTATCTGGAACCTATGTTCCAAATTGCAGTGCCCCACTCGGGCTCATGTTGAAGCTTATACCTAATTTAAGGCGCATACCCGAGCCAATCTGACAGCATTTCCTATTTTATCATATTTTTACGTTTATCATAGGAATTTTTAAAAATCCTACGTTCAGTTTGTGGTATCTATTATAAGCTACTTTTTAATACCTCTTTTATAATTTTATCTCATATAGTTTAGGAGGATATGCAAAAATTGAGTTTGGTGGCCAAAAAGCGCAACTTCGTATCTCTTCCTAAGCTTTACAAAATGAAACTATTACAGAGGCATTAATAAATAGCTTATAATAGATACCACAAACTGAACGTAGGATTTTTAAAAAATCCTGCGTTCAACGTAATAATAAGATATAATAGTTGGGGGCGCCACTTTCGCTGGTGTATGGGCCATAATGACCTCAGCTCATAATAATATCTCAACATGATCGCAATAAAATCTTTAATTTATTTATTTATTTATTTTATTAGGACTACCAACTAGAGATAACACATAAAAGAATTAAAATACAGTGGCAAGGTTCTTAGGTCTAGTGCTCTCTAAATTATAGGCGGCCGCAACATGCGCGTAAATCGAAGCAACTCAACTAATATTTTAAACAAAAAATAATCTTACATACTAAAGTATTTATCATTAACTTAAAACTACTCCTAAAACTTCTAAAAGTGATATATACAAAAATAGACGTGGGTAGACCTACGTGAGTCGTAGGCTATAATAATGTATACAATACAAATAAATCAATAAAGTACGAGGGATAATTAAGGGAAGCAGGAAGAACGAAAAGGTAGGTAGTTATTAGGTGTATTGTACATAGGTAGGTACATAAATAGTATTAAGAAAAATGTTAAGTATAGGCAGTGACTATTAAAGATCAACATGTTCATGGGATAGAATAGATCTGAGGGATTGGTTGAACTTGTGTAACGGGTCAGATAGATCGAGAGATGAGTTTTTGGATAAGGTGTTAAAGTTACCACAAATCCTGGGAATAACTGCATTTTTGCTCATCTTAGTTCTACAGTACGGCAATGAGAAAAGGTTATAGGCTTTGCTTCTAGGTAGCCTAAAAGGAGCGTTTATTAGAAGTTTATTAATAAGTTCAATGCAGTCTATTTTTCCGTTAATAAGTTTGTATAGGAACAGCAGGTCTGCCTTCTTTCTTCGCAAAAATAGAGGGGATATGCTATAGTGTTCTAGTCGCTTACGGTAACTGGATAACTTCCTTGCCAAGTGATCACTATACGAAAGATGGTAAAGGAATCGTTTTTGTATTGACTCGAGACGTTTACTGTAGATGTCGTAGTGGGGGTTCCAGATAACTGAACAATATTCAAGAATGGGACGGACAAGAGAATCGAAGAGTTTTATTTTACAATATGATGATTTAAATTCTTTGCTATTTCGTGTGATAAATCCTAATGTTTTAAAGCCTTTGGAAACTGTCTTAAGAATGTGAGTGTTAAATGTAAGTTTAGAGTCTATTAGTACACCTAGGTCTCGTATTTCATTGACATTATTGAGTTGTTGACCGTTGATAAAGTAGTTATTAATCTTAGGTTTTTTATTGGGACTGAACTGTATATAAAAACATTTGTCTGTGTTGAGTGTCATGTTGTTATCAGTGCACCATGATGCTAGTTTATCTAAATCTTTTTGCAGGAGAAGGCTGTCTGAAGGGTTTTCAATCGGTTGTGTTATTTTGAGGTCATCTGCGAAGAGAAAAAATTTAGAGCTAGTGAAGCAATCTGTAATGTCGTTAATGAATATATTAAATAAGATGGGTCCCAGAATTGAGCCTTGAGGAACGCCAGAAGTGGCAAAGAAAGCATTGGAAGAAAAGCCACCAATGGCTACCATTGATGGTCTGTCCTCTAGATACGACCCAAACCAGTTAAGCAGTCCACCTGATATGCCATGGCGATTTAGTTTAGTCAGAAGGATGGAATGGTCAACTTTGTCGAAAGCCTTACTAAAATCAGTGTAAATTGCATCAATGGTAATATGTTTATCGTAGGCTTCTAGAAGACTGGAGGTGTAGCATGCAAGGTTTGTAACAGTGGAGCGGTTTCGCATAAAGCCGTGTTGAGTATCTGTAATTTTTAATTTTTTGTTTCAAGAACCAAGTTAAGTGATCTGCAACAATCCTCTCAAATATTTTACCGAAAACAGCGAGTATTGAAATTGGTCGGTAGTTTGATACTAATATTTTATTGCCGGCCTTATGAATAGGGATGACAATTGTTTCTTTCCATGATTTAGGAAACCTGCCCTGCGATATTGACCTATTATAGATTAAACAGAGTGGCTCAGCAAGTGCACAAGCACATTTCCTAACAAAGATGGGAGGGATTCCATCCTTACCAGCACCTTTGTTTGTATCTAAGGAATTCAACGCTTTCAAGACGCTATCTACACCAATTTTAGGAAAGCAGAGGGAGCTATAAGCATTAGTGGTGTTATTACACTCTAAGGTAGGGGTCATTGTGGTAGAAGGTGGATTGAATATCTTAACAAAGTTTTCAGCAAATAGATTGCAGATATCTTCTCCATTGTCTGCTGTTTTGTCGGCGAGTTGCATCTTAGCCGGGTATGAAGTTGTATCCTTTACGCTTTGCTTTAATAAATGACCAAAATATTTTAGGATGTTTTGTGACAGCATCTTCCATGAAGGCAATATATTTGGTATAGCAATTCCTCTGTGCTTTGACGCAGTCATCACGTAATATATCAAAGTTTATAACATCAAGAGGGTTATTGTATTTCTTAATTCTAACGTGAAGCTTATATTTTTCCCTAAACATACGAATAAGTTCTCTTGAATACCAAACAGGATAATTGTTTTGTGACTTTTTTTTGGAAGGAATATCATTTTTGATTATTAAACGAACTTCACTGTAAAAGGTCGAGACCATTTCGTCGACTGTGGAGCAATCTAAAAACTTATCAGTCCAATTAATATGTTCGAGCTCTGAGACTACTTTTTTGTAGTCAGCTTGAAAGAAGGCAGGCCTCGTCTCTGATCTAGAATTTAAGAAGTTAATGTTAGATTGTACTGGAACAAAGAATTCTAAAGAAGGATGGTATTTATCTTCCGGAACAAGAGAATTGTCGCAGTGGTTAAGTTTATTGACAACCTTATTGCTTAGGACCAAGTCAAGCGTTTTTAATTCCTTTAATTCCTATAGGGGGTAATGGGGGGTACCTTCGCCAAGAGCAATATTAAAACTGAAGTTAGGTATTTGGTTTATATAAATACCCTCAGAATTACTTATTAACTTTATAATAGATCAGACGTAAAAAAGATTCTATTTAAAACACGCCGATATCGTCCTCTTCCGTATTCGGAAAAAATGAACCATGTGCAAATCGTACGTGCGCGTATTTATTGCTACATTGGAATGATCAATTTGAATTTACTCTGAAATTTTAAAGATTTTATACGATGATGATTTTCCTCGAAAGTTGTTTAAAGAACTATGTATGACTGGGAGAAAGTGCGATTCCTACCTCGTGTGTTTTATGGCCCTCAAATGACATACTATGGTTTATCCATTTTGAATGAAGCTTGAAGCATATGTAAAGAAACTACGACACAAATAACAAAATCTCACTTGCTTGACGTCGAGTTTCAGATATAATTGTAAGCAATTTTTAATGAAGGGAGGATCTAAAATCGACATGTAATGTAAATTACGTATAAAAGGACGCGCCAACAAAGTGAATTTTAGGTTAAGTATGGGCGGTTTGTTTATTAACACGCTTCATTCAAAATTGACACGATAGGAATTGGCCACTTTATCAACTCTGTCTGTAATCTGTATACTTTTTTTTGCCTCATTTTAAGAAATTTTATTATCAGTATAGGTACCTACCAACTGCGCTCTACAACGATGCCGCCGCCGCCGGCCGTGACGATTTTTTACTTGGTCTGAGGCCGTGACGATGACAGGCTTATTTACTAACGTGTTGGAACTTTGTTTCACTCCCCACTTAGATCTCGCTATACCGATAGGGTTACTATCTAAAGTGCACGATCGAATTACCTTGATAATTAAGCAGGGTTCTAATTATTGCAGTGTACAATATTGGGCCATGCATTATCAGGTCGTGAAAGCTTGTCACGTGTAAATAATGTGCAACCAGTATTTTACTGCCTGCTATTGTACACATAAAATTGGAATAGAATAAAATAATTTATTTAGGTAAAGAAAACAATGTTACATTTTGGTTAGTAGTGTCTTAAAGCCTATGTTAGGTTTACCTAGACACAGAGTTCTCACCTGGTCCATTAAGAGGTTATAGACTTTACAGTGTTCAGAAAACTTATCTCACATGAGCTATCAATGCTTAGGTATAAACTAAACTTTATTATGGGTACACTTTCGTCGTTACCTATCAAAACAAAATAGCATACGCATATTAACTCACACTACTAATACGCATTGTTGCACATCGCCTTTATTAATCGCGAAGTAAGCTGCTTATTGCAACGCAACTTAGCTACAAGGCGTCGCGCGTCGTCAGTCGTCGTCGGTCAGTCAGGTAAATGCTCAGACCAACAAAAATATCTTGAGGGTAAACCCAGCTTGCAATGGCTGCAATGCAAGTGTGTGCGTGCGTCCACCATAAACAGATTCCATTTAGGCTAAACTGTTTTTCCCAAGAAATATTTCTTGAGAATGTTTTTAATATTTTTATTGTTTATTTTGTTTTTAATTTCTGTAGGTAATTGGTTAATGAGATGGGGAATTAGATATTGTGAGGTTCTTTTGCCGTAGAGGTTATTAAATTTGGGTTTTGTTAACATTTTTTGAGTCATGCTTCTAGTTATTGAGTTATTAGGAAATTGGAGTTTGTATGTCAGTGTTGAAGAATTGCTCAGTTCGTAGATTAAGTTGGACTTTTTTTTATGTATAGGTATGATACCACAAAAGTCGAAAAGGTCGGCAGGGTTGTCATTATATTTAATTTTAATTTTGGCAGGGAATATTCATTTTAAAATTCTGTATTGTATGTTGTAAATTTGATCTAGGTATGTTTTATAGGTGCTTCCATAGCTGGTTATACCGTATGACAATATGCTTTCTACTAGGGCATCATTAATAGTATATGCAAGGGAACTTTACATTTTATTATATAGAACTAGCTGCGCCCCGCGGCTTCGCACGCGTTGTTCCTATGGAAACGTTTAAAGGTGATTTTTATCCCACGGGAACTGATTTATGGGATAAAATGTAGCCTATGTTTGATTCCGGGATTAGAATTACCTACCTGGTACCTAAATTGGTATACCTACAGTACATTTTTTAATAATATTGTTTAAATCGTTTACATAGGTAAGGTAATGCAGTGGACCAAGGACAGAACCTTGGGCTGTACCTTCAGTAATGTTGACACTGTCACTGAATTCATCTCCTACTCTTACTTGGTAGCTGCGGTTCTGCAGATAATTGTCACACCACTTCAATAAGTTACTACGGACACCACTACTCTCTAACCTTTCCAACAACAAATCATGACGTAAAGTATCAAACGCCTTACCATAGTCGATCAATGGCAAGATTACATGATTTTTGTTGTTTAGATAACAGTTTACATCATCAGTGAATCGAGATAAGAGCAACGAGGTACTTTTGAAAGATATGCCCGTGTGTAGTGCTTCGGGCTCTGGGTGCAATTATACATAAAAACACCCCTTTCAGTCACAGAGTCACCACGAGCCCCGAATCGCGAATTATTGCGCCGTACAATATTTTGTCGTACATTATTGCCACCCTACCGTTAGATCCCATTATTTTTTTGTTTTACCTTTAATCACAGTAATATTTTAATTCCGAAAGTTTGGATGGATAAACGCATGGATAGAATGGACGTTTGTTACTACTGAACAGATCAGGCTGAAATTTTGCATGCTTACCTACAGGTAATTCTAATCCTGGAAACTAACATGGGCTACTTTTAATCCCATAAAATAGAAATCACCATTTAACATTCCATGCCTGCGAAGCCGCGGGCAGAAACTAGTAAGAAGTATACAGATGTGATTATTATTTTCTACCAACAGCGCTCTTTACAACGATACCCCACACGGGCATATTAACTAACGTTGGAATTTTCAATCCCCACTCAGATCCTGCCTGTTATCCCGTTAGATCCTTCCATTTCATCTGATGTCACCGAGACTATAACCTCTCAGCTGGCGGGACCCGCAAGGCCGTATGTGCCTATAATATTATATATAGCTAGGTTATATTATAGCTAGACTGGCGGACCTCGCCACGCGTGCGCGCGCGAATGCGCGTGAGGGAGTTTTGACGCATTCTTTCGCAGTTATCTCGATAAATTTGTACTCAGACCTAGGAAGATCTATATATATTTGGATTCTCTTTAAAATTTCCTACAAAATAGGTAGTAAGTACTCTGAAGTTGTTTAAAAATATCGAAATGATGATTCTGGAAAGTACGAGTACGCTATGCTTACATTATATTATGTATATATTCATGTAAAAAAAATAAACGAATTCGATGCACTGTATGCGTTTTATTTTATAGTTTAGATACCTAGTCTACTATTATAATTAAAATAAAAAAGAACACGTTACCATACATAGGTACATACATACAAACATAGGGTATCAACCTTATAATTATAATTATAACCCTTCTCCGTTGGTAGTCGGCTAAAAATTGGTTCCCATTCGCTTGATGAATATTTTACTGAACTGATATGTAGGTAGATATCTACCTACCTACTGCCTGGGCTCATCTCGTTGGCCACAAAACAATATTATCCCTGGGGATGCGGACCCTAGGGATAAAATTGTACACCCGGTAAAGGTGACTACTATTTTAATTAGGTACCTACTCATTAATTAAATGCGAGAATCTGAATTATACATTATCTACAAAAAAGAAGTTGATAACAATCCCTCCCGCTTGACCGACGACGCGCCTCCTCCGCGCGGCGCACGCAGTCACGCACGGCCCCTTGCCCGTCGTCGGCCATGCCCATGTGACAAGACAAAACGCGTTCAATATTTCTTATCTGTGTCAGTGAATGCTATCATTTCTTCTATTTTTAATCTATACCGATTGCATGGAATCATTTGTTTACAAACAAAATTATTTTGTGATAACAACTAAAAATAAGAGTGGTATGGGGTTAGCAATGAACATAATAATGCAAAATATAAATGTAAAGGTCGTTTTGTAACGCTTTCCGTAGGATTAGAAACGATTACGTGTAACGTGAGGATTTGAGTGAGTGACATGCCGCCCGCCATTTTGTTAATCAGCGTTCGAACTCCATTCCATTAAATGTGCATGTGGCGAAATATAAATACTACTTGTGAAGGCAGGTAAGACTTAATACAACTACATTATTTGAATTATATATATGTACCTGCATGCATAGCTACCTATAAATATTAAATAATACTATTCAAAACTTTATCTACGGTAATCATTGATTTATTGAAAACGAAGATGAGGCACTGATTGCTCGAAAGTGGCAACCTCAAATTGTGTAAAATTGTGTTCTCCCACATCAGTCACCGTCTGACCGGCGGCACGTGATTCGCGTGAAATATTGTTGTCTCAGTCTCACTTCGGTCCTAGATACGTCTTTCCGTCTTTGTTCTTCTTTGTATTGCACAGGACTGGAAATATAACTGTGAGCGTATGTGTTTGCGTGTAGTTGTAACACATGCCAATTTTTGAGTAAGCGCTGGGAGAACGTAACCTATCTTCCCTTTTTAAATCAATGATGGTACTATTACCATCATTACTTAGCTCTATAGCTAAGTAATTGTTTAAATTTTTTGATAAGAAATCTTTTGTCTGATCCGCGTTCGTGCCATATAATTTATTTTTGTGTAGACCCAAGATAAAGTAGAATACGTATGTTTACACGCTCAATACACGGAAAGAAATGTCAGAGTCGGAAATATACGATTTTAATTATCGCTATTAGCTATTATATAAAATTGACGTCAGATTCCTCCTTCTGACTTGCAAGCAGTGATTCCATCTTAGCTCTTTTCGGACTAAATGTAGCCATTTTTACGAATCGATTTCTCCTGATATTTACTATATAGCCCTAAAAGGGCAATCTAGCCCGTTCCAAATGCATGTATGGAACTATATATGTAGGTTAGGTATACTAAATCCTCTCTTACCATGCTATCAAAAGTCAACCAAATTTGTTCAGCCGTTTGAGCGTGAAGACGTTTCATTCAAACACACGCACACATACATTATTTCGTCCTGATAATAGGTTATTTTATTAGTGTTATTTATATATATATATTTATAATATATAACAAAAACAAATTAGAACTAGTATTTAAGTTAAATTTTTTAAACAATTAACCTAAATACATACTGTTACCAACAATCTTTAAAAGGTAGCTGAGCTGCTCGATATCTATACTTAGGTACTTGTTATTGCTATTTTTCTAATACAAGTTTACAAAACGGGGATATTTCGGGCTATATTTAATCTCGGTTCGTCTTTTTCATTTTCATTTTGGCTGCTGGCAACACTGGCTTCGTAAGCAAGTACTTGAGATATTATAATAGCTTGAGACAGGGTTGCCAACCGGACGAGGTTCCTCGTACAAATACGAGATTTGGGGTCTGTTGTACAAGGTACGACAACACTGACCGGTCCACATCTTACAGCTATGTACGACATTTTATAATTAGAATTTGTAATCATTTATACTTTATACTTACAGGCAATTTTTTTTAGCATAAATGAGCATTTTATTAATGTTTTTATAGTAAATCGCCAGCCTTGAATAAGTAATGAAAAATCCACGAAAAAAGAGCACGTTTCGGTTCCTCTGTTAGATGAAACTTTACTAATTAAAATCATGGGCACTTTTATAACACTGTCACTGCTTTGAAAGCCGTACGACGAAAAAAGATAATCAGGTAACGTATCATTGAAGTTATAAAATACATAATACAATATAACAATAATATATAATACAAATGTTAACGAGTGTCCATTATAAATATTCAATCTAGAATTTAGTGAGGTAAGTACTTGACGTTGAATAAAATCTGATAGAAGTAGGTGAAGACGGTAGATACTTACTGATTCACATAATTTACGTTGAGATTTGAGGTTTGAGACCCTACATTTCCCTGCAAAAAAATATTGGCAGTAATGAACCTAACCCATAAAATGTTTATAAACCGTACCTTTGTAGATCCCAAATGACGGATTATATAAAAACGAAAAAAAGAAAATATTTTTTTATTTAACACAATTAACCCAACTGTGAAAATAAAATAATGACATTGTAGCAAATTTATATATAATCTAGCTGGCAATATTATTGAATGAATGCTTTTGAGTGTTGTGTTTGAGTACAATGACGCAGCATTGTACTCAAACACAACACTCTCACTCACTTGTTCGTTTTGTCAAATTGATAGTTTGTTCTTGCGATTTTGTGGAGTTTATTATTCCTTGATATTAGCTTTTTCTCTGAAACGTTCAATAAGCCTCGCGGGCGTTTTAACGTACTGCGTCGACAAACACGAAAAATGGTGTTAGATGTTATGAGTTCACGAGAAAAGAAGCCGGACAAGGCATTGATTTATTTAAAAACGAAGATGAGGTACTGGTTGCTCGAAAGTGGCAACCTCAAATTGTGTAAAATTGTGTTCTCCCACATCAGTCACCGTCTGACCGGCGGCACGGGCGGTCGTGATTCGCGTGAAATATTGTTGTCTTAGTCTCACTTCGGTCCTAGATACGTCTTTCCGTCTTTGTTCTTCTTTGTATTGCACAGGACTAGAAATATAACTGTGAGCGTATGTGTTTGCGTGTAGTTGTAACACATGCAAATTTTTTTAGTAAGCGCTGGGAGAACGTAACCTATCTTCCCTTTTGAAATCAATGGGACAATGTCTTCAATTCAACCTCAAAATGCTAGGTACTTCAGTGGACTGCAGCTGCGATGCGACAGGTGTAAATAATATTGGTGTTACATAATATTGGCGCGAAGCCGGGTGGGTCGCTAGTTGCTAAATATCACTTCTATTGGATTGTACCTACTTGTGCACTTTGGCTTTCGTGCCTAAGATCACAGGCAGAGCTCGTTAAGTTTTGCGATCACACTACCAAACATGGACAAAAGGTACCAAGTACCTCCTACGGTTTACTGAACTCTACAGAAATATATCGATTGCCTTGACTGACACGTGGCGCGGGGTGCGGCGGCGGACGTCTCGGCCGTGGCCACACCTGTAACGTCTACGAACCATAGAGTAAAAAAAATACGAGTGAAGTCACTCATTTCTTGATTTGGTCACTTTCTTAACTTGGTTATTTTTTATCTGTGGATGGAGTGTATTGTTTTGGTAGGTATGGTGTTATTAAATTTTTGAGAATCTAAAATATTACTGTAATTTGACTTAATATTGATAGAGCCGGAAAATCTATCCAAGCTCACGAAAAAATATTACACTTTAGGCTGGATTACGTTGGATTTATGAGTCAGAAAGCTCAGTGCCGACGACGACACTTTGCAGGTTGGTACCTACGGCCATGTCGGCCATTTTATATTATCTCACCACTGTCTTCATGTCACGTTCGGCGTTCTCTTCATTAAAAAGTACCTACCTACATTATCATCTTTATCTATAGATACAAATTTGTTTCCTCTTTGCCAGTGATTATATTATTTCGTAGATAGGTAGGTACTTAGCTGTGCCCACGACTTCGTCTGCGTTACGATTTTCATTTTCGTGGGTTTTATTTTTTTGTACCCAACGGTAACCTAATTATTTTCAATACATCTCATCTACCCGCTACAACATTAGCTATCGGCCAGTGAAAGTCCGGTAAAAATCGGTCCTGCCGTTTCGGGGATACAAACCCAAAACAAACAGACTGACAAAAAAATTATGAATGTGTATTCCGCTAGAAACCATAAATATACCTACCTACCTACTTTCCTGAGCATTAGTTTGACACTACAAACAAACAGACACATACCATCATTTTAATTATTTTTCTAATAAGATTAGCAACTTGCTCCAGATCGCAATTCATAACTTACCTACCTCGCTCGCATCAAAGAGAATTGGTAGGTAAAATACGTAGGTAGGAAGATTCATACTACTGTAAGAAGGTTTAATCTAAAATTCTAAAGTAGGTATACAATACTAATGCGAACCATGCTTCCCCTGCCTTAGGGGGTATAGATAAATATTCAAAAACTGCCGCGATCCTCTTATGTTTTTCGTTTAATGGAGGTCTGGATTTGTGACGCCGCCATGCGCCAGCGTGGATAATTGTGTGAAATAAACCGGCCAAGTACGAGTATACTCGCACACGGAAAGTGTTCAAACCTGCTTCTCAAACGAAACTCTAAAAACACCAACTGTTTATGTTTTGGTGGTATTAAAGTTTAACTGTTACTTACTTAGAGAAAATTTCATGTGTCCTATTATGGCTCAAAAGATACCAGTCTCGAAAGACTTTAAAACTACATCAATAAGTAGCTAACACGCAAAAATAGCCAAAAAATCGTCCTTATTTTCTTTTAACCGACTTCACAAAAAGGAGGAGGTGGAGAGAGTTTCTCAATTTGACTGTATTTTTTTTTCCTTTTTTATGTTTGTTACCTCAGCACTTTTGACTGGGTGTTCCGATTTTCATGATTATTTTTTTATATGAAAGCTGGTGTGGTCTCATTATTGGTTACTCATAATTTGGTTCAGTTCTGACGGTGAGATCCATGAAAATTCATGAAAAAACTATGAAAATTGAGCCGGTTTACTGTTTTATTAAATAAAATTAAATATGTTTTTTTATGTAGAGCGGCAAGAGAAATACACAATCAGTGAATGTTTCGACTAGACAGCTGAAATAATCACTGAATGTGTAGGTATTTCACTCTTACGGAACCTTCTGATCTCACAGACGCGACGACGGTGAGAAGAGCACTACACGGTCAGACAGCGGAGGCTTAGAAATAGGGTTTCTTTATAAATCAAAACTACGACGACACTTTAAACCATACGGGTAAGGTTTGTCTAGTGTCGAGAGTTTCGCTTGCACCCTTCGGGTACAAAACTCTACAAATAAAATATAAGCGCACCGGCTTTTAAAAATGTAGGTAGGTCTTATCTTTAATTTATATCCCAAAGCTTCGATGAGGTAACAGGTACCGTGATCGATGCCCCTAAAGGCAATAAACAGAGGAGGCTTGGTTCTAGACAACTAAAGAACTTAATACACTCTACATAGATATTTTATATTAAGTATACTTAGGTACATTACCTAGATCAACCTGAACGATATCTGCAGTAGGCCAAGCACGGGGATTGTTGTTTAGGGTAGAATAGAAAAAAAAATACGTCACTTATGAGTGCGTAAAATGTTTGAAATTCATTCTTGCAATTTCAATAATTTACGCAATATTATGACAATGCGATGTAATTTTTCTCTATTCTACCCTATGCAACAATCCCCGTGTTAGGCCGGCAGATCGTACAAACATTTGTCCCGAGGCGGTAATAGAACCCGCAACCTCCTGCGTCGCAGCAGCGGTACCTTCGCCCGATTTCAAACTAAAAGCACAAGTCGAACTATTTTTCGATATTACAAAAACACGTAACGACGACGCGACGACGACGACGCGACGAGACGAAGAGAATAGGTAAAATGACACGTCACGTAAAGAAAAGAGAGTTACCTATACAGTATTATTACCTGAATTGTTTGATGCATGACCGATTAAAAAGCCAATTTACACGTAGGTAAACCCAGGTAAACCATAATAAACTAGGCATAGGTAAGGTACACTAAAACTTTCCTCATGAATCACTTGCAACATGGTGAAAACCGTATGGAAATAGTTTCGGTAGTTTTTGAGTTCAACACCTTCAGTCAGACATAACGACATAACATACTTAGCCCTTACGCTCAAAAACTGGATTTTTAACAGACTTCAAAAAAAGGAGGAGGTTCTCAATTCGACTGTTTTTTTATGTTTGTTACCTCAGAAGTTTTGACTGTGTGGTCCGATTTTCTATTTATATAAAAGCTGGTAACTGGAATCCATGACAATTCATGAAAAAACTAAGTATAAAAATTGAAGTCGGTTTATAGTTTTTTAAAACAAAATTAATTATCTGTGAATGCGTGCGTTAACAAAATGCCGAAATGAGATAGGGCCTAACGATTTAAATCTTCGCATGCGGTGGATGACTTTGATTCGATATGTTTTTTTACAAAAATGGCCGTTTCGTCGTTGCGTAAGAATCGACCACTTCAACTGAGACGTGGATGTCGTAAGAGCAGACTGAGTCTACCAGAGGAAGGATGGCATGCTTCCTTCTGTGTATTACAAGCTCTGCTTAGCTTGGGGCTAGATAATGCTGTGTGAATTGTCCAGCATAATTTATTTATTTTCACCCGACTACCAACGGTGGAGGGTTATGAGATTAGCACCATATTTAACACTTCTGCTGCGACTAACGAATGCGTGCCAAGCGCCTGCCGAGCGTGCTGTTTATGGTAAAGCTCTCTTTGTTAGGGGAAGGCTTATTAAATACTGAACGAGACGAGATAGACATAGAATCGCCTATAAACTCCGTCCATACAAAAATAATGAGGCGTTTTCCTAAAAAATAATTTGAGATTAGAACTTTCAAATCGAACAAAAAGCCTACTTAACCTTTAATCGTTAAACCTGACTAAAAGAATTCGCTTTAAGCTAACTTTCAAATTGAATCAAAATGCCTATGTAATACTCATAACCTCATACCTATATGTATAACATAAGAGATAGAGAGATAATTTATTTTACCCAAAAACACTTAGGCCCGTATTATGAAAGCTGGCTCAGTCATCGAGCTATGCTAGAGCAACATTTATACTATAGAAAAGCGTTACTCAAGCATAGGTTGAAGACTGAGCAAGCTTTCATAATTCGGGCCTTAAATTGGTAGGTAGAATAGCAGTAGTAGTAGTAGTATAGTAGTAAGATAGGTACCATAACGATAGTACCTAATCAAATCATGTATCATTCATATTATTTACATTACATGATGTACTTACTACATAGTTGATTGTAAATTATTTCATGTCAAATCGAATTAATTTCAGTAGATTGATTAAAATAGAAACAATGTTAACTTTGGACCTGTTGAATTATAATTGATTTTGTTATTAAAAAACTATAAACCGACTTCAATTATATGGATCCCATAGTCGGAACTGGACCAAATCAAAATGGGACCACACGGGACACCAGCTTTCAAATAAAAAAAAAGAATCCTGAAAATCGGACCACCCAGTCAAAAGTTCTGAGGTAACAAACATAAAAAAATCAAATACACTCGAATTGAGAACCTCCTCATTTTTAAAGTCGGTAAAAAATGCGTGAGTCTGACTAATGAAATATGATGATACTGAAAAAAGCGCGACAAATTTAAAAAATATAAGTATTATTTTGGCAGCCCCATAACTACATGGCAAAACCTCGAATAGTCAATTTTGATACTGAACATCATTATTTTCTTCCTTGAAGTAAATAACTGCACTGACCTCAATAAAAAACCTAGGGTATAGGTATGCCTACCTAAAGAAAATTGTTAATCTGTGTAATGACAAATAAATAAGACAAATAATAACCGCAAATATTATACTAATTACAATGTAAATCAATAACAGTAATTTTTCAAAACAAACTCGTTAATGTCGACGATGTTTATTCTTCTTATTCTCAATTATTGTAAGAGGGCACATCGCATCGGGAAAGAAACTACGCACATAAAAACTGCGCTCTAGAAATAAAAAATAAAAATTAATGCCAAAAATAAATAAATAATAAATAAATAAATAATTCTGGACAATTCACACAGCATTACCTAGCCCCAAGCTAAGTAGAGCTTGTGTTATGGGTAATCATTAATTTTGTTTTAAAAAACTATAAACCGACTTAAATTTTTATAGTTTTGTCATGGATTTTCATGGATCCGATTGTCAGAACAGAACCAAATCAAAATGGGATCACACGGGAAGCACCAGCTTTCATATAAAAAAATTATCAAGAAAATCGGACAACCCAGTCAAAGGTTCTGAGGTATCAAACATAAAAATAAAATAAAAAATACAGTCGAATTGAGAACCTCCTCCTTTTTTTGAAGTCGGTTAAAAAACCCTTGGTCCGAAAAGATTCGTATAGCGTCATGCCATGCATGCTTTGCCAGGGACGTGGCCGTAGGTCGCACCTTTAAAGTTCTTTCGTCCTTTTTGATCCGAAACAGATCAAAAAGATCCGCACTGAATAAAAATAGGAAAAATTAACGTATCTTAAATTATGACTTTTTCAAAATCGTAGAAACAAAAAAAGACGTGTGGCACTCGGGGACTGCCGCGGTAAAGCTATTGCAATGCCATCTAGAGGCGAGTTGCTGAACTAAAGAGACAAACGTCAAGGTTTTTTCGTTACGGAATTTCTGGATTCGGTCCCCGCGCTCAAGGCCCGCGATAGAAGCTATGCAATAGCTTAAAAAAGGTTTTGAAATGTACGGGCGACGTGCGCAGCTCTGTGGTACGATATTTATGTGTAGGGGACAGTGGGGCATAACGGGGTCGCGGGGCAGAACGGGGTTCCCCCCTGTAGCCGCAACCGCAAGCGGTAGTCAAGTGTTTTATCCACCGTCGCGTAGGGTGCTATGTCGGGTGGCCATTTTGCACCGACGACGTTTGGTACGTTAGCGACCGATGACGACGGGGGGCAGAGTAAAAGTAAAAGAGTGCATGCGTAAATTTTTAGAGTCATTGAATCTTTTCGCGATATCTAATTTTGTGTTGTCACAGAATTGCTTGAACAGGTAAGTTTTTATGATAACTGTATTCTGTATGGTTTAATTCCTATGTTTTCTTATGTTCTTTGTTGTTGTCAAGTTAAGGACGATAATAGGTACTTTATCTATTCATTTGATTTTGTTATTAATGATTTAGTAACTTAAACACGGGGCATATCGGGGACGTAGCTACGGGGCATAATGGGGTAAATTTTACTTATGTTTATTTTAATTTAAGTATATTCTTGAAGCTAAGCAAAATAGTTCATACTTTTAAGAAAAAAACTTCGCGAAACAGTTAGTAGGTGGAAAGGATGAAAAAGGCTATTGATGCGGTTCTTAGCAAATCCATCCAGAAGTAGAGTTTTTCGCTGCAGCAACCACAGATATACCACTGATTAATGAAGAGCCTGTTAACGTTTTCAGACCTGCTGAGAGAAATCATCAATCAATCGAATTACACCACTACCCCTCATGGAAGAGAGGCTCGTTGAATCTTCAACTGCTGCCACTACACCACGTCAATAAATACCAAAATATAAGACATAGACATATTTTATGATAATCCCATTATTTTTAAAAATAAGCTGCTTAACATTTTCAGCAGTCCTCATTAGATGAGAACTAACCTTGTTAACCAGGAGCACTCGGTGAAATTTTATTCGTTGTTATCACCGAGATATCTCTTAGTCCTTAATTTTTTAATTAGTTTTTATTTGTTTTAAGTCAGTCTTAAACTACCTTTCAAGAAACCTGTTTAACTTCTATTTTAAAGTCTAAAATTGATCTCAACAATTTTTATTGTAATTATCTTTAAGTTAATTTCTTATGAATGTTGTGTCCACCTATTATAGGTATATGTATAATAACAATAAGTACTGCCATTAATTAAGTTATATTAAGCTATTATATGTATACTGTTGGTGAACCTTTATTGAATAAATAAATAAATAAAATAAAAAACACCTGCACCTGAGTCACAACCCTTCGCAACCAGAAACGTCATCCAGATACAGTAGAATAATTGAGCGCACAGTATGTCGCGATTTGACATCGTAATTTGAGAATTCTTCCCTAAAAGATATCATGCCTATCCCATCTGTTGAAAGAGACCACAAAGTAGGAAAAACTATAGCTGTGGAAAGACTGCCGTCCTTACTTCAACGCCTTGTAAAAATGAGCTAGAGTCTCCTATAAGACCAAAAAAGTGTGCGGATCCGAATGATCCTCGGTTAAAAAGAGAAGAAGACACAGACAAGACTGAGAAGACCGCTTTGAAGGGACTGAAGGAGCACGAAGATACTCTATGTCTTTACTGTGTTGATGTTAATAACACTAATTGGAAATCAACAGAGGATTGGGTCGGTTGCCAGCTGTGCGGACGTTGGTCTCATACGGCCTGTGCTGGCGTTAATAATTCTGACGCTAAAGAGATTCACGTTTGCATCCATTGCGAGAAAAATGAGAACATTATTAGGTGTACCTCGTTTTCAGTATCCCGTTGTGCCCCGGGTACGGGAAAAACGGGGTTTTAGTAAAGTTGTAGTAATTAAAAAAAAACTATTTAAATGCTTTCGAAGAATATGCCATGCCAAACCGGCTGTGATTATGTATATGAGTTATCTAGTACCCATAACACAAGCTTTGCTTAACTTGGGGCTAGATAATGCTGTGTGATTTGTCCGGCAATATTTATTTATTTATTTATTAATGTTCTTATTTTAATATAACTTTTTAGTACTTATATCGTTGTTTTTCCTTAGCGACCCCATTATGTCGTTCCCCATTCTTTTTTTTTAGTTTTGTTTTCACGGGCGCACATTATTCATTATTATTTTAAATTTAAAGACAGCAAATATAGCATTGGTAGTAAATGAGATATTCAAGAGGGAAATAGGATGCAGCCCACCTTATAAACCTCCTCCGTTGTTGGTAGTAGGGTAAAAAAGGACAGAGAGCGAGAACATAATATTATGGTTTAAAGGATAAATGTATAAACCTGTATAAATTTAAATCCAGAAACATGAAACTGGCGGCCTTATCGCTTAAAGCGATTTCTTCCAGGCACTTTAGTGACTTTGGTGTGTGTGTGTAAGGGGGGCCCATCCCGGTGCTACTAACGTCAACGCCAAAAGCTTGTCGTTTCATCCAGCGCAATGTTAGAAAAAGAGGCAAAGCGAAAAGAGAGAGAAAGCGCCTGATCGCTCGGTTGGCATTCGGTTACTTTCTCCGCTCACTCGCGGGTAGTCAGCCCTAGGAAGAATATTGTGCGGAAATTTCATAAAACTAGTTCCAGGATACGATACGTGTTTTTCAGTAAGCCCTACAAAGTTGTGAAATAAAACTTGTCGTTTAGAATCTCCATTACATTTGCAAGGTTTCTGTCTAAATATTTTCTTTACTTTTACAATTTTTGAGTACATTATAAACGCCCAAAGTTCACGTAAAATTTGTGCAAAAACGTAGATTTTTGGAGACTTATACTGAATTTGTTTCTCCTAATTTGGATTTTTTGTTATGACCGAAACCTAGATATAGTGCACAAGATACCTATTAGTTAAAAGTTTCAAAGAAAGATATGTTAGAAACTCCACAATCACATACGAGCGTTTGTATGAAAAGTAAGACAGGTTGGCCGCTCTTATGGCTTAAAGCTTCTCAATTGTTTTTCTTTTAGAAAAATATGGACCGTCTTTCAATGTAGGCTACCTACTGAACTATCTACTTGTTTTTTCAGGTATTCATTATGGAGGTGGATAATGAAATCTTTCTCTCTGATGAAACTAGAGAAGACTATAAAATATATCATTCGGATGTTACTAGAGTAAATATACCACCAACGAGCAACCTACGTGACCTTTTGTGTGTGACACCAGCTACACCAATACCAGTGAAAATCCCCGAAAATGAAACTTGCACCTTTGAACCAAAATGTGAGAAATACTATGTTCCGAAGAAAAGATCCAGGTTGAAAGTTCGAACAGTAAGAGATATTCGAAACCTGTATGAACAAGAAAATTATAGTTTCATTGTTGAAGACATGGAAAGGCAACAAAATGCAATTCTTAGTAAAATAAGAACAGGTTCCGCCTATGACTCTAACACGCAAAATCTGGCAAAAATATTACTAAAAGCTGGTCATCCAATATCTAGAACTGCTTGGCAAATGCTAAGTAATATTAATCCTGAAAGAAAGGCAAATCCCACTCAGTTTGTCTTATGGAATGGCAAGCGCATCAGAGTAGTTGGAAGTAAAGGAGGTATGCATAATTTTCTTAGAATTTTTAATTTGACCTGTTGTGTTTTACCTTGATGTCCGTCTGTCGACCCCATTTCTCGTGAACGCGTGGAGGATCGAGTTGAAACTAACATCAAATACTCAAGTACGTACGTAACCCGTTGGAGCCGTGATGTACAAAAATTCTAAGTCAACGCAATCAAAAATTACAGCCTACAAATTTACAAGAGAATCACATGCAGACAAAAGCTAAAGGTTACTTCCCTAAGACATAAATAATCGTGAAATTGGAAAGAAGTAAAATTTATCACAAGTAAAAACAATTGCAAACTGTAGACAATTCACAAAAAAAAATATCTCAATATTCTCGCCATGGACCTAAGTACCTTAAAGAGTTTTACTTTACTTACCATTGACTAAGAATCATAAAACTTTGCAAGATGCAACGTTTTATAGCACAAAAAGAAAAAAATCCCAAGACCAAGATTCTTCAACCTGTCTTTTAAACAACTGGAAGTAGGTACCTACTGTACCTAGGTACCTACTGTACCTAGGTACCTACTGTACCTAGGTACCTACTGTACCTATGTTTTATCCATTTTGAATGAAGCATGTTAGTAAACAAAGTACGACACAAATAACAAAATCTCACTTGCTTGGCGTTGAGTTTCAGATATAAGCAATTTTTATTGAAGGGAGGATCTAAAATCGACAAATAATGTTAATTACGTATAAAAAGACGCGCCAACAAAGTGAATTTTAGGTTAAGTATGGGCGGTTTGTTTACGTTTATGCTTCATTCAAAATGGATACGATATAGGTACCTACTGTACCTAGTTACCTTACTGTACCTAGGTACCTACTGTACCTAGGTACATACTGTATCTAGCTATCTACTTTCCTAGAATCATGATATTTGTCAAGACCCAAGGTTACTTACTATTACTTACTATTACACGGAACCTTTGATGCGCTAGTCCAACTCGCACTTGGCTGGTTTTATTTATATACATAATTATGTGTAACTATGTGCCTAAAATAAATTGTTTTTTCTTTATTTACAGGTAAAACTAAATTTATTAGTAACTACGATCTAGAAAAAAAAGACAAAGAAGTAAAAGATAGGAGAAATATGATTGCAAAGAACACAAGAAAGAATGGTTTACTACGCAATTCACTAAGCATAAAATTAAAACCGGGTCCTTTGGGAAGAAAAACAACTCTGGATGATTCGTATCAAAGGTACCATGTCGGTCCTATAGAGCTTGTAAAACTTCCGAAACCAGCTCTTGACATACATCCTGCTTTTGGGAAAGTCGTCGAGCCGGTAATGGCAAATTTTTTGAATAAATTGCGACCAGATAATGGAACCATTTCAGAGAAATGGGCTGAATTTACAGTTTCCGTTTTAGGAACCATTAAGAACAATGGCCTCATTCAAAACGATCCCGAATGCTGTGTTACTTTTGACTTGAGTTATAAATATGCCCAGAACCTTGTACTAATGAGACGAGAAATTTTTAATGTACCACCGACAAATGCTCATGATACTGCCGTGAAATACCCTTCTCAAAATAAATCTATCAAAAGAGAGATTAAAAATATAATGGACAATATTTTGGATAGTGTCGAAATCAGTTTAATGCAGGATTCAATGTACGCAGATATAAAAGAATCGCAACAGAATTCACCAGAGCCAGAGTTACCAAATGAGGATAATACAATTTTAGTGAAAGAAAAAAGTAGAAAGAAATTTGGGGAATTGGACAGGCTTGCTGTGACTGTTATTCGGTTACCTGGAACGCCCAAAACAAATCCTTCTAAATCATGTGGAAAGGCTTACTGCAATCTTGGTTGTGTCTGCGATTCTTTAAGTTGTACTTATAAACTCAAGGAACACTGTGGCTATCCTGAATGTATGTTCGGATGCAACTGTAAAATGTCTAAATTTAAAGACATTGAATTATTAGAAAGCGGCTTTAATGCGGAATTAATTCCGGGATTGATGAACTTGGATAATGCAAATATTGCAAACATGGCAAAGGAAGAACAGAAATTTCACCAAACTGTTGTTATTAAAGGAGAAAAAAGTATTTTAATGAAGCCTAAAAAAAGAAATACCAAGTTTTCAAAGGAATACGACCAATTTTTTAGTAACATACGATTAAAGAATGAAGCAGAACCAAAAAAAATCTTAACTATTGTAGACAAAAAACTTAACGTTTCAAATATTGAACCATGGTGCATGGTACACAATTTATACCGGTGTTTTTGTAAGGGTAGATTTACTCAATCTGCTACTCTTGATTTGGTTGACTCGATACTCACATCTAATACGGTTGATCTAACCAATGCAGAGTCTACTGAACCGTCGTCGCTTGAAAATATTAAAATGAAAAATCATATAAATGAAAATCTCAAACCTAGTAAGCGTTGCAGTCAGGAGAGTTCAGAGAGAAAGAGTATAACTTTATTTGAAGTTTGTCTAAAAGATATCAATTTGGATGAAACATTTACTACATGTGCAAGACTGAATGCATACGTGTGTAGAAAATTCAATGACACATATTATAAAATCATGAATAATAAGGTAAAAGAAATGGAGCAAAATGATATAACATTACACAATAAATTGTTAAAATTAATGAAGGTCCCGATAACAAAACTGTCTCCTGGTGGTCCACGAAGCGAAATGCAGGTTGACGAATCATCCATGTTTGAAAATAGCAAAAAGCAAAGCAACGATAATTTAATCAGACACACAAATCATAAAGGAGACGGACCAGTTAAATCTAATGAATCACGTTTGATAAATAAAGTAATATCCGACAGTTTGCAGATACAGTCGACTAATACAGAAAATATTAACACACAGTCAAATGAGCCTTATATTCCATTTGAAATCAGTGGTGACTTATATAAACCTATAGACGGAAAAAAAATAACACAAGACTTTCTTACACCTTGGATAGCAAAAAGTTACAAACATTACATAGAACAAAGCAGAAGCGGAAAAAATACATTAGAACGCCCGAAGAAAGGCAGAATAATACTCCACCTGTGGGAGAGTTTGCTGGAGCGCTATACATCTCATCGGAATATTTTCTTAACGACAAAGAAAGGGCCGCCGTTTCGAATTTATATTGCAACTGACATTCATAAACCATTTTTCAGCGATTGTATCAATATCAACTTCATTAAAGTGGTAGATATACATAAGTACCCATGTGTTGTGAGAAAGCTAGTAACCAGATCAGTAAGCAAAGATTACTTTTGCATATTGGGTGGTTGGGATGACTGTTGGGAAATAATAGGTTCTGTGAAGAAAAATGATAAGGGAAATTTAAGTGATTCATCGGACTCAAACTTATCGAAAACAGAAAATTCATGCAATGCTTCCGACGAATCACAAGAAAACTGGTATATAAATGAACAACATGCACCTACATCAGAAAATGACTGCCAGCAAGATAACAATAAAAAAATCATAAAACCAGGCATAATCGAGCGGTCAAAGTGGTTTTTAATGAAACTAGAAAATGATTTTACCGATATATACTGCCAGAAAAAAGGATTTTACGTTGAACATGAAAAGTTAATCCAAGCAATAAATTTAGCTAGATTAACAAACAAAACTGTGGTAATAAACAAACAAGCTTCTACAAAAACTGAGAATATCCCGTTCGGAATCTACGCACTGCCTATGATGACCGAGTATCTTGCAGTCGTAGGACCATATGAACTAGAAGAACCCTTAGGCCTAGAAATAGTCAAATCGAGATCTGTTTTAATTCAAAGGAGTACGAAAGGTTATTGGCTAACTACCAATAAAGTTGATAACGCAAAAGTATTACATGATCCCATTGGTTTTCTCCCACAAAGTACACAAAACACATTAAGCTTGCTAAGTAATCTCATCAAGAAGAATGATGTGCCCGGTGGTGGTGTAAAACCGTCGACAACGCCAGTTGACAAAAATAATGAGAATGTTGACAATTTTGGAGAAATAAATGAGAAAAAAGAAGAATATGCAAATGATGAAATAACCCAAAAGAAGATCCCTAAATTGGTAAAACCAATTAAAATACGTCGAACTAACGGGTTCTACCATCTTACGCCTAATAATACCAGTATTTTAAAAAACACGCTGCCAAGTACTTCGCCACGAGTAAAATGCCTTGCTAAGAACAGTTTAATAAATGAACAAAAATGTCTAAACCCTATTAATTACCAATCAGACATTGAAATAAAAGAATCCGGCGCAATTCCTGATAGCGTTGAACCTGAAACTGCAGCCTCACATCTTAAAATAATCTCAGTTTATTCAAAGAATGTTGATGAAATTGCGAAGCAAAATGGAAAACCAGGAATGTTCATTCTAAAACCGGAACAAATCAATAAAAAGATTGATGATGAGAAAACAAGCTCGAAAGATGAAGATGAATTGGATATAGATATAAAGAATTTTCTAAGTTCTCCAACGGATGATACAATTGTTGACAACGGTGAATATTTAGTAATATCAGATGATGATGATGACAGTGACGACGATACTGCAAGCAACGTGTCTCAAAAGTGGTCCGACGTTTGGATACAGTGTTCTAATATCAAAAATTTGGGATTTATACATGGAAAAAGAAATAGCGAGAATTTGTTAAGCATCGATTTTCCTGGCTTCGAACGCAATAAATTATACACCGAAAGTGAAGCGATGGACAAAATCAATGAGTAAGTTCTTGCTGTTTTTACCTACATACTTTGGTGTAGGTAAAAACATGTACTCGTACTACGAATACACGACAAATGTATCTTTACCTATCTTAAATACATTGTTTCACATTTACAGTACCATGTCAGCAAAAATTGCTATGCCAGAGCAAGTCAAGTTAAAATGGCAAGTTTTATCAAAGAAAGATTCCAAAAATATCCAGAACCTATTGAACAATCGTAATTCAGCTACTAACTCGGTAAGCATAATTTCCTTTTTTAACCGACTTCAAAAAAAGGTTCTTAATTCGAATGTACATATTTTTTTATGTTAGTAATCTCTTTTGACTGGGTGGTCCGATTTTCATGATTCTTTTTTTATTTGAAAGCTATTGCTTCCCGTCCCATTTTAATGTGGTCCAGTTCTGACACTGGGATACAATTGAAGTCTGTTTATAGATTTTTAAAACAACATCAATCTAAGTATGTACGTACGAGGTGCGTAAGGTGCGTTAGATTCTTTTCTTGCAGTTCTCATTATTAGAATAAATACGTTTTGCACAAACTGAATGCACCAGATGGTACATTACAACTATAAAGGGGTTTGAAGACTTTGGCCCTAACTTCGGTCACCACTTTCTTTTTCAAAATCGCCGCGCACAACAAAACGCTAATATTTTGATTGAGGACACATAAAAATGTTCTGTAGGTACGTATCCACCGGGGCGGGCAGCAGCGCCGATCACCAACCCGCATGGCCAGCGTGGAAATTATGGGCATTATCCCCATTAGATACTATATTAGATACATTAGATAAACGCCAATAAGGCGCTTATCAGGGGGAGGCCTGCGTCCAGCAGTGGACTAATACAGGCTGTTGCGGTTGAGTTATTGATATAGAAAAGAAATATATCTGTCTACCTCGTTGGTCTAGCGATCAGCTTGTTCAACCGTTTATTATAAGGTCCTGGGTTCGAATCCCGGGTCGGGTCAATAGTCTATATTGTGGTTTTTCCAGCAGGAAAAATTCACAGTCACAGGCCGGAGTTGGGAAGTTGGCGGTGTTACACCCCGCCTGACCTCTCCCCGGTCCTGTCGATTTGTCGTCCCATAGGAATATGAGAGTAAGGGAATATAATAATAATAAAAATATTTATTTCCAAAAGAAGGTTGATGGTTTACAGAGTAGGTACTTATATCTAATTAGGTTCTACGTTGTTTAAAATTACCAGAAGGTACATATTACCCTAACCAAAAAACCTAGTGCTGAAAATGTATCGTCTCCTCGCTCTTACTAAGTTAAACTTGTGATAAGACGCGAGGGCTAACTCTATAGAACATACATATAAAACTCAAATAGAGAGTGTACCTGTGTTTGCGCGTACACTTGTGCACTATAATATGTCCTGCGCATCAGGCTAGTCTTCGATGAGACTGGCCGCCGTGGTCGAAATTCAGCTAGCTATTTTTGTATTTATTTATTTAAACATCAATAAATAACATAACAGAAGAACAACAATTTCACAATATAAATTACACTTACTACTATTTATATAAACACTATTAGGTACTACTACTATTACTATTTATATAAACAATGAAAACACAAATTATTATCAACACTTTAAGCAGAACGTAATTATATTGATTCATGTGTTATTAATTAATGTATTATTATCTGACCAGTAATCGTATAACTAATGTTGGTATTTGTAATTTTTAGCTTCTCTTGACTATTTCTTTAAGTCTGTAATTAGACTAAAAATATTAATATTTGCATGCCTTGGATTTAGGCAAAACATGTATGGTGCTTACGTTATTATTATTACTTCGTCTCTTCCATCTATGTGACCCATGTTTACAAATAAAGAATTTCTATTTGTATTTGAAGCATCGCAATAAAAACATAAAACAGAAAAATTTAATATAAATAGAATTTACCAATTATAAAGAAAAAATACAAAACAAAAAATAGCCACGAAAAATATAAAACCTTTATAGCTAATTAAAAGAAGCAACCTCAATTCTTCTTTTATATGAAAGATGGTGCTTCCCGTGTGGTCCCATTTTAATTTGGTTAAGTTCTGACCATCCATGAAAAAACTATAAAAATTTAAGTCGGTTTATAGTTTTTAAAACATGATTAATTATTTATGTTTTTATTGTGAAATTTAATTACATTAAAATTAAAATGAATAACATTGAAAAGTTCATATAACTCAATCGCAAAATTTCACGACTAACGCATTGGCAGCCCAACCGTGATGTTACACTTGTACCTACATTTTTGTATGGTCATGAAACTTTGACTTTGAGTTGACATACATAGGTAAATCGGTGAAACGTGACGTTACAGAATACAAGGGCCAACATGGCAACATTTTCATTAGCCTGAAACTGAGTGTAATTTTACTTCTTGTTTACCTCATTAGTTTAAAATTTTGGTTTATTTATATCTTCTTAGTTTATCTATTAACCTAATTATTCGATTAAAAAATTCCATGCATTTACCCTATAAGGAAGAAAATATATCTAGTATAAACAAAATAGTTTTTTTTCATCTGTAATTATCTCAAAAACCTGAAGCTTTTGGACATTATTTTTGGACATGCCTTGGATACGCAAGACGAACTTCTGACGAGGTATATTGTGATTGAGTCCTTTCGTTTTAATTTCAGCAAAGTGCTGGCAGCAGTACGAATTATAGACTCAGGATAACCAAAAAAACTACCCCTACTGCACAGACCTCGCAAGCTAAGCTTAATCTATTTGAAGATCTTCCTACTCCAGGCATCACGGTGTTAAATCAGGTGCGTAAAATGTTGTCTCCATACTAATTAGGTACAAGACATTCGTTTTTTTAAGTTCTGAAGAACTTTGAATATTTTTGTATAGCTGTAAATCAGTGTTTTCACTTTTCCAACATTTTCATGGAGCCATAGGTATTTCTTTCGAGGTCGCGCGTCAGTGAGTACCTACTACCTACTAGACGTCGTCGGTCCACAGACAAAGGGGTTTGAATACTAACACTTGCATTTTTTTCAACATCTTTGCGCCCCTTGCATTACTAACACTTGCATTTTTTTCAACATCGTTGCGCATAGTAAAATTTATATATTTTAAAATAATGTCCCAAAACGCCGGGTTCCTGACATATTTGCAGTTGGAAATATCTAAGTATATTTTTTCTTCATACGCGAATATCTCAAAAACCATTTTTTTTATATATCATGTTACAGAATATTTTTATTCTATTTAAACGACTAAAAACAAAATGGTGACCGATGTAAGGGCATAAAACAAACGACGCGACGTACGTACGCGTAACCTTATCGCATGGGTCCATCATCTGTGCAGTGTGTATTGTAAAACCGGGAAAACACAGGCCAGGCATGCCCTACCAGCTGGCACGCCTGCTTCTTTGCACGTGCCACCTAAATTGTCACCATCATCATCATCATCAGCCTATATTAGTCCACTGCTACACATAGGCCTCCCCGAATGAGCGCCATAGCGCCCTGTCTTCAGCTTGACGCATCCAGCATCTGCCTGCAGTGTTTCGCAGATCGTCATTCCACCTGGACGGAGGGCGCCCTACACTACGTTTGCCGAGTCGCGGTCTCCACTCAAGAACTCGTTTACCCCATCGGTTGTCAGTTCTTCGCGAAATATGTCCGGCCCACTGCCACTTCACCTTGCTAATTCTCTGAGCTATGTCGATAACTTTGGTTCTCTGTCGGATGTATTCGTTACGAATCCTATCCTTCAGAGAGACTCCGAGCATAGCTCTTTCCATAGCTCGCTGAGCGACCTTGAACTGATGGACCAACCCTATCGTGAGTGTCCACATCTCAGCTCCGTAGGTCATGACGGGTAGGACGCACTGATTGAAAACTTTCGTTTTCAAGCATTGCGGTATGGATGACGAGAAGACTCGACATAGTTTTCCGAACGCTGCCCAGCCCAACTGGATCGCTTGGCCTCCTTCTCAAAATTGCTTTTACCCAACTGCAGAATTTGCTCAAGGTAAGTATACTCGGAAACAATTTCGAGAGGGTGTATAACGACCGGCCCCGGATCAATGAGACCATTGATCATGACTTTAGTTTTATCCAAATTCATGCCGAGACCGATGCGTCGCGAGGCTGAAGCTAGGCCGTCCAGCATCCGGTTCAGCTCCTCCAGCGGCTCCGCCATTAAGACTATGTCATCAGCGAATCGCAGGTGTGAGATGTAATTGCCGTTTATGTTAATGCCCTTGCCTTTCCAGTCCAGCGTCTTAAACATATCTTCCAACGCGCTCGTGAACAGTTTCGGGGATATAACATCCTCCTGCCTTACTCCTCTGCGCAGTTGGATGGGTTTGGACCCTGTACTTGGACATTCATGGTTGCGGCGTCGTAGAGACATCTCAGCACCTCGATATAACGATAGTCTACTTGGCATCGCTGTAAGGATTCCAGAACAGACCAGGTTTCGACAGAGTCAAACGCCTTCTCATAGTCCACAAAGGCCAGACACAGGGGCTGATTATACTCTTCGTACTGTAGAATCTGCCTCACTGTGTGTATGTGGTCGACAGTGCCATATCTTCCGCGAAATCCGGCCTGTTCCAGTGGCTGGAACTCGTCGAGTCTCCTAGCGAGACGGTTCGTGATCACTCGTGAGAACAGCTTATAGACGTGGCTCAGGTCTGTAGTTTTTATGGAGGGTTTTATCTCCCTTCTTAAAAAAGAGCACCACCAAACTCCCGCTCCAAGCCTTTGGAGTTCTCCCACTGTGAAAGACGGCGTTGAAGAGGTTCTGTAGTTCCTGTATAACAGGGGCTCCTCCGGCTTTCGAAAGCTCTGATGTTATTCCGTCCTCCCCGGGGGCTTTTCCATTTTTAAGCTGTCTTAGAGCTAACACGATCTCGTCTTGACTGATGTCAGGCAGTTCGTCGGTATAGTGGCGTGTCAGGGTGGCTCTGGAATCGTGGTCGTCTCGTTGGGAACGAGGGGCATGTGCAGCGTATAATCGGCCATAGAAATCCTCTATCTCGGCGAATATCTCCGGCTTCGACAATACGGTCCTCCCATTGTGCGTTTTAAGCTTCGTCAGGTGGCTTCTGTCAAGCTGCTGAGTGAATACTTTGGACCCTCTGTTTCGCTCTATTGCCTCTTCAATGAGGCGTGTGTTGGAGCTCCGAAGGTCGCGCCGTACCATCTTCGCAATTCGCTTGTTCAGGTCTGACCTGTCTGACGCCTAAATTGTCAAGTGTTTGTAAATTATATGTCACGGCTAAAGCTAGAAGATCGAGTATACCTAGGTTTACCCGAGTTCATTTAAAAGTTTTTAATACCCAAGCTTTGATTGAGTCCAGATACCAGTTGATATAAATTTTAATTCGGAATTTACCCACTCTCACTTACTGATATCTGTGGGTCTACCGAACACTATACAGAGCTACAATGTCATAACAGTAGGAAGAAGGCAAATGTGTATTTTAATAGTGGTTGCTTACCAGACTGAGTAAAAATTTAAAAGCTCCATACGCAGTATATACTTACCTACGTACATACCTATACCTACTATATGTAATAAATTGTATAATAAAATACCACTTGACCTAACAGCCCTTTTGCCACGGCTGTTCAGTTCGGCAGGAACCGTCTTTCACTGGATTCCGCAAAAATCATTGGAACAAAATCAAAAATCGGGTGTGTGTGTTCTCTCACACACGGTAGTTTGCGTCCAATTTCAAAGCCGAATGTCAAATTCGGATCGGTTATACAGGATACCATAAACAGGATACTAGTGTGAATGCTAGTAGGTAATGAAACTCGTAAACTTGATCATGCAATAAACCGGATCCTGGAAAACACGGGATGTTGATGTTGTGGGACAAGGCTGTAAGAAAACAACCTGACATTGACTAGGTACCTATAGCTAGGTATAGGTATGTCAAAAGCAATTCAAGGAAATAATATTATAATATAATTGAAGGTTTGTTTGGCGATAACATCTTTTTTAGTGAAGATAATTTATTGATATTGAATAATGTTATCGATACTAATATTACAAATAAATTCCAAAGTTACTCTGTCTGTCGCGCTGTTACTCTGTGTGTTATCTTATAAGTACTGTTACCCCCAAAGAACTGAACGGATCTGAATTAAATTAAGCAGGGCGGTAACTGGCATTCTTGTAACTAGGAAGCAATTAGATCGCAAGCAATTTGATTTACTTGCATGCCATGTGGCATGTTTTCTTTTCATTACATTATTTTCTATTATTTAGCTGTACATTTCATTGATAGTAAAATCAAGAATAATAGAAAAAAAGAAGGTACTTACATACCTTATTAACTAATATCCGAAAGTAGCAAATGAACGTTTTACTTTCTTAATTTTTTTTTATTGATACCATGTTCATCTGAAATCCTCAGGACTCGGAGTTGTTTCAAGGCCTTGAGAGAACCAGCAGATTGCTTGAAGATGAAAGCGACTTACTGATGACCGAAGCGGAAAAAAGACAGTCCGAAATAAGTGACATATTCAAATTTCCGGAAAACTCAAGATTGGAAATTTCGGAGACGCTTCAAGAAATGATGACAATGAATGACGACTTAGATGTTGATAACTGAGAGCTCAATATGGATGATCGCAATGGCCGCGCGGGAAATTCTAAATCTTTGTTTTTTTTTGTATTTTTAGCGTTCTATATGTAATAAAATTCAATCACCATTGTAAATCATTGCTATTACAAACCCATTCTAAAACAAACATCGGATCTATTGTCATTTTGGAGGCTTTAATGATTTGTTACTAAAATCAACTTAGGTAAATGTCAAAAGACACTCCAAAACGACAGTTGAATCGAAGTTAATTTTAGTGGGTTTGTAGAACGCTATAAAACAACAAAAATTTATCGAATTTCCCGGGCGACGACGGTGACGATTAGCCGATTACAGTTGATTTTGCTCGAATTCAGCATGTGGATTCAAAACAAACGACGTAACAAGCTGTGGCTCAATGGCCATTTGTGGATTTTGATTGTTACGTCGTCGTTAGCTAAGCACTATTTCAATGATTATCTTGGTATACTTACTTGCGACCATTTATGTTTTAGTACCTATAATGTAGTCTTCTTTGTCACTGTCATGTTAGTGTACTTTAAAGGTATGTTTTGTTGCAATAATTAATTAGGTAAGTTAGTAGGTAGGTTATAATTAATATTGCTTTGTAAACATTATTTGCTATTATGTACCTAGGTACCTATTATCGAAGTTGTAAATTGATAAGAATCACATGGCAGTAAGTTATACCTTCTTAGGTATTCATTTAAATGTGTTGATTATAACCTTATCAATGTACCTATGGTAATTTATGAACACAGTCTCTGTTATGTTTGTCAAACTATTTGCTGCATTTGTATGACTGCCTAAAAATAAGTTGGAACATGTATCTATATCAAAATCCATGGCAAGGATACGACGACGTGCGAAGGCCCGAACTATTAAGAATCAAATTAATTAATAACACATAAGGATATCTCCTCCGTAGACCGAGACACGTTCTCGGTGACCCCGTTGACCCACTCACCGCCGCCGCCGCTTGCCCGGAGGTGGCGTCAACCGATTCGTTACCGCACACTACACAGCCAACTTAAAACAGACCATGCCGGAAGCGGGGTCGAATAATTCTCCCTTCCGCCCACAGGGGCATTTGTCCACCTTTGGCGTAACCTCCATGCCTTCGTAGAATCTGGCGATAGCCCATGCCGAGGTTCACACCTAAGTGGTGGTTTGTGTGTGTCATCTGCGCCCACAAAAAATCGGTAACGCTGTCATGGCCATCTCATGTCAACAGCATATAGTCCCTTCGAAAAAAACATTAGGATATTTAGAGCCTTTTAGATTTTTATGTGTGAGTAGAGTAGGCAAAGTAAAGATGTAAAAAATATTTTTGTTGAACTGAAGCATTCATTAGACTGTTTATTTCTGTATTTTTCTTTCAACTTCTACATCACGATCTCATGAGACTAAGTAAGATAGGAACTGAAAAGCACGTTATTCGCTAAGGGTTCCTACAGTAAAGATAAGATTAGTTAAGTTATGAACTGTATTTTTTAAAACAAACAGGTCTATTTATATAGTCTTACAACGTCTTATTAGATTATTTTTATCTTTATACGAAAAACAGTTGCATCAAGACGCTCTAAGAAGATAAATAGACCGAAGCGTTTAAATCTGTGATATTAAAATATAACCTAAGACGTACGCATAACTCTGCTAAGCTTCATCTATTTTTAACCGACTTCAAATTCGAGGTTATCAATTTGACTGTATTTTTTTTGAGTTTTTACCTCAGAACTTTTAACTGGGTGGTCAAATTCTCATGATTCTTTTTTTATATGAAAGCTGGTGCTTCCCGTGTGGTCCCATTTTAATTTCGATCCCGTTGTCAGAACTAAACAAAATTAAAATGGGACCACACGGGAAGCACCAGCTTTCATATAAAAAAATAATTATGCAAATCGGACCACCCAGTAAAAAGTTCTGAGGTAACAAACATAAAAAAGACGAATTGAGAACCTCCTCCTTTTTTTGAAGTCAGTTAAAAACAAAAAGGACTCGGGGTGACGGTTAGCTTTTAGTTCTACTAGGTAGTAGGTGCCTATGTGTGAAGATATCTACCACCCGCCCGTTGTTTATAGTTAAGTCGTGTTATGCGTATTTTAATTATCTTATTTAGATTACCTTGGCATGTTCAAAATAAAATAAATATTTAGTGGTATGTGTATCTACATTAAATCACTTGTTTCATTGCCCCTCTTAAGTTAAGTCACCTTAGCTCATCCTCCATACAAAATACTAATGTCCAAAACTCCAGTGCACTGAAACGCACTCTTATCTGTATCGAAGTGACTGTATTGGTTATTAATTAAGGGTAAAGTGTAGAAACTTAAAAAAATGTTCCATTACAAGTACCAAGCTAGATACCACTCAATTCTTATAATTTGTCTATTCGTTTCGTTCAATCTATTGGCCCGACACCCTACGCGTTTTAATGGACTACCGCGACGACGTGTAGTAGGTAGGGCACAGTCAGGCGAATGGTTTGGTTGGTCATCGTTTCATACCAACAAACTTGAAACTGCAGCGTCGCCTGAGGTGTTGTCTCCCTGTGCACCTCTTGGCCGATCATATCATTCGCTAAAGATTTTGAGTTGGAACTCTCACCATAAATGTACAAACTGATACCTTTCATTTGATACCCCACATGACTGTAGATTAGCTTTTAAAATTTCGACATCACGTATGATTTTTTTTTTTTTCTAAATGTATTATTGCGGTATGGATGACGAGAAGACTCGACGTTACCCAAAAGTGTCCCAGCTCAACCGGATCCTCGTCTTGCCTCCTCAAAATTGTTTTTACCTAACCACAGAATTTGCAAGTGTACCTACCTACTCGGAAACAATTTCAAGAGGGTGGCCATGTACGACGACGGATCAATGAGGCCATTGATCATGACTTTGGTTTTATCCAAATTAATGCAGAGACCTATGCTTCGTGAGGCTGAAGCTAAGCCGTCCAGCATCTGGTTTAGCTCCTCCAGCGACTCCGCCATTTATGATAAAGTCTTATCTTTCCAGTCAAGCGCCATAAAAATATACCTATACCATCGATCAAAAATTTCGTTGCCCCCCCTTAGATGCACAATGCGCGCTCTGAAAACATATGATACTCCCCAGCAAGGTCACTCGCTCTATAGGAAAAATAAATGGAGGGAAAGATGTAGTACAATTAATTGTATACAATTGTACACTATGTAAAAAAAATGTACAGCCTTTGTTTCCCGAGAATCATTAATTTCAAATGGCTTTGCCAGGGAGTATGCTCTCCAGCAAAGCCACCTTGAAATCACAGTTATTTTAACCCTAACTACTAGATTATACCTAAATGAAGAATTTACAGTCACAGATAAAAAACATGGTGCTATCCAGGGATTTGGTTAGTACTTAAAATACATGTATGTAATATTAAGATGAATTCGTTTATTTATTTTGCAAAGATGAAACCTGGCAAGAAGCTTTCTGTTTTGCTTGAAGAACAGAAGAGTGTATTTGTAAACTATAGAAATAATTTTAAAAATAAATTCGATCTGCCGTCTTTGCGAAGTCTGATTGATCTTTAAACAACGTAATTTGTATTTGTATATTCCTGTCCTGTTCCTGTTTTTATTGGTGTACATCCGCACGTTCTGGTAGTAAACGGAAAACTTTTTACTGGTCCGCTTGTTGCCTTTCCCCTTTGTCACGAAAAAGCTGCTTCCAAAGTTTGACGCAAATGTCCTAAGTCCAATTTAAGCGCGTAAGCATAAGCACGCCTTGAACATATTGGATGGCTTAACTCCAACATTTTCAACAAAAAAAAACTTAAACTAAAACTTTAAACTACTTGGACTGAAAATTGCAATAAGTTCAATCACAATATTAAAATCTAATTAATTTTTATTAATAAATAAATAAATAATGTTGGACAATTCACACAGCATTATCTAGCCCCAAGCTAAGCAGAGCTTGTGTTATGGGTACTAGATAACATCAGTTACCCATAACACAAGCTGATTGCGTGATTGTGTAGAGTATATCAATACATAATACAATATACTACATAGATAGATATTTTTTATTATACATAAAAAACATCCAGAACGCCCTGAACAAATATCTGCAGATCGTACACACATTTGTCCCGAGGCGGGAATCGAAGCCGCAACCTCCTGCGTCGCAGGCGGACCTTCGCCCACTGCGCAAGAAGTCGTCGTAAAATGAATTTAATGTTCTATTTTATTGCCTATTCAAAATATGTTTTTATTAAAATAAGATTTAGATCTTCTGTTTCTCTTTTATTGATTTTAGAAAAGTTTCCTAAGCGTTTGATGATTGAGAAATAAAAAGTTCCACTGATAGTGTTGTCCAGATGGAAACGATCGTCAACAGTGTTTCAGACAGGGTGTTAACGTCCGGAATGACTCTATTGAGTTTGAATACTACTATGTTTAGGTATAAATACTCTACGATGTACCACTCTGTTCCTAGTAGATCTAACCTAAGTACCTAGGAATTAAAAAAAGACAATTTTTTTATCTATTTATTGCAATAAATAAAATATTTTGAGATCTTTTACATTATAATAACCCTGACTGGTTAAGGATAGGTAGTAAGTACGATTCTATACAACAACAGCTTATTATGTACAACCACAGGTACAATTAAAAATTACAATCAAAGAATAGAAATAAATTAGAACTAGTATTTACAATTGAAGCAATTGAGCTAACTGCAGACTGTGGCAAACTCTCTAGAGGCAGCTCAACTGATTCATGTGAATACCGTAGCTATAACTAAATAAAATCTGCCATTTTCATATGAATTTAATTAGAAATGACAACACAAAAAGAGAGCTCTAGCTGAAATATATTATTATTATACATTCTAGATATGCAATTCAAGTAAATTTGTAATATAATTTAACACCATTTTCTAGTAACACTTCCGAGTAAGTTTATTTGTCATTTTGAACAGTTTACAAATACTAAGACAACGCACGTAACAATGCATTTAAGTAGGTAGAGTCTGTTCAAAAAGAGAAGAGTCGTGGTAAGTGAGGGCGCTCGTGTGCCAACTTGACAACTTTTGTTGCGTCGACAGCCACTGCTCTGGCATTGCAGTACGACTGAAAGTGTTAGTTCACTGTAACGCCACGACTCTTCTCTTTTCAACAGACCAAGTAGGTATGTATATAATTTATTAAAAATGTTTTCAATATAGTAAAATAGCTATGAGGATGATTTGAACATTATAGTAGCTATTGTCCTTCGTAATAGCACTGATTTCACAAAGTATTGTATGGTTAGTTATAATGAACCAAACAATGCATAAGGCTGTCTTTCCTTATGGAGCGAGGCAGGGGAGCGGAGTTTTAAGCAAAAATTAAGGGTGCGTTTCCAGTGACGCGGACCGACAGACTGATTAGTCTAATTACGGTAAAATCTCCCATCCAATAATATTTAAAAATCCTTTTGATGACCTTGAAAGCAATTTTAAAAGCTTCCGCCGTACAATTGCAAATTACAAAGGCCATTTAAGGGGCTTTTAAATGTCAATATAGGATGGTTGGTTTTGCGTAATTCAATGCTGAACGGAGTGGAGAGAAGCGGGCCGTGAATTGGCCAATCCAATCATAGTGCTCGAACTCTCCACTCCGCGTCAGAGAAGACAGTATACCTAAGTGGAGTGGATAACTAATATATGAACACGTGGGCCTAATCCGGATGGAACGGACTCCCTACTTTTCACTGCTCTTCTCCGCTCTACTCCACCCAGCTCTGCATCAGTATAATCGCACCCACTAATGGAACAGCATAAAAATTTTGCGCTGTTTCAGTGGACCAATGAAATAGCGTTCCGCTTTCTAACTCCGCGTCAATGGACAGACAGCCTTCATCGTCTAATAGGCATAAATAACTAAATACAAACAAAACCGGACGGGTCCATTCTTGTGTCACCTATATATTGTTACTTACTTTTTCTTTACTTACAGTAACTGTAACAAATGGTGCCTGATTGGACTGCCAAATATTTTATGCAACTGTTTTCAGTACGTACTTAAGTATAAATATTATTGCTCCGTTCCTATAACGGTTTATTTTGCAAACATACAGATGAATTAATTACCGACCCATGGATTTCGTATGAGTCGACTAAGGGACGTCTTAAATACACGGACTGCAACTGACTGCAAGTAGCCAACGGCAGTCGACGGGTGCAGTTGTCGTGCAGACCGTGTATAAGAGCCTTAAGGGAGTTTGCCAAAGGAGCAGTTTCATTCAATTCTTCACTACCATCTCCAATCCACCTTGTCATGCGTGAATTATGGCAAACTCCCCATTTATGGGAGGCATGTTCAGTAGACTTTTGAATGCTGATGAGGAAATATTTCACGCATTGGAGATGACTAGCCCTCGTGTTAGAAGATACACTGACTATAAGGTACTACCGTAAAATAGAACCTCGCTTAAACCGTTTGACATAACTTGAGCCACAAGGCTCAAGGCTCACATTTTCTGTAATTTCTTTCATTTCGGACATTTGCTGACAGTGTGGATGTGGAAAATATCACTTGATCACTTTATTTTCATACTTTTAGAAAAACGTTTTCACTCGATCCATTCTATGTATTTAGAAATGATATTCTGAGAAATAAAGTTCTCGATAGATCCATCATGGATCTAGCTAGACAATGGATATAATGGGAATCACCCATTTATCGTGTTCTATTTCTACTAATTAGTGTTTTTCTTTTTTGAAAAACGTTTTGCAGTTTTATCTTTTTCAAAGTCATGTTATCCGATTCAACCACCGAACTGCGATCCTCAATTTCCGCTCAATTCCCGCATGCTGTTGATGGATAACTGGGATGTATGTAAGAGGTTCTATATCTATGGTAATATAGTGTAATAGAACTAAGCACAAGCGCTTCTCATCTCAGCGTCTCTCTATTCAATCGGTTCGAACTATAAGTATGGGTAAAGTCAACTATGAAATAGCAAAATACGTTCCTTAGCTCCGATCTGTGGTAGAAGAACGTCTTGCGTTGTTTCTCTGCGGTATGATGAACTCTGCGTGTCTGGGAGTGGTGAAGGGGTTGGTGGGGGCGAAGGGCGCGCTGATGGAGCCCTGGCGCTGCGGCGGCCCTCGCCGGACGGGGTTCGGCGAAGCCCTACAATAAATATAACTTACAAAAACATGACAAACAACTGCGTTAAGAATGAATGATGATATGCTGAGTGAGTACTGCCATACTGTTTACTACGAAATTTGCGTTACTCTATTTTCTATGGAAATGTGACAGCGCTCCAAGCGGGAAGTTTACATAACTTTTAATTTAAAGTAACGAAAACTTTGAAGTAAACAGTATGGCATACATATCGTAACATCTGTGTCAATGTTGTCGATTCGGTTCCATTTAACGAAACAAACTTCATTTGATAGTGCTTAAAATAGGTTAGTTTCATGCGTCAACAGAATCAACACCTTGTTACCGAAATGAATTTATTCGTCCGTTGTTAAGTTCTGGAAGGTAAATACGTAGGTTTCTTATAATTTTAAACAGTATACTGGGATATTGTGAGAGTGCTAAAGTACAATTTTAATGATGTAGTCTACTTGTAGAGGTAATAAATAGGCACAATAAAGACTAATATTTTTTTTTCTCCTGTAACATTGAGATGAATTTTATTTTGACGGTATCAGATGACAGACAGCTCGCTGACTCGTTTCGACATTGTAAAATGTACGTAATCAGATTAAAGTCAAGGGTAATTAAATTAGGGACAACGAAACTAGTTCAAGCCTATATTTCTATGCACGTTTTTGTGCTGTGTAGTGCTGGTAGGGTCGGATTAATGAGCGCAGAGTTTAAGTTTTAAGAAATGTTCTGTTTAGTCTGCCAGTTTAGCTTATTGAATAGTCTAAATGAGTTTCTAGAGGTATAAATGGTAGGTAAAGTATATACTGTCTGTGTTTAATTCTACGTGGTATTGCTACAATGAATGAGCAGTTTGCCATTGCATACCTTATGGTTGGTTCATGGTATTATTGGCTGGGCTGCGTAATTTTAAAACACAGTTAATATTTGAAAGAAAACTATTGATAACTAACCAAAACTTTAATATTAAGTATAAATCTAAACAAGTAGTCTACTTTCCTAGCACATTCACACTTTCCACTATGATCGGGAATCAGGTAGGTATCTCTTTATTTTATGCATTATTTGATAAAAATAAGATCTGACGTGTTATTTAATATAGCTCTGAATCAAGGTAATCTAGGATAATCCTTACGGGTTTAGAGAATGCTAAAATGTTATATTAGAATAAGATTTTTTTATAAATAAACAAAACAAAAAAAAAAAACAAATTGACTCTACTAAATATAACTCTTATGACTATATTCAGGTCAGGCAGGCGGATTTAGAGGTGGGCTCTGTCTGAGCCTTCATTTTATATCTACCGTGGCGATTCTCCGACGATACAATAGTCGTAGAAAAGCAATTTGGTTTAGCAGAGTTGGGCCTTTGCCGGGCTATGATGCAAAGCAATAAAATGTTGTCGTCTGTTTTTCGTCAATTTGTTTAATATTCGCATGGAAAAGAAAGAGGAAAGAGATAAAAAGTCGTAAAGCTTTTGTCAACTTCAACATCAACGCGGCGCGCATCATATCGAATCACTAGGTATGCAGAAAAGGTTATAATACTATGAAATATCAGATTATCTAGCTAGAGGATAAAAATGGATTTGCTCCAACTCGAAAAATAACAACTCACAGGCTACAAGTTTCTTCGTCGCTTCTTTATTTTAGTCTAAAGTCAGAAATCAAAAATTTCAGTTTATTTCGATGCAAGTGTACCTACAAATTTTGTTGTGTGGTGCTGGCTTAGAATTTGCACCACCCCAACTCTTCTCGCGCGTGTCGTAAGACTCGTAAGGGATATCCACCGGGGGGCGGGCAGCAGCGCCCCCTGCAGAACGAATATACCACCAAACTGCGATCTCCAACCTTCATGCCCAGCGTGGGGATTATGGGCATTACCCTCCATGAGATAAACGCCAATAAGGCACTTATCAGAGGGAGGCCTGCGTCCAGCAGTGGACCAATACAGGCTGTTGAGGTTGAGGTACAATTTTATAGTTTGACCTCATCTAAGTGCACATTTATCTATTTTACTTCGTCTACTTACTACTTACGCATTTATATCTATCTGCCTTTGTGTGATACAATAAAGTTTTACCTATCTATTTATTGTATTTATGAAGTTTAAGTGATTTTGATATGATTGATTTAACTCTGCTAAACCAATTGCTTCACTACGACTATTATATCGAGACCCAAACTGCAATGCAGCAGAAAATGCAAATGTTCCGTTTTTGCTGGTTAGTTGTATTTACCTAACAGTGTTGGGGTCAGCGGCGGCGGACAGCTGTCGCGGCGGCAGCGCCGGCGGCGGGCCAGCGCGGATCACGGTCGGGCCCACGCGTGGGGGGACCTGTAACATTACCGCAACGATGCTGATTATCTCTGCTTGACTTCATTTCAATAGGGTATATGCATGGATTTGTTTTAGTTTTTTAATCGATTATTTAGTATAGTGTTAGTATTTAGTTAATACATAAAAGAAAAAAAATATAACACCCAAAAATAAAAAAATATTGAGGTAAAAAACTAAAAGTAAAACTACACTCAGTTTCGGGTGATAAAAACGCTGCCTTGTTAGCCATTGCATTTTATGACGTCACGGATCATCGAGTTCCATATGTAAACTCAAAGTCAAAACTTCATGCCCATACAAAAATGTTCAAGTACACTGGTAAAAAGGATTTCTTAAAATAAGAAAGAGCAGATTCTCAAAATATTTGGTAGATTCAAAACCATATTGACTAAGATTAATAAAGTATTTTCACTTTAAAAATACTACTTTTCTTGTTCTGATACTATGTTATTCTCAACTTTGTTCTAATATTTAGAGAAATATCTTCATTTCAAGACTTTTTTGTTTATAATCCTATAATTAGACTTTACTTAGAATAAGAAATGTTATTTTCTTACACTAAATTATTTTTTTCTTAAATAAATCACAAATTTCTTGGATGAAGATGTATGTATCGTAAGAAAAGATTCCCTTAAATTAATAACGAATATATTAAATCTGAAGAATAAATTATTTGTAATTGTGAATCTGGTAGGTGCAAAGTTTACCGAAATTATAACTAGATGTCACTAGCAATTGTGACCGAGCTCTAGATCGCGCTGACGAAAACGCAGGGTTCGGAACGACCTCCGGAGCCTGGTTTTTATTTTGTGAACCGTAAACCTTAAACAGTCGGATTATATCCTCTCCAGTGATTTAACCATTGTTTCAATTTTGGAAGTCCAAGCTGATCCCACCTGGTTAGGGGAGTCCATCGGGACCACAGGAAGCGGGCACCGAATTTAGTTGGTTTGGCAACGTAGTCGGCAACGCCATTTTGTCGAGCCCCCCTCACTAACACCAGAAATTACTATTCCTAACAAATTAATTTGTTGATTAAAGATAATTATATTATTACTTCAATAATATTTTATCTATGTATGAAAAAAAAAAAAAACACTTGAAGACCGGACTCTCTTGACTACACGAACAGCTAGTCTCTTATGTTAATTAATTTTTTTCTTGGATTGAATGTTTTTTTCTTGAAACAAAGAAATATATTTAAGACGATTTTTTACTAATTAGAAGTGAATATTCTCTAACGTCTATAGGGAGAGGATCATTTTCTTGGATCTAATAAGGTTGCTTTGATGCAAAGTAATTTATCTTTTTTCAAGAAATCTGTTTTTACCGTGTATGACGTCACGATGGACGTGCCAATAGCGTTGCGTTTAGAGATTTTGCTGTTGAGCCTTAAAATATCTACTTTTCAATGATTAAATTTTACAATAAAAACATCATAAAATACAAAAATAAATATACAGATATATTTCTATATCACTAGAGAATGTGTAAAAAAAAAATTAGCTTTTTTGAAGTCACATGCATATACCCTATTATTTCACGTGTCTAACCTAACACCTAAATAGTCAAACATGAGATTTGAGCTGGCAATCATTTTAAATCGTCACTGTTAGTGATTTTTAAACTAATTTCTCTGTTTGCAGTGCCCTAGACTATAGGGTGCCTGTACTTGACCCAAGCTTACATTAAGATCTAAGCCTAATACTATACGTGTAAGCAAAATAAATATCAATAATTTTAATTGAAAACTGTTAAATAATTGAAATTTGTTGAAAGGTGTTTGAAATATGATTTGCATTTAGTAAAACGAGTATTCGGAGATAACAGTCAGTTTCTCCAACGCTGATTAGTTCACCGATGGAAAGCGGTTGGTCATAAAAAAACCTCTTTTCCGCTCAATTTAGATTCCACTTAGAAATTAAGATCAATGAATATATTAAAAATTACGGAAAATTCTCCCAGACTGATCTTAACAGAATGGTCAATAAATCATAGAGCAGACGACTTTACGTGCTTTCCGAGGCACACGAGGGTGAAACATTGCCAACTTTTTGGTTTTTGACCACTGTGAATATTAATTTGTAATAAAATGGTCATGTACTTACAGAGGGCGGGTCGAGCGGTCGACTCGGCGCGGGGGCGAGGGAGAGCGCGCGGCTCAGTCTATGCTGCGGGGGCGCGGGGGGCGGGGGTCGCCGCGGGGGCAGGCTGTTCTTGCGCTGCGGCCCCTGCGGCTGTCGGCCTGGGTCCGGCCCTGGCGGTTCCGACTTGACGTCCGCCCCTGAGAATAAATAGCAGGCAATTGTTAAACGCCAACCAATGAATATACAACCTCCGCAAACGTGGACTGCACTGGCCCATACTGACTGGGCTGAGGCCATGGCAAGAACATAGTATAACACTTTTTTATATGGTATTATATCATTATTATATACTATTTACAATAAGATTTCAACCTTTTTGCAAACCCCCTATGTATGTCCTTTTTGTCCGGTAAAATAATAAATAGGCTGTAAATAGAACACTTATTGATGATATTTTCTTTATGATACTTTTATATAAAATATAAAGTTTCTCATAGCTTTGTCGTCACAGCTATAATTAGTTTCTCTAATTTTTGTCGACACAGCTATATAGTTTTTCTTACCTTTGTCGACAAAGCCGGCGGGCGATGCACTGTCGCCCCTGTCTCTCCCGGGACTGTCCCTGTCCTCCGCCGGGGTGAAACGTTCCCCGGATCGACTGATCGGGGACTTCTTTTCGACCTGAAAATATAAATATTACTTAAACGTTTGTAAAAAAGTTAACAATGTTTCGTGGATTTCTACGAGTCCTTTGAAAGTGGTCCCTTAGTAGAGAGTTGGGGTTTAATTTTTCGATTGGTTGTTCCATTAACTTGTAATTAAGTAAAAATAGTTTTGGCGCATAGAAAATTCGGTGCACGACTCTGTTCTGTACTTCTCACTCGCGAGAAAACCATAATATCAAGTGGAAAAAAAAATATACAAATATTTAAAGTGCATTCACAAAGACTCAGATATACACGCATCAGCTTAAGAGCTGCCTGTGTATCACAATAATAATAATAATAAAGTCATCTCGCTCGAAATCGATCTTGTAGCGGCGTTATTGCACAATCCTAAGCTCTACCTGTGGACTGGTCCGACGAGAGTCAGTAGGCGAGGCAGCGAGCCTCGGCGAAGCAGGCGCGAGACCCGGCGAGGAGGCGCGGCCCGGCGAGGCAGGCCTGAGCCCCGGCGAGACCGGAGCGAGACTCGGCGAGACCGGAGGCACACGGGCCGCTTGCTCCAGTATCACCTTCTTTTGCTCCTGCCCAGCCGCGAAGTAGGAGAACACGCAGAGAACGGCGTAGCAGATTTGATCGGCCTGTGAATTGCGTCGAAGTTTTTGTTCAGAATATGAAAGAGGTTCGATAGGCATAAAAAAATCTTTAAGCAAAATGTGTTTCTTTTTTTGTTATCTTGTAAATTTCTGTGAAAATTTCTCGAAAAATATGTATAGTCTCGTAAGATCATTTTACTGTAGCTCCCATAACTCGTGTCTTACTATACGTTCAAAAAATCCACCCTGTAGGTATAGTTACTTAATTAAAAGTTAGAGAACGATATTACCGATTATGGTTTAAAAAAATACTGTTTAGTAATGTTACGACGACGAAGATTAAGAACTTCTACATGAAATGTTCATAAAAAGTACCTACATAAAAGGGCCCCCACCCCTAAAGGAAAGTTTGCTGTTTTTGTTCCGGAACTGTTGCTGAACATTTTATAAAAAAGTTCAAAAACATACTTTCGAAATACAATGCATGCGTACACGTTAAAAAGAAATGGGAGAACCAGCCAAATCGATGTAGAGCTGTATGTGCTATGGCAGCAAGTTAATAATCCCCGCCTCCTCACTTAATTCTAACGTATAATGTCTGCATTGAAAAAAGACAAACCCTCGAATAATCAAACGCAACTCAGATTTTAGTACGTCTTACTTACAGGCTGTTCTCACTTGTCGGAATTCGAGCCCGGATTTTAATCGGATGTTCCAGTGGCAAAGCATTTTATATGAAACTATTCACACGGGTACCGAAACCGATTTCTATATAAAAAAATTACCGATTTTCTGTCGGGCACGGAACCCGACAAGAGGGAACGGGAGTTAAGTGACGGATTTTTGACAGATTTTCATTAAAAACTGACAAAAAATCACACTTAAATCTAAGACGCGTTTAGGTTGGAAGTAAGTATTATAAAAGCTCGTTCAGTCATAGATATATGCTTGGGCAATAGAAAAGCATTAGGTAAGCATATGACTGAGCAAGCTTTCATAGTAGGTAGGGGTCTTAGGGTGCGTATCCAATCCACTCACGCGGGAGAGGAGTGGACAAGAGCGGACCGTGAATTGACCAATCACAGTACAGTGCAGTAGAGATTTTGAGCACTGATTAACCAATACACGGTCGAGGGCTCCTTAGAGTTAACTTAAAAAAAAAAGTTAAAGAATCATGCTTGAACACATTAAACATGCATTGATAAAATCAGTTCAAAAATAATAAAAATAAGCAAAATAAAATAGGAAATGTATACGTACACATGAGAATTAACTAAAAACATGATGTACACTTTCACTGATCTCGAGATATAGGAAGTATCGAGCAAGCCATATGGAGAACAGTCGGTGCAGATCAAATACTACTTTCTCTGCCTAAAAACATAAAAGGAAGTCAAATAAACAACATAAATTGTTACTACATAGGAACATTATAATATTAGGTATGGTCTATAAGGCTTACCATTACAGATTTGTACTTTCTTTGAATTATTTCCCTCGTTTTTGGATCTGTTGAAATAAATGAATAACGAAGATTAATCGCAAGTAAGTGTGTGATGTAGGTAAGTCTACGTTTCTGACATAATAAAAAGGTAAAAGTAAAAAAAGGTTTGTCGTTGAGGAATTTGAAAAGGAACTTAGTTGTTACTTTACTATTTAATAACTTACTGAATTCTTCTAAAACGAAGATACCACCATTCTGAGTGAAGCACTTCCGAATGTGGTCCAGCCGCACAAAAAACTGGAAGACAAAAAGAAATGCAATTAAAGCCGCAGACACTAAAAATATTATCTACATAAAAAACCAGCTGACTTTAATTCTACTGCGAAACTGGTTTATTCAACCGTTTTGGTATAAAAGCCCGAACATTTTCTAGTGGAGAAACTACCTAATGTGATCTACTTCTTAAAAGTCTACTTTACTACGAAAATCTTCAAGTATAACCGTTTTAGATTTACTAACACACATTTTTAGTTTGAACATTGACGATCTACTGGGTTGTAGCGGGTGTAACGGTTCAGTTTTGGGGATCGTTAACCAAACGAAGCATGCAAAACAACACAATGGGGTAAACCCATCCACATCACAAACATTTGCACAACACACAACTCAAGTAGCATGCCATGCAAAACGAGCGGCGATGCAAGCCAACTAGCACACAAAGCAGCTGTTTTCTTACAAGCGGTTCAAATCAATTCAGGTATATCACAATATATCTAGGCCTTTGTTAACTTAGACTCAGAAAGGTGTCTATTCTGGATCAAAAGGAGGTAAGTACTCAGATAAAGATGTAGCGCTGATTTCTAGATTAACTTCGGCCTAGATAAATGGAGCCTGTAGCGTCCAAACAGACGTCACAGTGTTTGTAAGGAGTGTGAGTACGGGAGAGGAGAGGAGGCGAGGCGAGTGCAGTGCGAGGTCAGATGCGGTGCGCGGGGGGAGCGGGGGGAGAGGGGGCGTGGCCGCACCAGAACTTGTGAGATGGCAGATGCTCTAGGACTGACCTCGACGACAGTGGACAGCGACGCTCGGCTCGCCAGCCACAGGGACCTACGCGACGCGAGAGGGACGCTCGCCCGATCTTACGAAGGCAAGCTGTCGGTGCGACACGTATAAACAGAAAACAAAGGGCGGTGCATGCACGACGGCGCCGCGCGTCGCGCTCGGGAGAACTAATGCAACGCTAACGACGGCTAAAAACAATCTGTAAGCCTCAAAACTACAAGCCCTACGACGTCGGACGCTCGCCGGTACCGGCCGCGACATCGTAGGGGCCAGCCACTAGTGAGAACCACTATGTACCTCGAAATCCTTCAGCGCAGCGGCGCGGTTCGGCGATCCGGGAGGGTAGAACAGATAAAAACAGATTAGTTGAGTTAGAGTCGGCCGGCCGAGCTTTGAGTGATGTCAAGGACCATCTCAAAAGTTCCTAGCGGCGCTGCCGAGCGCAGCCACAGACACCGGTACACTCAGTAGGCGCATGCACACGCGCACCAGCCACCCACTCACGCACGACACGCACCAAACCATACGGGCACTAAACTATTACATTCACTCATGAAGATACAAAAGAGAAGAGAAAATAATGGATTTCGTCTTGTTAAGCTTCTTAAAAATTGCAAATTACCCGAATAAAACATAACGGTAAATATACTAAATAAGTACATAAAAGAAGAATTGAAATAGCTTAGAAGGAGAAAGTATTCTTCGATAGGAAAGTTTGAGAGGTCCTTGCGTCCGGATATGATATCTTAATCATGGGCTTAATGTTTTAGTGGGATTTTTATGGCAGCAGAATGTAGATACATTATCGCATTGCTTGTTCCGAGTTCGTCTTCGTTGGATGAAGAAGCTTCATGTTAAAGGAACGATACAATGCGCTATGGGCACCGATACAATATCGAATACAGTGAAGCGTAGCGTAGCCGGACGCTCCAGTCTGGGAGGCGTCATACAATACTGTACGACAGTCTACCTTCAGTGTTGTTCCTACCGAGACGTCCTAACTTAAGCGTACACTATCGAATACCTTACCTGGTTGACTACCAAAAGTGGTATCATTGGATCTTATAAATTACATAAAAAAGCCGACAAAAACATAAAGGAACGTTTATAAAAGCTGAGGGACGTACCTTGCTGTGGTGGAAGAGTAGACCCACGCCTTCCATGCAAACCTTAAAGTACACAGTTACACGCGCATTAGTTAGCTTATAGACTCGTTACTAGACTAGCCCATAAGTTAGAACATATTTATTCTTTTGTAAATCAAACAAAAATTGACAAAAATTAAGCGCACCGACGCGACGTTTAGAAGTGGAGGCTAATGACGTCACGCCTTTTTAACCGTTATCTAACTGACGGACTAAATAGTTTCTTCGCCAGGACACTACACCTACCTCCAGCCACGTATTCTTCAGAATAGGGTTATTCTCAAGAATACGTGGCTGGAGTGATGGTGAGTGACTTCACTAGATGTCACCAGGGACATTTATTTATTTTTTATTTATTACTAGCTGTGCTTGTGCCCCGCGGCTTCGCACGCGGTGTTCCTATAGAAACGTTAAAAGGTGGTTTCCCGGCAGTCATTCGACCTTTTAAACCTTCCCTAGACCTCCACGAACATTTCAAGACCAAGATAAGATAAATCCGTTCTCGAGTTTTAGCGAGACTAACGAACAGCAATTCATTTTTATATATATTTATTATTATAAATAAATGCTCCGGTAACTGACGGATATTCCGTTATTTAAACAGAACAAAAATTCTAAAACTGTGCTCAAATAAGATTTACTTCAGAGAATTTCTTGAACATACCTATTAGGAATCAAAGAATTTTATTTTATGCATATTTCAATGCATGCAAGTTAGTACTATACTTATAAATTATATTTACATGAAATTTAAAATTTTTCTTCGGGTCCTTGTTTGTGAAAACACGATTCAGTAAAAAAAAAACATGAAAGCGCAATGTTTTGCACCTAATATGCTCTAGATCAGCAGTGCATTGCTGATCTAGAGCATATGAGGCTTCTTAAAGATATTCTTTTCAGATAAATAAACACAAAAATTGGCATTTTCTTCCGTCCACGGTTTGGAATGTCATGCAAGCCCTAGTAGGCATGTAGCAACATTTTTTCGGGTTTTGTCGTCAGCTTACGTCACGTGTAAAAAAGATTTTTTGTGCGAGTATGGACATTTGTGATACGTCGTCGGCTAAAATAATCTGACAGGACTAAAAATGATGCCATCCTTGTTGTTTTGATCGTTATGACAGGGACAGAGTCATTTTTAGTACTTTCAAATGAGTTCAGTTTAGTTTTGGCGACATCTGAATAGACACCATTGTCATATACCATACCACCCTGCGGCTTCGCACGCGTTGATCCTATTGAAATCTTTATACACTAAAGAGGATTTCTATCCTACGGGAACTGATTTATGGTTTAAAAAGTAGCCTATGTTTGATTCCAGGATTAGGATTACCTGTTTGCAAATTGGCGTGAAGAGGTAACAAACATCCATCCATATACATCCATCCACCCATTCATCCATACATCCATACAAACTTTCGCATTTATAATATTAGTGTGATACCTGTATAAGTCCGCCCTCGCCGGTGGCGCAGTCCTGCACAGGGAACTCTCCCCCCAGCTCCGCCGCGTCCTGCCGTCGCCCGCTTTTCTCCATCGCCTCTTTAATGCAGTAGTATAGGGCTTTGCACTGGAATAACACATTTTACATTATTTAGACATTAACATTTACTTTCACGGTCAATAACACTGCTGAAACACAGAAAAGCTAAAAAAAAATAAGGTAAATATCGCGAAAAATATATCATTGGGATTCCCTATTGCGTAAAACATTGTTTTCCCCATCCCTACTCAATTTAATAATTAATTGAAAATGAAGCTTTTTCCAGTCCAGAATGTCGTTTAAAGTGATTTTAGTTTTTAGGTAAATTAAACTCAACTAAAACAAAACAAAATATGTAGTCTAAGTAGATATACTATAATATTTTGATTATTTATGGATTTATGAGTAGGAGTAAAATATCTGGAACTTGTAGTCTGATTTTTTTAAATATTTTTCGAATAGAAATTTGCGTTATCCCTGAGTGACATAATTTTGATACGTTTTATCTGAGTGGACGACCGAGTGAGCAATAAGTTATCAACAAAGTACAAGTCTAAGAATTTGAGTAAAAAAAATTACAATTAAACTTTAAAACTCAGGCAGATTAACGAAACATGTTTTAAATAAAAGTACTTTCAAACAGTTGATACCTTTTTCGTGAAATATTTATGCAGCTGCGTCTGTCCTCCATTCTTCCTCCAGAGACAAAGCACTCGAATCTTAGGACTGTATGTCATATTCACTAGTCGTTCGTACCACCACCGCTCCACGATTGTACCTGTAGGACAGATATTATAATCCTATACTAGCCGGTAGGAAGGTTGACGTTGCATTTTAGTTCTACGCAATCACAGGAACAACAATATTATGGGGTACCCCAAGGAAGTATTCTAGGACTTGCCCTGTTTAATATGTACATTGAAGACCTCCACGATGAGCAACCTGGCCGTTACGTTAGACTCGACCCTTCCATCTCAGCCCGTGGATGTCGTAAGCGGTAGAGATAACTAAGGGAATCCACCCGGGGAACTAAAGCACTTACTTCACATCTTACTGCGATTACCAATCCGCCTCAAGAGTGATTATTACGGCAAAACCCCCCTTTTTATAGTAGCAATACTATAAAAACTTTCTCAGTTTGACGAATTTACTATGAATGTAAGCGGGTTAGCTACGAATCTAGTTTGTGTTGGAAGAACACCAACATGAGACTTTTGAGTCAATTTTTAGCAAGCCAAAAGAAAGATATATACTAAAATGCAGCTTTATCTCTCAGTTCCGAGGTGGCTCTCATTTTTATTCTAACTACCTTGTTTGGGAGAGACAATTCCAACAGAGGATTTGAGTTTCATCGTATACCTTGCGTGGAGCGTAGAACAAGTCCGTCGTCGCGCACTTCCAGGAAGCGCAGCTCTCCGGCCGCGTCGCCCTCGTGCACCGTGAACGTGGTGCGCCGCAGGAGCCGCGAGCCCAGCGGCCGCAGACCGATGTCGTTACCGTGCTGGGGAATACAGTTCACTGATCTTACATCGTGTGTGCTGCCATGTGAAATACAGTACACTGCTTTTAGTACATACTCAATATATTTATTGTTGTCTTCACATTGGGCGTATCAACAAGTGGAATTCAGAACAAGGTTGTTTTTGGTTAAAAAAAACCATGTAGATTAGATACTAAGGTGGGTAGTACCTTCTTGTTTAGTTGAAATCGTACTTCGTGTGTGTATGTGAAATACAGTCCACAGATTCAGCATCGTGAGTGCTGGCATGTGAAATACAGATCACTGATGGTGTGCTGGCATGTGAAATACAGTCCACAGATTCAGCATCGTGAGTGCTGGCATGTGAAATACAGATCACTGATGGTGTGCTGGCATGTGAAATACAGTCCACAGATTCAGCATCGTGAGTGCTTGCATGTGAAATACAGATCACTGATGGTGTGCTGGCATGTGAAATACAGTCCACAGATTCAGCATCGTGAGTGCTTGCATGTGAAATACAGATCACTGATGGTGTGCTGGCATGTGATCTTAGATCTTACATCGTGAGTGATGCCCGAAAAATTGTTACTAAAGGGGGCTTTACAAAAACAATTCAGGTCACACAGAGATCAGTGGAGAAACCTGTGCACGGTGTTCCGTATAAGAAAGTTTCAGCACGCTTAATTAAACCCCAGGTACCCTAACTCCCACTTGCACAACGATATTTGATTGTCTAATTTTGATTCACTTTGAAATAGGTATTTGTATGGTTTGACAACTCACTGACCACTGTTAAGCCTGTTAATTATTGTTGTGCAGTCGGCGTTATGCGCCACAAAGTATTTTTTTTATTACGAAAAATTTTTCGTTCATGTTACACTCACACTAATTGTTTTTTTACCCTCTGATGATTTAAACAACTAGCGTACTTAGCGAACGCCCTCGGTAGATTTGGTTACCGCTCCTGGCGTAAAGTCAGAGGCTTCAGTCGTTGTTTCGTAAAAATCTTTTCATATTTCCTACTTCTATTTCCAATTCTAATTTTAAGTGTTAGAACTAAGATCTTCGCGCATAGGAGTGTATTGTGCATTATCCCCCTGCCTAAACAGGCCCTAACCAGCCCAGCTCCTTGAAGTATCGGAGCAGGTTTTTTGGTGTCTGCCAGCTTCGTTTCAGCTTTTCTGTGGGTGTGGGTGGACGGGGTCTATGCACCAACTTACTTTTAGAAATAAAATGAATTACTCACCAGCGTATGAACAACGTCGAGCAGATGATTAACTTCCTGGCTGTAAATGAGTCCAATATGACTCTTCGCGAGCAACCTCCGTACTTTATTCCTTACGATATCCGCGTCGACCTCGAACAGAACCATCGCAGCTGTCAAGTTGTACAAAGCAGTCGATAATAGTCTGTCTTCTTCATGCTCTAGGCGTTTCCTCTCTGTCTCGCTCAGACATTTGTAGCGCTCCATCATTTCGTTGGCACCTTGATCCATGCCGATCATGTCACGCTCTTGGCTCACTGCGTCTAAGAAAGCGTCTTCCCAGAATTGCATTTGATCCCAAATTGTTGAACGATCTTTACCTGTAAGATGCTTTAGTTAACTCTATAGGTTATTGCCTTGCTTCTTTCGTCTCATTGTTTGGCAAAGGCCTCCGTTAAATATTTCCACTTGGTGCGGTCACGAAAGCGATCAGCATTAGAGATTTGTGGGAGTAGTAGTTTTAATGTACCGAAATAATAACGAAAACGTATTTCTTAACAATTAATTATTTTAATTATAGAAGAGCTCTTGTTGGTGGAAGTTATTTAGGTGCTGTCAAATATATTCAACTATCGACCCGCCCCGGCTTCGCACAGGTTAAATGCTGATGATACATAGTACCCTTCCTCTCGAATCACTATCACCGCATTAAAATCCCTTCGCGTAGTTTTAAAAATCTAAGCATACATAGGGACAGACAGACAGCGGGAAGCGACTTTGTTTTATACTATTTAGTGATAATAATAATAAGTTGAATCGTCACTTATAATTTGGAAATTACACGGACTAAAAGGATTTGGTTTTTGCCCAATGGGACGGAATAGGCTGAGGAAAAAAACCCAAATAAATTTAGTGTGTCCAAAGAGGACCTCAACCCTAACATGAAAATAAACATACCAATAAGCCCCTGGAAGAGGTAGGTGCGAGTGGTGTCGGGTGAGGTGAGCGGTGACGTCACGGGAACGCCGGCGGGAGGTCGGTAGCTCGAAGTGGTTTTGGTAGAAAACACGCTCGATGCCCGCGGCTTACCCGTAGACGGTCGGCATAGCTGTAGTATCAGCAGCTAATTGGTATTATACTCATGTTACAGGTTCTAGAACTAAGATTTTTTGTTTTATAGAATAGATAGATAGAACATTCTTTATTGCACACTTATTAAAAGAAACAATACAATAGAACAGCTTAAAAACTAAGTGACAAGTGGCGGTCTTATCGCTCGAGAGCGATCTCTACCAGACTTTTAGACGATTATTAGTGCTCAACTAAGCGGGAAAATCCTAAAAATTTTAGTTATCATCATGATTAACCTATGTATATTTGTCCACAGCTGGACATAGGCCCTAATAAGCGCCCTGTCTTCAGCTCGACATCCAGCATCTGACTGCAGTCTTTCGCAAATCGTCATCCCCCTGGCCAGAGGGCGTCCTACACTTTGTTTGCCGAATCCGAAAGCTCTCAGTGCTGGGAAGCTACCAAATTGCGCCACAAACAACACAAGGTCAAGTTATCGAAAATCCCTCGTCTAGGTCGTAAATTTTGGGATATTATTTAGATTCTAAAACTGTAATTTAAACTAGGTTTCTTTGCTATGAGATGAGGCTGATTATAGCCTTGTTAGACTCAGAGTTCCTCATAGAATGAAACAAAAAAACTGAAATAAACTCTAGCACAGGTAATAAAATACTATACTAGGCTCTAGTTTTATCTTAACTTCTATATTCTACAGCTTAAAAAAGTGGTTTATTTATTTTACTTAAATGGCCGAAACAGATGAAAATTACTTGTTTTTTTACTTATAAGTAAGTATAAGGCACATTTTATAATCAAGTCTAGATTTCATAAATATTTTTTATGAGAAAGATTGATAAAATCTATACTAATACTACAGAGAGTAAAGATTTGATTGTTTATTTGTTTGTATTGAATAGGCTCCGTAACTACTTATCGAAGAATTTTATAAATCGGTCCGAATTATAAATTCTTTTATAATCAAAAAACTTACTTTTCAGGGAGTGACATAGGTAAGGTACGCTATATTTTAACCCGGAATTCGCACAGGAACGGAAACTACGCGAGTAAACCGTGAGGCGCTGCTATTATCTTATAAATTAGTTTTTATAAGGTTTAAATCATGGTGATTAAATTAACACAAATTTCGCATGCACAATCACTTACCACATTTTTCTCTAAATACTTAGATTCAGCCACACAACATCGTTTTCTCATGCTTGAAAATCCAATTAGAAGAAGATTTTATGTAGTTTTCAAACTTTGACAAGTAGCTCTGTAAATTTTGATATAAATATTGCCAATTCGGGAACACAGCTATTTGTCGCAATGCGATACACAAGCTGCAAGCAGGAAGGCACTAAGGTCTACGGTGCAACATCTCTGTCAGGAGTTACGAAATCAAAGGGTATTTTAAATTTTTAGGTAACCCAAAGACGACATTTGGTTTTATACTCTTGCTGTTTCTTAGCAAAATCTTAATTTTCTGTAAATTTAGTTTTATTCATAATTTATCATAACAGCGAGATGGCCTAATCAAATGTACATATGTTATTTTAAAATAATAATACATGCTTGCATATTTTATAATTAATTTCTTGTATAAATTTCTAATACCAACTGCTCTTTGATCACGTACAATTATTATGGGATAGAAAACTGAGGGAAATTTAAAAAATATATTATTCGGGGTTTCGCCTTTTGTTGTCAACATAAGTTATTCTACGTAGGTACTTTTATCATTTTCATTTTAAAGCCTTCTACGCATAACGGCACTAGATTTAGACCACGTTTAATTTTTTTACGTAAACTAATTTAATAAATTATTTGGACAATAAAATATATTAAAACTAAAAAAACAGATTTCTCTACCCTCCTGACTAAGAGCTTGCAAGTAAAGGACACTACACAACGCACTAGGACTTACATTGAGGAGCATAACATCAGTGTCAGAGAGGTTGGACTTAAAGGAGGCGCGGTGATCGTACAGATTGGCTCGGTTGGTGGTGATCGAACCGCTCTCGTCGTCGCCAGAGCAATCGGAAGGCGCCGCCTGTTTTAAAATCACCCTGTACCATACTTGCCACGGTGGATCACTCTTATTTTGGCAAGGTAAATTAAGTGAAGACCGTTTTCAGAGGTTTAAGAAATTACCTTGATGTTTGAAGTAAAATTTTGAATAATGATTTAGTGTTTTTAGGTTATTTTGAATGTGAGAATAATAAGATTATTTTTAATGCGACTGGAGATGGTCACATGTTATGCTTGTAATTATTTTATAATAAGTACGTTTATATTTATTAAAATTTTATTTATCGAGAAAAACCTTGGAACACAATCTCACATGATACGGTCTACAATCCATGTGGTCACGCAGATCTAGCTAGCCAGATTTTAAAATACATCAATTATTTCACCAAATTTAAGAGATCAATTTGGTTTTGGATACAGGCTGGTTACAGGTTTTTTAATCCATTTTTAGCCACTTTTATGATAAACCACCAATTACAAAGAGCAACTCAATAAACATAATTATCTTACATACATAGATATATATATGTAAAATTCTCCCAGCGCTAATTCACAAATGGCCTATGTTATGGTAGAACTAAACGCAAAGGTACGCTTCAATATACCAACCAAATGAACAACAAAGACGGATAGACGTACCTATGGTTTATCCATTTTGAATAAAGCATGTTAGTAAACAAAGTACGACGTAAACAACAAAATCTCACTTGCTTGGCGTCGAGTTTCAGATATAATTGTAAGCAATTTTTATTGAAGGGAGGATCTAAAATCGACAAGTAATGTAAATTACGTATAAAAGAACACTTCAACAAAGTGATTTTTAGGTTAAGTATGGGCGGTTTGTTTATTTTCATGCTCCATTCAAAATGGATACGATATAGACCGAAGTGTGACCGAGACACACCGATACGCACACGAAACACGACCGCCGCGGGGCGGCGCTGCTGGTTTGACTATGGCTAACGTAAGTGGACCTCATTGCTTCTTTAAATTTGAGCTTTATTTTTGAGAAGCTAGTACCCAATCTCCGGAATTTTACTTATTAATGCTTAGTTACGACTTTTTTGTGTCCATGGCAAGTATAGTACTTCATCTGTTCTGAGACCGCGGCATGGGTCCGCGGCATCTCATTGTTATAATTTATTTTAAAGAAGAGGCTAGAGATAGTTTAGAAAGTTTTCCATTTAGTTCAAGATATAAGCAATTTACATCCAATAAATGTGGTATGCGTAAGATTATATAGGAACAACATTGATAAGCATACTCACAACTTTGCAGTCAAGCTAACATACTTGTACTCAACCTTCGATTTTACTCCATAAATGCTACATCATCACAGAATTCATCAAGTTTAACAGGTTATACACTGGTCATGCTCAAGGTAGTTTCTGATTGGTTAAAACATCAAATACAAGTAAGTATTATATAGATTTGTTCTTGCAATCAACGAGAACTCAACACATTGTGTGCTTACTAGATGGAAAAGTTAATGGCTGATGGCCGGATGTAAATTGACATAACCATTGCTTATAAAAAATGTAACGTATTGCCCTTTTGCGCAAGGCTCGCAAGGAGCACTTACAATATATATGATAAGACTATAAATTTCTCATTAATAGCAAGAACTAGGTTAGGATAGGGTTTCCTACCTAAATTCAATATTAATTTTGACGAAATGTACAGTATCAACACCACTTGATCAATTGCAATTCAAGTGGTATTCATATTATAAATACAAGTTTTTTTTATTGATGTTAGGTATGAAACTTGTTAGAATATTATGTATAGATTATACAACACTGGAGCAGTCATCACCACCATGCAACAGATTCACGTTAACAAGAGAGAAGAGATAAGTCTACTTACGTCAGAGTCGAAAGAAGTGAGTTTACTGAACAGCATGTTTCGTTTCTGATTGAGCATGTCTTTGAACATCTCTGTTGTGCTCTGGGCCTCGGTGGAGTCCATTTCAGGGTAGTTGACGGTTGGTATTTCTGGGGAAAGATATTAGTTCATTAATTTTATAATTTATTTGTTTTGCTTGCATGTACATTTGTAAAGCTAATTTGTAATCTAGGTCTAGAATAATATTATGATATGACTGTGATCTAGGTAGTATAACAAGGCTAGTGTCCAAAAAACCTATAAATTAGGCCGTCTTCTTGGCAGCAACACGATGCGGTCTCACTACGGAAAGGCCTATCTAAAGATCTTTGTGTAAATTATTATTTTAGCGCTGCTTGTTGAATATGATCAATTGTTGAACTGTAGTCTATTGACTACAGTAGTTGACTACGATAGTCTAATGTACATCCATTGTGATGAGCTTCAAAGCGGTATAACGTCATAGCCGGGTGGGCACCCGGCTACAGGGCGTCCGACACTTCAATTCCCGAGTCGTGGTCTCGATCTATGTCAAAGGTTGTCGGATTTTCGGGTGATATGACCATCCTCCCTGCCAAGTTACCTGATTGTGAGCTTTTTCTGGAAGATGGCGCGGAAGGCGAATCCACATCGTGTCTGTAGTCCGAGAGCGCAGAGTTAGCCATGCCACCGTCACCTAAAAAATAAAGAATTTTACGTGTGGCTTTAGATTATCACGATTGAAAGGGAGATAACGAAACGTTTCGAAATGGAACGTCGTGGTGCCAGGTCAATCAGCGGAACTCTATGCACAAACTAACTTATCAAGCACCGCAGTGAGATAAAACATAACATAACTTATAAATAACTTAAAAACATATTATTATGAAGAAATATAGCAATAACCAACTGGCGCAGTCAGTAGGGTTTATCGCAAAATACATTATGACATGTGTATAAGCCATACTAATATTTTATATTGGAAAGTAGCTGTCCGTTAACTTAAACAAAGATTTCATAGATAATAGATTTTAATAGATAATGGTTAAATAGGCCCTTTCCTTAGTGAGACCGAACCTCTCTTATTTGGAATCGGTGTATTGTGTTTTTTCACAAAAGTTCGTGCAATATGATTGCACAGTTAATGGTAATAGTATCAGTTAGGTTTATTAGCAAAAACACTATTTTTAACAATGCATACTATGCGTGCGTCGGCATTTTGTTAACGCACGCATTCAAAGACAATGCTAAAATATTTGGTGTTAGGGCGTATCTAACCATTTGAATATTTGATCTTTTAACACTTATACACGTGACACCATAATTACCTAAAAGCGCGATTTCTTTGCTCCAGTAGTGGGTATGCGCCATCTCAGCCAGTTGGAACACGGACGCCATTCCTCCCAGGCCGAAGTTAGAGAATGTGTGTTCCAAGCCGTGGACGACAGCCTGCAGGACTTTTAGCATGCCCTTCCATATTGAGCGGCTGATGAACTGCAAGGATTTATTTATTTCTTGATAAAAGATGATTATTAACAAGACTTTTACGAAAAATGCCTATTTCTAGCATGAAAAAAAAACGATGGACTAGTTTTTAGCAAGATTTTCCATGAAACGCTGTCTTTGGTAAGAATCGCATTTTTTGTATTGTATCTTGGGTAAGATAATATGTACCATTTGGTCTTAAAAATATGAGGTATCTCTTGGGCGAAGCCGTAAACATCAGCATCTTTAATACAATAAATGTCAGATACTTACAAATTGTCGGCACAAAATGAAAACAGTCTACAGACCAAACTTGTTGGCCTGACGACAAATTGACAAAACCCTGTGTACTGCCAATATGGCTTTCGTACACTGCGATGTAGCACCAACCCGTTGGGCTGTGTCTCATGGTGGGTACGGACTAAGCGAGCGAGAGCGAGCGAATGCAAACGTCGGATTCGATTATCGGTACGTTCGTTCAATTTATCTTTGATATAGCGACGGCCACTGGAGCACGTCTGAAGGCGAACGAAGGCCCTCGCTTGGGCTCGCTTGCATTCACGATCGTCCACACTGGATCTTTCGCGTCTATACGAAGTACCTACAATGTAGTGTTCATCATCAGGAAAGAATCCTAGTCGTGTTCGGATTCTTGTTCTTACACATTACATTGTTTTTCCTTTATCTAGAGGCCAAGATGTAGGTACAAGGTACATGCATGTCATCAACTTCCTATGTTAATACAGTTTACCAATATCTACGTGAGGAATGTGTCACGTATCAAACGTGACTCCTTTCTTCCGTATTGTACTTTCTTGTTAACTTAAGTCTAATTAATAAATCAGTTGCGAACTTACTGTTGGAGGAATTATTACTCAAAGTACCCCTAACAGCGTCCGCTAGGCTTCGCTTGTTCTCGCTCGCTTTGCCTGTACCGTAGTAGGGTTTGGTGTGATTCCATCTAACTCACTGACTCACCACATCGTCGACTTTATCACACGGCGTGGACTTGCGGTTGAAGTTTCTGTTCAGTTTGCTGAGCACCATGTTTCTGTAGGACTCGTCTTCCATCAACTTCTTCAGCCGGTTGAGCTTCAGCCAGCCGACGCCCTCGCCTTCCAATACGTGCTGGACTAACTGTAATTAATTATTAAAATCTAGTATTATGAATAAATCATTTCAATTCATCAATAAACACACTAATATTATAAATGCGAAAGTTTGTATGGATGTATGGATGTATGAATGTATGGATGTTTGTTACTTCTTCACGCCAAAACTACTGAACGGATCTGGCTGAAATTTAAAATAGACACAGTCCTAGGTCTGGAATAAAACATAGGCTACTTTTTATCCCATAAATCAGTTCCCGTGGGATGAAAATCATCTTTTAACGTTTCCATAGGAACAACGCGTGCGAAGCCGCGGGGCGCAGCTAGTGCTAGATATTTTTACGCCGCATTAAAGGCGAAATAATAAATAATGAATATACGAATGTGAGCGGGTTAACTACGAACTTATGGCCTGTGGTTGTCCCGTATATTTTCTTATTTGTGTGGAAGAAATTTCAGGACAATGTTTCATCCCTTAACGAGGGATATCTTCAGGGTCAGTGCTTACATCCGTAATGTATTCGTCAACGATCCTTTTTATAGCGAATAAATAATGCTGTACAATAACAGGAAGCCCGGAGCAGAGTATTAAGTAAATAACCCACTAAAAAATAAACTCCTCTTTGGACAAAACTAAAACGTCACGCTCGGTCGGTTATGCTGAATCGCGTTTACTCGACTCCAGACATCATCAGCAGTTATCAGTCATGTTTACTGTTCAACAACGTTTTACGAGATGTCATGGGAGTCGATGGATGCAGGCGGCTTAAGGAACGCTATTCGTGGCGTCGCGTCTTCGGCCTATGTTAAGCATTGAAGCAGATATAGCACACGTTTCAGTATCGTTTAAGAAAGTTTATTCTCAGAAGAATTTTAATTCACTTAGAATGAGAACTTAGGGCTAGTTATTGCTGTATTTGTATTTATTATATTTGGGTGACGAGCATGCTACACTAAAGGTAATAGAAAAAGTACGTAACTGTGTCTGAATTAGTAGGTCAGGTACTTTGGTAACCAACACTGACCAAGTATACTTACATTCAAGCACATTATACAAACAAACAAAATGATTTTTGAGACAAAGAAAGAAACTTAAAAGTTACCAAATAAATTCTGACGAGACCGACACAATGCAATAGTTGACAGCTTGTTTGTTTAAACGTCACTAGTCAGTAAGTAGCCCTAGTCGGGGAGACCGTTGTGTATCACACGACCTCTGTGGCGCGGTGGGCGAAGGTCTGCCTGCGACGCAGGAGGTTGCGGGTTCGATTCCCGCCTCGGGACAAATGTGTGTACGATCTGCAGACATTTGTTTAGGGCGTTCTGGATGTTTTTCTATGTATAATAAAAAATATCTATCTATGTAATGCATTGTATTATGTATATCAGTTATCTAGTACCCATAACACAAGCTCTGCTTAATTTGGGGCTAGATAATGCTGTGTGAATTGTCCAGCATTATTTATTTATTTATTTATCACACTCACGTCATTAAGGAAGGCCTGGTTCTCTGTGTTGGCGGCGTGCGCGTGCGGCGGCGCGGGCTGCGGCGCCGGCTGCGCGTGCTTGATCAGCGGCGAGCGCTGCACCAGCCCGCGCGCGCCCTGCGAGAACGGACCGAAGGACGCCGAGCTCGCGCCCCCGGGGGAGACGCCCCCGCTGCGGACTGATTCTGCAGGCTTTGCCAGTTGCTTGCCTGGAAAGAAAGAAAGAAAAATAATTAATTTTGTTTTAAAATACTATAAACTGACTTTAATTTTTATAGTTAGTTTTTTTCATGGATTTTCGTGGATCCCACTGTCCGAACTGAACCAAATTAAAATGGGACCACACGGGAAGCACCAGCTTGCACACACACACATATACACACACACACACACAAAACAAACATCAACATATAAGCGCAAGGACGCCTATGTTTTTCTGAATCATTTGTACACGTAAATTTAAGTTTCATTATCTTAGCTTAATTTTAATAAACTTAATTTTAACTTAATTTTATATAAACATAATTTAACGAACTGCTTAACCTACTATACAATGTTATTTTTCTTGGAAGAGCGGTATTCCCTAACACAGGTATATTTCTTACTTAAAAGGGAATCTCAAACACATATTATGTACTTTAAGTTAAAGAAATAAATATTTTGTATTTTGTATTTGTATAGTTACTTTGGGGCACAGAAAGCTATCATAGTACGTAGTATTTGAGTCGACTACAATGGAAAAATCCAGGAAACGAACATGCCTAGCTACACGCCAGTAACTAACTGAGACTGAGACTAACTAAGCTAGACGCTTACAGTATGGCCGGTCTCGTATATTTTCTTACGTATGTTTTATCTTGGTGTGTTGCAAAATTTTGGTAGAAATTACACCACGCCAATTCTTCCCGCGAATGTAATAAGAGGCGAATAATATCACGACCTCTGTGGCGCGGTGGGCGAAGGTCTGCCTGCGACGCAGGAGGTTGCGGGTTCGATTCCCGCCTCGGGACAAATTTGTGTACGATCTGCAGAAATTTGTTCAGGGCGTTCTGGATGTTTTTCTAAGTATAATAAAAAATATGTATCTATGTAGTGTATTGTATTATGTATATCAGTTATCTAGTACCCATAACACAAGCTCTGCTTAGATAATGCTGTGTGAATTGTCCAGCATTATTATTATTATTATTATTAATATCCATCGGGGGCAGGCTGCAGCGCCCCTGCAGAACAATTCTAAAACGCCGAAAAAGCCAATAAGGCTTATCAGGGGGAGGCCTGCGTCCAGCTGTGAACCAATATAGGCTGTTCATGATGTTGAGGAGGTCGCTAACATCGCATCGAGACGAGAAGCTATCCTTCCATCCAAGCTACCATCTTGCAGTGCACCAGTGCCTCTTTCCCTCACCTTTATTGGAGCCAAAGAATCCGCTGAACATATTGGAAGTGGAAGCCGCTAGTCCGTTGAGGTCCGAGCTGAGGTTAGAGATGAAGTCTCTGTGCGTGGCTGTGAGCAGGTTGGTTGTTTGCAGCGCGGTCGAGTCGCGACGGTTGGGCGGACTGCTTGGCTGCTCTTGGCTTTCTCCCTGTAAACAATAACTTAATTTGATTGTTTTGAAAAAACTAAAAACCGACTTTAGCTCGTTTTTAAGTTTTGCAGGATAAATCTAGCTCTGCCCACATATTTAGGAATTTGTTAAAGAAAATCAACTAAGTACCCACTTCTTTGAAATCGAAGTACATATTAATTTATTTCCTTTAACACCAACCCTTGTTTTATATATAGAAAGCTGAAAGGCCTAATTTTATTACTTTATGTAGTTATAGTTTCTCTATAAGTGAATTTGTAAATTCTTAACAGAAAAAATCAATATCTCAAACCTTAAATACTAATTCCTCGGGAAAAAACTCAAAAATTCTGAATTCTAGAATATATTTTTCAATATATAGAGTCATGATCAAAAGTTAAATGTTTAACTCGAGTGCAAATAATTTTCGTTTCGTGCCTTTTAAGTCCCTCGCTTCATCAGCAGTCTACTCTTCTAGACAGGTTCGCTACCTCGGTATTAAATATCGGCACGCTCAGCTAAAAGTCGTTATGCTTACTTATTAAACAAATAACTATTTCACTCTCACTTGAAAACATTATGTGTTCAAAATCCATGAGCAGAAACTATTTTTGCTTACAGTATCGGGTCAATGACGATTCCACGACACGTCAAGAAGACAATTCTTCTCAAAATTGAACCAATTTTGAAATACCTTGAGTACCAACCTTGATCAACCCCTTCTTCGTAGCAGCGTCTTTAGCAGTTTTGGTGAGGTCCCCCAAGGTAGATTTGCCCACGTAAGTAAGGTCATCAAACGTATTCTTACTGACCGCCGACGCAGTTTTGCTTGCCTCAATCGCCGTTTTCGAAGCCTCATGCATGCTTTTGGAAGCTTCTTCGGCTGCTTTTTTCGCATGTAAGGTTAGCTGTGGATGTCAATACCCTTTTTGAGTTTATGGTGCAAAAGCACTTTAAAAATAGACGTTCTACTCTTGATAATTGTAAAAAGCAAAGGAGTATATTAGAATTAGCTATCTCTACAAAGAAACTCTTGAAAACCGTGCTAAATATGCGTGGGTCAAAGCTTTACAGTTGCTTAGGATTTATCTAAAATAATCTATGTCTATATCGATTTTCAATGATTGTATGAGTAGCAGCGTCCAATACCCTTGAACTACGAATTGCCTTAAAGCAAGTGTTAAGAATACATATTGGTATTCGTTTATGGCATGCCTTGAGAAGTGATTCTTCTTGATTTAACTGCTATTGTAAAAAATCAAACATCAGAGAAAAGGAAAACATTTCGTAAAGCCACACAAAGTAGATAAAAATGATTGACACAATGAAATACAAAGTGTCAAAGAGACTTCCAGCTAAGCATGAATTAAGAAGAGACACAAAATGTACCAGACAAAGTGTTTAATATTTTAGATGTCTCAAATAGATGAATTGAAAAAAAAATATTTTCTAGAGTTTTTTTGCTGGCTAATCGTATTAATTCTAATGACTTAAGAGTGCCTAAATTATACATTATAGCTTTTAATTATAAATTTTATATACCTGACCAAATGGCGCAAACATTTTCTTTTCTTCTCCGTCGGCAACTTTTCCTTGCTTCTTTTATTGGTAAGTAGTAACACAAATAGTTAAATAAATAAAATAAGTAGTAACACAAACAGTGAAAATAAATAAATAAATAATATTAAACCTATTACTGATTAGGCAACCGTTGACATGAATATTCCCTATAGACTAAAAAAAACTATTTTTAAACTTCAGTTCCAAATTTTGTATATTAGCATAATCAAAATTCCCAACTTATCTTCTTCTACCGCTTAGACTTGAATTTCCCGGTTGCATAATCGGAATAGCGCAAACAGAACTTTTACAAGTGATAATTAAAGTTCAAATTACCTTATCCATATGTGCAAGTAGACCTTCCTGGCTGCTTTGCCTGGTGGTTTCTCTGACTAGTTCCTTGGCTTGCGCCGCGAATTGCTCCAGAAGAGACGACTGCGATGCTTGACGGGAGACGCCAGTACCACTCTAAAGACATAAATACTCTATATATAAATAAATATTGCTGGATAATCCACGCATCGACATCTAGCTCCAAGCTAAGCAGAGCTTGTGTTAAGGGTACTAATGACTTATATTATATAATACAATACATTACTTAAATAGATATAAAATACTCAGAATAACCGGAACAAGTATTATGGCTGCGTTGTTTAAGAATTAAGATGCCATTGAATAGTTGCAAGTTATTATTATTGTTTTAGTTTATAAAGGTTAACCAGTAATTTCGTCTACTGCAACTGGCACTCAAAGAGTATTATCTTGATCTTGGCAGGCCATTCGTCCCTATAGCAATACTATCCTGCTTAATCTTTCTAAAATAATTGGTGAAATGAGTGACACATATAACTCACATGATATTTGGTTCATTTATCAAACAGGAAGTGTCGTAAGAATCGATCAACTTTTGTCGAAATCACTCGTCTAGAATATTACGGTGTTCCTCAGGTAAGTTTCTGCGCACCCACGCTATATCTTGTTTACAAAAATTAAGTCTCCGATGACAATAAAGCTACAAATGACTGTGGATGATTCAATAACGTTATTGCAGATTTAATTACTGTCGACAAATTTTGACGGGAGACTTTCGAATTGTGGCCGAGTTGCGAACCTACTTTGGTCTGTGAGTGTGTGAGTGTGAGGATTGGTGCGAAGTAAGTGCGCGTTCAGACTCGCTAGTGCTGCCGCTACCGACTGACTACTGTCTGTCATAAACAAACCTTGGTCTGTGCAAGTGGCGAGTGCGAGTGGTGCGAAGTGAGTGCGCGTTCAGACTCGCTAGTGCTGCCGCTACCGACTGACTACTGTCTGTTATAAACAAACCTTGGTCTGTGCAAGTGGCGAGTGCGAGTGGTGCGAAGTGAGTGCGCGTTCAGACTCGTTAGTGCTGCCGCTACCGACTGACTACTGTCTGTCATAAACAAACCTTGGTCTGTGCAAGTGGCGAGTGCGAGTGGTGCGAAGTGAGTGCGCGTTCAGACTCGCTAGTGCTGCCGCTACCGACTGACTACTGTCTGTTATAAACAAACCTTGGTCTGTGCAAGTGGCGAGTGCGAGTGGTGCGAAGTGAGTGCGCGTTCAGACTCGCTAGTGCTGCCGCTACCGACTGACTACTGTCTGTCATAAACAAACCTTGGTCTGTGCAAGTGGCGAGTGCGAGTGGTGCGAAGTGAGTGCACGTTCAGACTCGCTAGTGCTGCCGCTACCGACTGACTACTGTCTGTTATAAACAAACCTTGGTCTGTGCAAGTGGCGAGTGCGAGTGGTGCGAAGTGAGTGCGCGTTCAGACTCGTTAGTTCTGCCGCTACCGACTGACTACTGTCTGTCATAAACAAACCTTGGTCTGTGCAAGTGGCGAGTGCGAGTGGTGCGAAGTGAGTGCGCGTTCAGACTCGCTAGTGCTGCCGCTACCGACTGACTACTGTCTGTTATAAACAAACCTTGGTCTGTGCAAGTGGCGAGTGCGAGTGGTGCGAAGTGAGTGCGCGTTCAGACTCGCTAGTGCTGCCGCTATCGGCCGTGGCGCGCTGTCGACTGACCACCGTCTTTGGAGTAGTGGTTGAGTTGGAGTCTGATTCGCGGCCGAAGCTGCCGCTGTCTGTATCCTGTGGAAACAACAGTCACCATTATTTTCATAAAACATAATATAGACATTTCGGAAGTAAAATATTCTAAAATATACAAAAATTATAACATGTGGTGCCTTAGAATTTGCACCTCCCTTACTCTTTCAGCAAGTGTCGTAAGAGGTGACTAAGGGCTGTACTAGTATAGTATTATATTATCTGTGCTAAGGGATATCCACCGAGGGGCAGCAGTACCTCCCGCAGAACAATTCTAACACCGAACTGCAATCCCCAACCCGCATACCCAGCGTGGGGAATATGAGCATAATCCCCATGAGATAAAAACCAAAAAAGCGTTTATCAGGGGGAGGTCTGCTTCCAGCCATGGACCAATAAAGGCTGTTATGGTGTTGGTGGTTTTAGATGAAGCTAACATCAGCAAGGGCGCTCAGTGTTAGTTACTCACGCTAGTCTTGACAGGCAGTGGATGCGGTTCCTTGACGGGAGGTTCGTCGTCGTCGTCGCTGTGGTCGGAGCTACTGGCGGAGCGGGAGGGGGAGGTGGAGGCACGTCCTTCCGCCGCCTCCCCCCCGAACATAAGTGAGGAGGGGGGGCTGTATACCTGGGTGGACCAGTTTGTAATGTTATATATCGTGGCCGGATTATAGTATCAGCTCGTTTATAAATCATAAATCATTTATTCAGAAACAACCATACAATTGTGTTTGAACAGTAGTACATCAAAATATCATGCAATGTGAAGAAAATAATGTCAAATTCTTAGTTATAAAAAAAAAATTATAGAGGTAGAATAGCTAGGCCGATTGCAAAACGGCGCCATGCATTAATTGATGATTGTTGAACGGTCAACGTTTTTTAATATGAGGAAACGTCTTGTCGCATCAAATTAATTAGGTATTGACAGCTAATCGGCGTTTTGTGTAATACAAAAGCAAGAGGCCCTAAATCGATTATTTCGATTTAGGGCCTGTAGGTAAGAACGAAATCGAAGTTACAGTGACATACGAGTTATAAACTTATGCCCTTATTCATTATTATGAACCGAACTGCAATACTGCAGACTATTGTCTGCTATAACCTATCACACTGCTAAATCTCGCTCTGTCTTCTCCTATTGACATAAGTCAGACTGAGAAATAATACTACTTAGCAGCTGTTTTATGTTAACAGACCATTATGAATAAGGGGGTTCATGTTTTCTTTTCTGAGTAGGCTCCTAGGAAAAACGTCTACTGCTGAACGGCAGCCTCCCCAGTTCATTCTCGGGGAGATATTTCAAATGAGTCTTATAAAATAAACAGACATCTTTAAAAAACTTTAAACATTATCCTCATTTGCTCCGTAGACTCCGATCATATAATCATTCTAGCCAGGGCCACTAACTTCGGTCTTACCCTCCTATAAAGTCACTTGTAGACATATAATTTTACTTCATTTCCATTATTTATTTGCGTCAAACATGATATACAGGTAGATGAAATATTTACCGTTTTCGGGTCCAAAGAGGATGATAAGGTCATCGGCACTTGCACAACAGCACTGTACGTTTCTCCTATCACGTGGTGTTGGTGAGAGTGACCTTGAAATAAACATTAATAATAATTAGTTACAATATTAGTGAAAACAGTAAAGAGGTATAATTTGTTTGTTTTTTACTTTGACAGTAGAGAGTTGAACAACAGACCCAGTTTGAAAATTTATTTACTTATAGAGAACTAATTTCTGACCGTGACTTTACACGTCTTGTTTCTATAGAAACGTTTAGTGGTAATTTTTATCTGGGAACAGTTTTTTTTTTAAATAAAGCAGCCTTTGTTTCATTCCAAGCTTAGAAAGACCTGTATTCAATTTCAGCAGGTCTGTTCTGTAGGTAGTTCTCACTCACCCTGAAGATGTCCTTCTTTATGGGATTAAGCGCTGGTGTTCTTCCAACAGAAATAAGGTTCGTAGTTAACCCGCTTATATCCGTAATGAATTGGTCAAGGATAGTCACCACTTGGCTGTCTGCTAGTCTGTGCACAAAGAGAAGCGTCCTAGGAATTGAGGTTGCGCATGTGCCAATTTACTATTTTTGTTGCGTTGACAACACTGCTCTATCATTGAAGTACGACTAAAACTGTTAGTTCACCGTAACGTCAAGACGCTTCTCCTTTTGCACAGACTCAAGTACTTACCGTTATGTTGCAGTACAAAAATTAGGAAAAATCAATAGAGCGAAACCAATAATAAATACAGAAGCTGAACCCAAACAACCACGTTCTATTTTCATCTACAGCCTTTTCGCTAGACGAAATAAAAGAGCTGTCGAAGTTTGGAACGACTGTCAACGAACACTGGAAGAAAACAAAAATATTACTTACTAATTTTAAGTATTTGGTTAGTAATGAACCTTACCTGGAGATACGTCAGAAGAGACTATTTCCGACACGAAGTCACTGAGAGAAGAGTAGGACGAGCTTGTGCTTTCAGCACCTTCAGAATCGGAACCGCTTTCATCTATAACATATTCGGATATTGTTGTTTGTACATAAAGAATATTGTTGTTTAGATAATAATAATAAATAATGTTGGCAAATTCACACATATGTATCTAATGCTGTGTGATTTTTTTCAACATTGCTGCAGCCCCAAGTTTTCTAAACTTTTGTTATACAATGCTGCGGCCGCCTATAATTTAGAGAGCACTAGACCAAAGAACCTTGCCATTGTATTTTTTAATTTTTATTGTGTTATCTCTAGTTGGTAGTCCAATAAATAAATAAATACAATATACATATTTTTTATTATAGAAAATATCCAGCCCGCCGCACCCACACACCCCACCAGAGGTCGTGAACATAGACTAACACTGGAGTGAATTCAGATATCATTAAAATTAAACTAAACTAATTTGACAGGACTAAAAATGTCGCCGTCCCTGTCAAAAACTCAAAACAAGATTTGATAAGAGGGGGCGAATATGACAGAAACAAGATTTGATAAGAGGGGGCGAATATGACAGAAACAAGATTTGATAAGAGGGGGCGAATATGACAGAGCCTACACATTTGCGCCCTTTGGGAGTCGAGACCCTAGGTCACTGGTTGTGTATAAAAATATCTGATCCTCTCGTCGAAGTGACGAGAGATGGTAGCGCATCAGCATTGCCATACAGCGGACCAATGCAGCCAGCATCTTGGGGACACTTCCAACTGGTTTTAATATGGATTAGTTGACCTACCTGTAGATTGTTTGCTACAGTCCGCAGTTAGCTCAATTGTTTCAATTGTACTAGTTCTAATTTGTTCCTATTATTTGCGTGTAGTGTTTTTTGTCAATAAAGGCCTTTCCTATAACAATTGTTAAGATTCTAATTCAATCCACAAAGTTTATTTCAGCATCCCTTTTTACACTTCACTATAGAGCTAAACGTGTAAAACCATTAGGCTGACCTGACCACACGTCAGCGTATCATCGTTAATACATCAGAATCAGCATGACATATGACGTGTGGTGACGTCTAAAACGAACTGGAGGATCAATTTTATATCATAGTATAATTTAAGTGGGTTTTAACCTGTTGGCTGATTTTCCTGCCTCTGCAGTTGTCTCAGCGCGCCATTCAGCGAGCTTCCGTCATCCCAAACCGCAAACCTGACCGGTTGCAAGGTCTCCGCGAACCACTTGGGTTTGTCGCCGACCTGCCGCGGGTCGAACACGCCCGTTTGTACTCGAAGGAATGCCACGTTGCAGGGAGTTAGCGACCATTCCGCGAGGAACTCTACTGCCTGTGGACAGAACAATATATTCATTATTAACGTAAGCTGTGTGGTGCTGGCTTAGAATTTGCAACACCCCAACTCTTTCCGCGGGTGTCGTAAGAGGCGACTAACAGATATCCACCGAGGGACGGGCAGCAGCACTCCCTGCAGAACAATTATACCACCAAACTGCGATCCCCAACCCGCATGCCCAGCGTGGGGATTATGGGCATTACCCCCAATGAGATAAACACGAATAAAGCGCTTATCAGGGCGAGGCCTGCGACCAGCAGTGGTCCAATACAGGCTATTGGCTGGTTGAGGAACGTAAGCGGTTGGACTACGAACATGGTTTGTGTTGGAAGAGCACAAAATTCCTTAACGATTGATTCCTTCAGGGTGAGTGCGGTTCTAGTTTACTAAAACAAAATATGTTTAGGTAACTTTTCCTTTCTTCGAACGAGATGGTCGTAGAATTATGACTGAACTTAGTTTTTAGTCATTAATTATACTTTACATCTCTCTCTTACTAAATAACTATCTTGAAAATAAGAATAGGGTATATGCATGTGATATCAAAATGGCTAAAAAAATATATACGTATTCTCTATTGATATAGAAACATATCTACATATTTATTTTTGCATTTTGAGATGTTTTTATTGTAGAATTTAACCATTGAAAAATTGATATTTTAAATCTCAATCGCAAAATTTCAAAACGCTACGCCATTGACTAGAGCGGACGTGACATCACTGTGCACATTTTTTCTTTTTTTTTCTGCTTGCTGCACCATGGTTTGACACTATTCTGCCCACTTGACATTTCGTATTGTCGATTATTTTCAGTTTTTTCGGAAAACCTCTTTCCTGAGATGATCACTACCGAGGTCGTCACCAAAGGTTTTAATCAAGTGTGTACGTCGACGTCACATAAACATGGCGCCAATATGGCAGCGTTTTTATCACCCGAAAATGATTGTAGTTTTGATTTGTTTTTTTACCTTGTTAATGCGAAATTCAGTGAGCGTCTTATCATTCCTCGGTTAAATAATGACCTAAACAATCGATTAAAACAATAAAAAAAATCGATGCATATACCCTATTGTTCAAGATGCAAGGTTTTTTTTCTATAATTTTTAGACCAACATTTAGAAAATCGTAAATTGGGAAAAAAATACGTTATTTTATTATTCCGCAGTTACTGCGTATTGTTTAAGACAAACATGAATGGGAGAGACAAACAGGAGTATTCCTGATTTCTTTCTTGATACATCATTGTCGGTCACATTGTTAACTACCATCAGGAGAAATATCTCCTCTTTTTCATCTAAACCTTCGTTTGACCATAATAATATAGTAAATAAATCTTTATCCTACCTTTAGAGCCGGCCATATCTCGCGATGAACCGACAATTGCTGGGGAAAACGTGTTCTGCGTAGGACACCCTCCGACCAGCAGGGGTATTTTAATTAATTAGATTCTTTTCCGAAGCGAAAACGTCCGATTCGAATTTGAAATCTATTCCGACGGAACTTTAGAACGCTATTTTGATTTGTCAAAAGATTCCGATATCGAATACTTTCCGACTAATTAAAATACCCCTGCAGGTCGAGACGACAAGCAGATGCTTGATGCGGCAAGTAGAAGGCAGGGCGCTATGGCGCTCATTAGAGTCCTATGTCCTGCAGCGGAATAGTATAGACTGATGATTATGATCTTTTAACAACATGCCTGAGTCCGAGCGAACTTGTTGAGGAAGGAAGTGGTCCGAGGCCTCGATCGCAGGAAGCTGTTGATTTGGAAGGCCACCACCGGCCGCGGGTACAGGCGCAGTGTTCTAGTGTGTTCCATGAAGTTGGCTAGGTTGTTTTGGGAGTTGAAGAAACGGACCTGGGAACAAAAAAACGTTCAATGCTATAAAATGGACTCTTTAATAGGGTTTTCTCAAATTTTACAACCTTTCTGTCACACATACTAATTTTATAAATGATCTAGCTGAACGATTGGTTAACGCGGCTTTCTCAAGGACTCGGCAGAGGAATGATGAGTCAGTTACCATGGCAACGCGAGTAGCTACATCCACAGAGTCCACGTCGCTCCCATAGATGAGCGGGTTGAACGCCTGCGTCGGTTGCGGCGAGGCGAGCGAGTGTCGCGCGGGAGTAGCGCCGGCGCTCGCGTTTGTCGCGACGGAAACGCGGCGGCTTTCCGGCGTGCTGTGGGGGGCGGAGTGGACGCCGTCCGATGACCGATATGAAGCTGGATGCACTCTGAAAGATGATTTACATGCAAGAGAAATAAGACGGCCATTATGATTTATTTTTTGTTTACTAGATTCTGACTTATAAAAAATGTGCTAATTCCGGGAAAGATTAACTGATATGCTAATTCTAGTGATTCTTACAAAATTACCTTTACACATCACATCCACATCCACAGCCTGTATCGGTCCACTGCTGGACGCAGGCCTCCCCCTGATAAACGCCTTATTGGCGTTTAACTCATGGGGGGGTAGTGCCCATAATCCCCACGCTGGGCATGCGGGTTGGGGATCGCAGTTTGGTGAAAGATTTGTTCTGACCTTTACATATACTTTCGGATTATTATTAGATATTGCAGAATTCATTGTAAGCCGCTACAGTCTTACAGCTGGGCACATGCCGACGTTTTCCACAGCCCTTCTAAAATACTTCTACTACAATTGTTAAATGTATCAACATTTTAAAGGAATACTAAAGCATTAACATTATGACGCAATAAGCGGCCAAAAAAAACATATCTTAATTAATCGCTTCTGTTTACATAATCTGAAAAGCTTTTTTTCACTGCTGACAAATCTTAAACTAGCTAACATGCGGCTTCGCACGTGTTGTTCCTATGGAAACATTTAAAGGTGATTTATATCCCACGGGAACTGATTTATGGGATAAAAGCCTATGTTTGTTTCCAGGATTAGATTTACCTGTATGCAAAATTTCAGCCCGATCCGTTCCGTCCCGATCCAAACTTTCGCATTTATAATAATAAGTGTGAAGTGTGATAGTGTGATGTGATGTGATTAGAGTTCATAATACCAAATCAACTCACTTCAAAGTGGCGCCACCTATCCCGTCCCTCATAGAAGGCATGAGCAGCGCAGTCGCCTGTTCAGCCGTGTTGTTCGTCAGGCTACTCAGAGCCTGGGACAGAAAACAATTGTTAGTAATATATTTTAAAATTAGGTGCATGGTGAAAGAGTAAAAGAAAACTTCTCAATATTAAAATTATCAAATTTAAAAAAAGAATGATAATTCGGTATTTGTATGTTTTTATGTAAATATAATGACATCTTCATTAACTAAGTATATCTTTCATTATTTAGCATGAATAGCGTATATTCATCAGAATTATAAGCGAAATGTGTTCTTTTAGCTCCGAATGCGTATTTTACAAAGTGCTGCCTTCTTACTGCTGCCAGTTCAAATCAGCGATATTACATTAATTCTTAAGGGATACTTTATTTTACACAGCACTTAAAGGCTTTAGTCACACTACAAACTTTACTCTACTCAAATCACTCTTCAAGAAAACTGCTGTTTTTTAAAGTTATTAAAGGCCAAACCCACTACTTTTATGCTAGAAAGAAATTTTAATATAATACTAGCACGAGTACTAGTCACCTCCTTAAACTAACGCCTTCATGGCCAAGCACGCAGGTGGCCATCTCCAATCCCTGGTAGCGGCAGTGAATGCGTTAAAGTATATGCGAGCGAGAGGCGGGAGTGAGTGAAAAAATACTGGCAGCTTTCGCGAACAAAAGGAAATCCACAGTCTAAGATATATATTTAGCTTTACGTAAGTTGTCGGTAGGTTTTCACGCGCCACACCTTCGCGATTCGCGTACTCCAAGAGGTGACTACCCCTCAACTTTAATAAGTAAACAGCCATACTAACCATATTTAGGTTAACAGCATAACATACAAAAGATATAGCACCATACAACACACATGCTGCAAATAGCGAAACGGACTGAAATTGTGTTAGCGTTGAATAGTAATGAAGGAAACTGGGTTACTATGGAAATTTTGTGAATGTTAACTCGAATGGAAGTTTCACAACACCTATTTCAGTCGAAATCCATGTGTGCCAAATTTTTATATTTAAACAGAAATCTTACAAATTTGATAGAAAAAAAAAATGATTTTAATGTTTTGATCTATTCAAATCAAATGAGTAGAAAATAAGTAATTTTAATGGGTACATGTAAGACTAAAATCAAACCGATTCTACCTCTAGAGTAGAAGCTATGTGTATTGCTGAAAATGAAGCTTTCCAAAACTGGATTAAGCGATTTCAAAAATCTTTATGATAAATCTTAGCAGTATTAGGGTATTAATGTTATGATATAAAGTGATGGTACTGACTGAAAGCGTTGAAATCTGGCACACATGGACACAAACAATATCACTGTAACATAACGTTCGTGAGTAAAAGTTAAAGTCAAAGTGTGCAGTAAAAAGAGAAGATATTTACACCAATCCCGGAACTGGCCAAGAGATGCGCAGCCTACACGGGAGAAAGTGAGGGCGTATGTTAGTGAGTTGTTGATCGTGTTTGTATCGGACCATAGATAGCTAGTGTCCTGAAAAAATCTAATTAGTCCATCAGTTAGATTATCAGAAGATAAATGACACAATACTTTGTCGATTAAAGAAAAATATATTAAGATATAGCCAGTTAAATTCCCGCATGAGGACCTAGCGACACTTTTTAGCAAAGTGTGTCACTGACCCCAAATTCCCAAATTTTTTAAGTGCTTTATTTTTGTCATATTTTATTTGACTGACAAAAGAAAAAAAAATTTGTTTAACATCTTCTGATAATCTAACTGACCGACTAAAAAGAATAATATTATGTTACCGAGGACACTACCCATATGCGTGAAATATCTTGTCTCGAAGGTTAACTCCAACAGAACGCCCAAAGAACCGCGGAGTTCGGTTGCTCGATAGTATCAAAGCAGTGTTGTCGAAACGTAATTTTTTTTGTATGAGATTTGCAAATTTTCATTAACGTAGGAAAGAGGCGCAGCGCCGTACTGAATCTCGTACAAAAATGAAATGTTACGACGACGACTTGCCAGAACCGAGTAACCGGCTGATTTCTGGCACAATTAAATCGTTTGCTTTTATTTTTTTGTAATCGTTTGTCGATATACAAAAATAACGGCTCTTATTGCATAGAACGATACTTGGGGCCTGTACAGATTCTAACCAAGAGGCAGATAAGAAAATTCATTCTGTAGAAGAATCAGGCATGTAAATACCTCTTTTTGGACAGTTTTAGGTTTCCAGCAATAACTATTTTAACGTAAAATTTTCTTTGTATGGTTTTTTGGTATTTTCGTTGTGTTGCTTATAAAATTATCTAGCGCACTTGTCTAAGCTTATTTAACTTTGTTTAACAGCTTTTTGCTATATGATTAAATATAAGATATTTTGGATTGTAGGTAACGTTCTGAGAACAGAACGTAAAAACCCATTCAATTCCATAAGTGAATCTTGAATTAAAAAGAAGATTTACATGCCTGACTCAAAATAGAAAGAAACAAGTGTAGATATGGCTTAATCGAAAGTGCCACTACTTACGTTTGTTTTTAAATAACCAACCAAATAAAATCTTTTTTGATGCTAGCAAACCATAGTGGCGCTTTCGATTCAGCAAATAAAAGGCAAGTTTCATTATCACAGTCGAACATCTAGAAGATAAAGGGCATTACTTGACAGAGCGATAGCGACATCGAATACAATGCGCCAGTGCACGATGCCTGTGTCCACCAAAGCAGTAAAACAGCCACGAATTAACTTTTTATTGTTTTCAATGCATTTAGTAGATATCTGCGATTTTGTCTAACTCTTTTTGTCAAATGAAAAATTTATGTCGAATGCCAAATGAAAAAAACCTATTATGTAACAAAGTCACCGGTGGACGGGTCACAAATAAGTGCATTACTAGTTCCGATTTATTTTATTAATCATAGTACACAGTTTATTGTTGTTTAATAAAACACCCTGTCTGAGACGAGGGTGATGGTGTCAGGGACACAGTTTTACTAACAACTACCGCAGGAATTATCGAATTCCAATAGTTATCGAAACCATGTAATTCGTTACTTGACCTAAAAAAGCTATTACGTTCAAATTTGAGGGCTTTGAAGGAATTGGAGGACTCAACTTCAACTTCAACAGCCTGTATTGGTCCACTGCTAGACGCAGGTCTCCCCCTGATAAGCGCGTTGGCGTTTATGTCATGGAGGGTAATGCCCATAATCCCCACGCTGGGCATGCGGATTGGGGAAATTGTCTGCAGGGGGTCCTGCTGGGTAGCAGGGCCCCCTGCACAATTCTACCACCTGGGAATTGTTATTTTGGTAACAACTGTACGTTGTTTGGGACAGGCATGTTCAGAAGTGGACGTAAATTATATGCTAATAGGGAGAGTGGAATGAAAAGTAGTTATTTACCATCAGTGTTAAATAGGTAGGTATGCATAATCTAGCTTTAGTGGACACAGGCTTTAAAGAAATTATGTGATTCGATACTGAGAAAAGAAAGACGTTTAGTGGTCACACGAATAAACATTCAAAGCATAAGTCAGATTGATTTTTACCTGTTTCAAATGACTTTTTAGTACTGATCCTTCTGGCTCAGGTAGTGGAGGTAGGTCTTGGTCGCTTCCGGTCGGAGATATGAGCTTTGTAGCATCTAAGTCGACCAGCCATATGTCATCAGGTAACCTGGAGCAAAAGATATTGGTTTTTGGTAGTTGATTGGGTAACTAATTTTATGAACCTTTGAGCAGTCAAAATGATTATGTAGGTAGAGAGTGATTGTATGTGAATGTATGTAGGGATTACTTAAGTTGACACATTGCTTAATTTTACTCTTTAATCGAAATTATTTCAAACATCATGTTATGTTTCTTCGTCCCTGATTGATGTGAAAAGAAAGGGACCACTTGTTTTTGCCCTTCAACATCGATTAAGACATATGTCTTACTCCCGAAGTGGTCCGTCAGCATCGATTAAGACATAATGTCTTACTACTTTGTAAGCCATATGGCTTGTCTTGTTTTTGCGGTTTTTTGATGAAGTTAGGATATATTTTCAATTGCATTTATGTTTAACAACTTTATTACCAACAACTGCACACTTTTTGTCAACTTTTTGAAACCATTTTGAAAGAAATATTAGAGATATACCGGGTGAAAGTTCAGCGCGCGAAAGAGTCGCCATTTTTTTTGCGAAAGTCTAAGTGAAAAGTGTGTTTTGTGTACTTTATCCCAAAGAATCGGTAAAAGTTTCTTATTTATTATACGTTTTAGAGGGTCACCAAGGTTTTCACATAGTTTCAATATAATTCAATAGTATATGTTGATAAACTTAAGAGTACCTAGTAGTAGTAGAAGTAGTAGTACGATTTTACGACCATTTTTTCAAATGAAGGGTATGTGTAAAATTAATCAAAAACAGAATAAAAAACATTTATAGCCAGTTTTATAGCTTTATTGCATAGCTTTCAGATAAAGTAAGCTGAATCACCCTACTATAAAGCATTCTAGAGCTAGACTTAAAATAACACGCGAGCGTGCGAATCCGCATTCGCGTGCAAAAACTTGTCGATGTTAGCGGTTTTTTAACGCAAAAACTGTCGATGACAACATAAAAAAAATACAAATACCTGGAAACACCTAATTAATAAAGACAATATACAATATACTGATGTATGCTGATGAGGAAAGGCGTTGGAGCCAGCAGAAGTTGTTCAGCACTGTTCATACAGCTCGGCAGTAAAGGAATCGCCAGGAACATGTACTGAAGCGGGTACAACATGGGATAGGAACACGTAGAGAGTCAACATACCTGAAGTTCTTCTTATATGTCAGGAAAGTCGCCGGTATGCCGATGAGGAAAGGCGTTGGAGCCAGCAGAAGTTGTTCAGCACTGTTCATACAACTCGGCAGTAAAGGAATCACCAGGAACATGTACTGAAGCGGGTACAACATGAGAAAGGAACAAGTAGTGAGTCAACATACCTGAAGATCTTCTTATATGTCAGGAAAGTCGCTGTATGCCAATGAGGAAAGGCGTCGGAGCCAGCAGAAGTTGTTCAGCACTGTTCATACAACTCGGCAGTAAAGGAATCACCAGGAACATGTACTGAAGCGGGTACAACATGAGAAAGGAACAAGTAGTGAGTCAACATACCTGAAGATCTTCTTATATGTCAGGAAAGTCGCCGGTATGCCGATGAGGAAAGGCGTTGGAGCCAGCAGAAGTTGTTCAGCACTGTTCATACAGCTCGGCAGTAAAGGAATCGCCGGGAACATGTACTGAAGCGGGTACAACATGAGAAATGAACAAGTAGTGAGTCAACATACCTGAAGTTCTTCTTATATGTCAGGAAAGTCGCCGGTATGCCGATGAGGAAAGGCGTCGGAGCCAGCAGAAGTTGTTCAGCACTGTTCATACAGCTCGGCAGTAAAGGAATCGCCGGGAACATGTACTCAAGCGGGTATAACATCGCCACAAGAGCTAGCACCGACATGGACAGTGCGTTGTAGTCGCGAGATTGCACGACCACTTTGTTCTCGAGGATTATTAGTGTGAGGACTTTGAGGCATGTGTCTACACCTGTGGGAGAGAAAATCGTTTCAGCGACGAGCTTTCGTAGTAGGTACTCGGATGATAAGTACTAATTATTTACTGATTTCGAAAAAGGAGGTTGTTTTGTTCGGCTGTTATGTATGTTTTTTTTGTGTAAGCTATTCGATTTCTCCGCCCTTTATGGACCGTGAACATCCAAATGATGTTTTTTTTGCTGTTCTACAGAGGATGATTACATGTTAAGGAGAATGACGACGGTTCTATTAAAATTTGATTACCGAAGGATTTATTTATTTATTTCATTCAAAATCCACAGTCCTTAAATAATAGAAGGATATTTATTTTATCCCGCAAAAATTAAAACCCAGTTTTAAACAAAGGATGATCACAGTATTTAAGTATATCACAGAAAATCTCTACACAATTTTTAGTGCTGACATAAATCTGTTACTAAGAGATAGCAGATTTACTAAGTGCCTGCCCACGGCCGTACGTTTGCATTATTGTAAAACTTGGAGTAATGTGTTTAAATATGGCTAAATTGAAACAGTGTGTTTGTACTTTAAATAAATAAAATGTTTATTTATTGAGAAAAGTCTATTTTGTTTTATTGAGATAACTAAGTCTATTTTGTTAGTGATCTTAAGGCTAGAGGGGTAAGTACCTAATATTAAACATGAATGTAGTCATCTGATATATTCTTAATTCGATTTGTAGACCGGAATTAATAATGCAGACGAACATTTTCGATTCCAACTGTGGTAAATATACTATAAGGTATAGCAAATCTAGTCTAGAATCTTTCAAAGAACTTCAGAAATTTCTAAGGACGAAAGGTTAACATACTTAAATAACAGCAAAGTATTAAGTTAGTAGTTTATGAACTTTAAGCTGCAATAATAGAGCTTGATTAGGTTTTCAGACTTGTTAGTAACCGCGGTGCTTTAAAAGCTTTTTCATTCTTAGAACACTTAATAACTCTTCTCAGATTTTAAAAATAATATAACTTTTAGATGCTTGTTCATTTTGCTTTTAGTTAGAGGTTTATTCTAATAATGAGAGGAATTTTGCTGATTAATAAACTTGCATGAAAACACAGATTACCTACACTAAAAATGCTCCTTTTAATAGGCACAACCACCGCGTTTTCGTATTTTAAAAGCAAATTTAAATTATTATATTTCAGGCGACTTAACAATTTACTTAATTATCTATTTATATTTTTTATTTTTATTTATTAGGGAAACATACAGTTATTATAAACTAAACAAAAAAATACTTAAATAACACTTAAACCAGCAAAGTTTCCACCATTAAATATCACATATCACAATAACAAGACACAGACAGTACAGAGCTCAATAAAATGCAACTAAAATGCAACTAAATATGTAGAATATCCTCATATATATCTAGAATATCCTCATATAAAATGACATAACAAATAACCATAGATAATAAAGTTGACTTACCCAGCAACTCCAACGGCAAATGCAAAGGAAAATCTACCAAAGTGAATCTGGTATGATCCGGTAATGCGAATATCAGAGGAGAGTGGGCAGTAGGTGATAACACCTCCAACTCAACGCGAGTCTTCCCCGGCACCGGCACCGGAGCAGAAAGGAGACGGAGAATCCATGTCTCTATCTCTTTCACGTCATGGAGGACTATTGTTGGGGTATTGTCGTACGATTGCCCGGTTAGGACTGACCATACAGTGTCTCTGTAAGAATTTCATCGTTATTAAACTTAGGAAAAGAATGCTGCCATACAAATGAGATAGAAAATATCATGAGATTAAATCAATTTAGATAGATCCTGAGTAATTTTTTTTTATTCTATTTAGTTGATCAAAAGATATTGGGCAAATATTATTTCTATGTAGAAATAACGACTCCACATGATGTCGTTCGTTAGAACTATGAATAATTCATGAGCAACAAATATATATTATTGCACGAATTTAAATTGGCCAAAACTAAAGCCAATATTGTCTCGTTAACTCATTAACCGTAACTGATGATCAGGTTGGGATAAATCTCGGTGTTTACCATGCACAACGTAACTTGGGTTGGCTTAGCCTACTTGGTATTCAACGTCACGTGCGAATCTGTAGGCTTTAAGAAACAAATCCCATAGGACAGGTTGTATAGTTTGTTACATTTAATTGTACAGTGTTAAATTAGGTTCATAGAACAAGGCGCCTTTTCCAATATTCAGATTGTGAAGAGGAGTAGGATTTTATTTATTTAAAACTTTAATGCACTGAAGTACAAAGCGTGGGCTTAATGCCGAGGTATTTTCTACCTGCCAATCTGAAACACATATTTTAACAGACGGTTGGCGTGCTAATTTAAGTCTTACAAGATATGTACTTAAAGAAAAATTAAATATAAAATTTAAAATTAACTATTTTATCAAACAGTTTTACACACTTTTTAAATAAAAGTACCTAATTAATAACTCATACCGATCGCACCGAGCAGAACAATTTGGGGAAGGCCTTTGCCCAACAGATCATCAATAAACTAGGTTTTTACGGGTTTACTTTTTTAAAAATGATTTAATAAATCATTGTCTTTAATTTCTAACATATTAAATAATATCCCTATGTAACATTTTTGGATATTTGATATCTTTGTAAAGACTGTATCCGGCGCAACTCGAGATTTATATATAAAAAACTACTAGCAATAGCGCACATTTTACTCAGAAAAAAGTAAACCCGTAAAAACCTAGTTTATTGATGATCTGTTGGGCAAAGGCCTTCCCCAAATTTTTCTGCTCGGTGCGATCAGTATGAGTTATTAATTAGGTACTTTTATTTAAAAACTGTGTAAAACTGTTTGATAAAATAGTGTTAATAATAAATAAAAAATACCTCAATATCTGCCTTGAAGCGCCAACCCGCCTCGGGCTAGATGACTCGTTGCAAGCGTCTATCAGCTTCTTCAAGATAAACAGGCATTCGCGAAAGGTGGAGAAGAACGGGTGGTGAGACAGCAGGCAGAGAGAAGTTAGAGAGTGGTTCCGCACTCGCTGCAACAATCAGCCAATAAAGTTTTTTATACCTCCGCGTAACTTTGCCACGTGGTGCCGGCTTAGAATATGCACCATCCCAACTCTACCCACGGGTGTAGTGAGAGGCGAGAGGGGGATCTACCGGGGCGGGCAGCAGCGCCTCCTGCCGAACAATTCTGTCACCAAACTGCGATCCCCATAATCAGGCTTGCGTCCAGCAAAATAGCAATACAGGATTTTGAATGTTAAGGTTGAGGGATCTTACGCCATCAGAACACATTTTAATAACTTTTTACGGGAATTTTAATTATCTTGGGCTACGCAAAGGTAAAAGCTCTAGTGCTCTATAAATTAGTCAATCAATTAATATTTGTTTTATAGTGTTAACCTTGAGAAATATTCTAAAAATTTGCTAAGTATCCCGAAATTGTACGACTGAGACAGGCTGATGTTAAGATTTTTATGGACAATAGGACCTTCGTTTAACCGCAATCTCACCTGATGGATAGCGAATATGTGGCCGACGGTGTATCACGAAGGTTTAAAAAAAACCTATTCACCCTTGTCTTGAAGAGACCCATGTTGTAATTGTGTATATGCGTGTGTATGAAAAGACGCCCACTCCTGTACGTCCAACGTAATAGGTAAAGGCAACGTATTTCAACGCTGAAAATGCACGCGTGGGTGACAACCCACTCGAACCGATTCCTATTTTTATTTGTCAAACGATAAACGCGGTCATGAAAACGGTGGGCGTCGATCCGAACATGGCGCTGCAGTCGCGCTCAGAGTCACTCCACCCTACCAGCCTTTACTTAGAGTCTATAGTAGTATATAACTGTCGTTTCTTGGCGGCTCAAGGGGTCGAAGACTGCCCTCCACCGCTCTCAGTGTGAGACGAGGCCCGAGAGTGGCGCTAAAGTCGCGATCAGTCATTACACTCTACCAGCCTTTGCTTAAGTGTCTGAAGAAGTATATATACCTGCCGTTTCCTGGCGGCTCGAGGGCTCGGAGACTGCCCTCCACCGCTCTCAGAGTCTGGCGCAGGTGCCGGTGTGAGACTAGGCCTTAGATTGGCGCTATAGTAGCGACCAGAGTAATTCCACTCTACCAGCCTTGACTTAAGTGTCTGAAGAAGTATATACCTGTCGTTTCCTGGCGGCTCGAGGGCTCGGAGACTGCTCTCCGCCGCTCTCCGAGTCCGGCGCGGGCGCCGGCGCGAGTCGAGGCCCGAGGGTGGCGCTGCAGTCGCGATCAGAGTCGCTCGGCGCTACGTTGCTGCTCCTATAATCACTGGAACATTCCATCGGTTAGAGGTGGTCGTCAGGTGCACGCAAGAAAAAGACAGTCAAAAATCTTGAACTACATATTTCATTATCATCATTTATAACCACCCGTAGGTATCAACCCACTGCTAGTTCTTAACAATCTCGCACAGGACTATGGGCATTACTACTCCTGAGATAAAAGCCAATAAAGCGCTTATCAGAGGGATACCTGCGTCCAGCAGTGGACTAATAGTTGATTGGTCCCACTGTAGGACAAAGGCCTCCCACCCCTCTTTTCACTCGGTTTCTGCAAGGGCCAACAACGTGTTGTCGATAGCTTTCATGATATAACCGTTAATATACTTGGCGATAGATATTTTAATAAACATAAAAGTAACTAGTGGCATAACGTTCAACTGTACGTTTAAAGCTTGGTAGGTAAAAGTTAGTTATGTAGAACTGTAGATAAAGTTGTTCAAACAAAGTTTGTTTTGGGATGGGTTATAAGGATTCTCCAGAGACTTAAAAATCGACGAGGCGTACGAAGCTTGTAAAGGAAATTTAATAAGCAAAGTTACGCAGTTTTCTTCCATCGAGTTTAATGTGTGTGTGAAAACTCTTCAAAAACTGCACTTGCCCATTATTTTTGTTGCTTCTGGACAGTGAAGTATTATAGGTTACTATAGTAACAGCTTCTGGATAACAAATGACGATATCTACATCGAACAGTAAGTACGTAAGTAAGCCCATGTTCATGTAATATTTCCATACCTAATGTTATTTTATGGCGTACAATAAAGAGTTTTTGTATTGTATTGTATTGTATGTACATATAAGTATGATGTGTTTTTACTTTGTACTAAGTTAGCTCTAAATTAAATGTATTTAGTGGTAAAAAACAACAATTACTTACCATTTAATCTACCTTGTAAATGTTTTAATAAAAACGTTATTATTCTTAAACAGTGGGTAGATACGGGCTGTAATAATGATGATAAAGTTTTGCAATTCAGATAAAACTTCAATCACCTGGAAAAGGCAGAGTCGGAGCTCTTCTCCATAGACTTGCGCCAGGATTCGCGCCGCAGGATGCTGCGCTGCGGCGCCACCGTCGCCCGGTCCACCGCACGGTAGAAATTCACGCATATTCCGTACCGCGTCTTACCTAGTAACAAGTAAACCTATATTACCAAATAGTACAGTAGATATGTGAAATTACGACAAGGAATGCACTCAAAAAAATATAGTTTTCCATTTGTTATATGTATCATTAATTTCTTTAAATTCTAGTTCAAAATCTTTAAAATATTTAACGAGTGAGGTGAGTAATCGAGCCTCGGTCCGGCCGTAAGCAGCCGCCTCCGGTTGGCAAAGGTATGTTCAGTGGTAGGGGACAGTCATCGTGGTTCGAATAATTATCTCTAGCACCATAGCCATACGTACAAGAATCCATGTCAATGAGTGTGAAATCGTATTTCTAGCTAGAAGATAAATGCACCGTTCAGTAAGCAGAAGTAGACTATGTAGTGGATATGGAAAAGCCATCGTGGATGGAAGAATTAACTCTAGCACCATAGCCAAACGTACCAGAATCCTTGTCAGTGAGCGTGAAGACGAACGACGAGGTATCTCTAGAAGCCAGATGTCCGGGCGCGCGCTTTGGCCCTGCCGATACGCAGCCCTCCGGTTGGCAGAAGTATACCATGTCCAGGGGTAGGGGGAAGTCATCGTGGTTCGTGAGCGGGTATCGACGAAGGAGCTCCGGTGCCTAAATATAATCAGCGGGTTAGATAAGGAATAGTGGATAAAGCCTATGTTTAAAAAAATAATAAATAATGATGGGTACTCAGCATCACCTAGCTAGACTTTTCAAAGCCCTTAGGTATCTAAAGTTTGTGTAAACCAGAATAATTATTTTAAAAACTCTGTCTGCTTATTTGATTTAAAACTTCAAATTTAAAAACAGTCAAGCAGCTTTTTCACTCCGAAAGGATCAAACCTAACTAACTATGTCACACCCTATTTGATGATGTGAAAAAACTCTTTTATTCCTTTCCCAACACTATTAATCTCTACTTTCACTTAGCGGAATGAAACTCACGTTTCAGGTCTCGCAACAAGACAAATGACATTGGTAACCTTTTACAGGATTTACTTCCCAATTCACGCTTTAGGGTGCGTTTCCACTGACGCGGAACTGGGCGGGGAAGAGTGAGTGAAAAGTGGCAAGTGTTTCAATTGAAGCGAAGCGGAGGTGAGTCCTTTTATTTCGATCGATATAGCTTATTCAATTCCGTTCTGTCCAGCCGGGGGCCGCGTGCTCATATATTTTAATTGAAAATACGTTTCGCTCCACTTACACTGTTTCCACTAACCTGTTCCTTTTCCTTTCCACTTACACTGTTTCCACTCTCTAACTTCTCTCTGCCTGGCAGTTTTTATGCGGAGTGGATATTTCGAGCACTGTAATTGGCCAATTCACGGTCTGTACTTCCACTCCGCCCAGCTCCGCGTCATTGTAAACGACCCCTTAAAAGGGAGGATAAATGAACCTTGAGCGATAGTTTTACTCACCTGCACTGGGGCCAATCCTTTCCCGGATGTATAGGGCCGCGCCCCGACTATCGTCAGGTAATCGACCAGGCGTGGGCAAAGCTGCTGTCTTTGGACATCCATCGTGAACACGTAGCTTAGAGGAGTTTCTACTCATTATAAAATATAGTATTGCTTGTCATAATTATCACTGTTTCTGAAAAGGATTATACCTACTTATTTACAATATTATATTATGTCATAACTAATATAGGTTAGCTGCAATAGAACTTAATTGATACCTACATTTAAATAGGTACGTCGGAATTTACACGAACCCTATCGTTTCAGTTTCATTTATTTCGGACAACAGATTGTAAAATTTCATTGAAGAATTCATAAATCCATAGTTCGTTGTAGGTATTTCATTCAACTATTTGCTAGAATATGTATTTTCCACGAATCATTACATTGATGGACGCAACGTAGGTGTTAGTTATCATAAAATCGTGGAAGTCCTTCAAAGCAAACAAGGCGTAAGCACGCCAATCGAATAATTATGATAGAGCATCGTGGGGCCAAATTCAAAGGGTGTGAAAATACCATGGTCTCGGTTGCGTAACGCGTAAGTAATTGGTTTTCATTTAAGGGCTCTACTGCAATACTTTTCCCTAACTTAGACGTAACGATAAGCCCGCTGACAAATAAATTGGAATACTTCCAAAGCGTTCCGATCTGAGAAAGTTTTAAATTATAAATGAACGCTATTATCCGAAATACCCTTGAACTATTGCCTTGACACAATTCCCCGGAGAACTCCCAGCCTCGCAGGTGCCAAGCCATTTTATCCCCTATACCTTATAGACGTAAGCAGGTATTCGAAAACCTATTGAGAATAACGAATAACCTCTATCATATTACCAGTCCCAAGTCGAAAAACCTATTAAATTGTATTGCAGCTATTAAGAGAGTTATAGGTATTGGCTCTACAAGTACACAAAGGGTAAGCCCATGTTAGCCGAAATGTTGGAGGCGCAAGTATGATCGTACGATTATATATATTATGATGTATTCTGTGGCTCAAGGGCGGTGCGTTGACCTTGAGAGAAACCCTCGTACGGCCACGCCTACATGAAGGCTAGCGTTTAATTAGATTCTGGATGTGATGGGACTCCATTAGAAGCTGCTTTCAGGGAACGAAAGCAGTTTTATGAGTGCTTTATTGGATTGGAACTTGGGGCGTTATTTTCAAATAGATATTTTAGGGCCTCATTACAGTTACTTCAAATTGTTGTAAAGGCGTTTGATAGGTATTCTCCTTTATCTAACATCTATTCCAGACTAATATTATAAAAGCAAAAGTAACTCTGTCTCTCTGCTATTATACCTTTTCACGCTTAAAGGGCTGAAGTGATGTTAAAGAAATTTGCCAGGGATGGTCAACAATATGCCGGAGACGGAAATAGACTTATAGAAAAGCACGAGTGAAGCCGCAGGCAGAAGCTAGTGCTCTATTAGGTAGGTATCACTTTACTTATTTACGCTATCACAGAAACGCGTCATTCGAACGTGTGGGCGAGACTGAATGGCAGATAAAGCAGTAAAAATACACATTTGGACTATAGAATACAAGCCCTTCGAAGTCTTAATATTAAAATGAACTCTTCATCATTTATTACCTACGTAAGTTGGAAAAGTTCAGAGCAATGAAAATATCCAGAGATTGTAAAGAGAGATAGAGAAAATGATTTGTCTTCTGGGGTTTTACTAAGTACCTAACAAGATGTTACTTATTCGTTTTCATAGTATTTTACTCGCTACACAAAGAGACAATTTCTTAGAGCTTAACGATATTTGTGAAACTGTGTGAATAATCGTTTCCGTCACCTACTAAAGGTGTATCAATATCGTAAATATCACCTAAAAAAGAACGTTTGTTCTTCAATATTTTATAGACGTTCTGATTTATTTTTCTTAAGCTTCTATTTCTATAGCTCTAAGTTGCCCTAATTGCCTCAGTAATGCCTCAAAGCAGTAGATCGACGGACCAATAAAACGAATTCAGAGTGCTTGCCCTCGCTGCTCGCCCTTTGAAATAGGGAATACGACGTAATCACTCTGAAAAGCTTGGTGAAACGTCTTTATACAAATAGTCTGTACACATTCACTAGACAAACAGACAGAATAAAATTACTAAATGTATGGACGATAACTATAACGTTGTTATGGTAGCAAAATAAACTTAGCATTGGTGTCTATTCAGATGTTGCCAAAACTAGACTAAACAAAAAATGATGCCATCCTTATTATTTGTATCGTTATAACAAGGATAGCGACATTTTTAGTACTGTCAAATTAGTTTAGGTTAGTTTTGGTGACATCTGAATAAACACCATTATCTGCAAAAATTCCAAGAAATGAATGAATGTATGACTGTTATAATACCTGTGTAATCGTCATAAGCATTCATTTCTTTCATTGGATTTTTTGAACGACCGAAAACAGCAACTAACCGGTGTCGCTGAAAAATGGTTTCGGGAGACTATCCATACGTATAGTTTATGGAAATTTTCATCACCATTCTCAGATTTTAAAAAATAAATACATTTACGCAGCAAAGCATTTGACACGAAAACTTTTTTACTGAACTAGAATGGTGATGAAAATTTCCTTTGGGCAAAAACACAACACTAGGAAATCATCGCGGCTTTGAAAACACTGTGAACCTTAAAATAAAATATTGCAATTTTTTTAAACGCGACCACAACAAACTAAACGTGATCCGTTTCATTGGAGTTAGAGTCTTGCCCTTTATTGGTTAGCTAGAGAATTGACACAGAATAAAGCATTAGGAATCGTTTCACCTTGATAGAATCTTTTAATGTACGTCGGGAGGGTCTATCTAGTTAGATATTAGAATCCCGAGAACGAGAACGACGAGAACCCATTTAAATTGAAAGGATCTAATATTCTCCGACGTTAAACAGCTTCGCAAATTCTGAACCGTGTCAGCTTATTTTGCAGGTACCTATTTAATTTAGGAGAAGCTCTCGCAGTAGGAGGTGAAAATGAAAATTATGGAGCCTTCGGGCCTCGGTTTATAACAGAGTATGTGAGTAGGTAGCGATGAGAATTTTTTTAAAATTTCGTAATTTTTTTTTACAAAAATTTAATTAATAAATTAATTTTGATATACTAGCTGTACCTACGACTGCGTTCGGGATTGCCATATCTGCCGGATAATTAGGTAATCGCACTTGACTACAGTATCTCTAGGGGTTAATGAATTTTAAATACTTACCTACCTACCTATAACATTTTGTGGCGAGCGTAGAAGATTATTACCTAGATATTTTCTACCCACTACAAATATTGTACCTAGGTACAACAAACTTCTCAGCTTACAATTTTGTTAGTCTCTAAGTAAGCTAAGATTACTAATTACCGTAATGAAAATTATAAGCTTACTGATCCAATAAGTAATAACTAGTCTAAGTTCCTTTAGTGAGTTAGTTTTAAAAGTTAGATAGGTACTATATACATTACTAGATTGTATGGGTAGGTAAGCTGGTAAAAATATAATTTCTTTCATTCTAAAATTTATTCTGAACAAATCATTAAACATCCATACGGTAGAACAACGAGTGCAACAATACCATAACAAGCAGTTTCCATGCTAATTCTGTCCCACATTATATTATCGCACCAGCATGTACGACATAATGGCAACCCGTTAAAAGCAGATAGTGGAGTAGGTACTATATACTGTACTTGGTGATAAGGCTCTATGGCGCTTAGTAGGTAGGTAGGTTTATCTAGTTTATGGCTCTACTCTTCCATCAACATCCATTTTAACAGCGTAAGTAGGTGCTTATGACAAAATATCTTTATGGATATATCAAATACTCATCGAGTTATAATTCTATCTCGATGCAAATACTACGTTAGTTTAGGTTTAATGAAAAATCTGGATTTTTCATAAGATTATGAATTTTCAAATTTCATATATTGCATTCATAATTATAGGTAGCAGCTACATTCTAACACTCTTAGCTGGTAGATCTTCTAATTATGAACCCGGTCAGGGTGTTGCTTGAGAAGGTATTAAATTATCAAAAAGTTTTACATTACAACGGCTTTTTAACCGACTTCAAAAAAAGGAGGTTCTCAATTTGACTGTATTTATTTTGTTACCTCAGACCTTTTGACTGGGTGGTCCGATTTTCATGGTTCTTTTTATTTGTGAAACCTGGTGCTTCCCGTGTGGTCTCTATTTTATTTGGTTCAGTTCTGACAGTGGGATCCATGAAAACCCATGAAAAAACTATAAAAAATTAAGTTGGTTTATAGTTTTTTAAATAAATATATTTATCATCAACTTACATAATAAAGTCTTGTTATCAAAAAATTCAGTACTTAATTATATTTTAAAAAAAAATGTAATAATCTTAGTCTTTCGTAATTTATTGAAAATATTACTGGGAAGGAAGTCCTTTGTTTTTTTTTTTGTCATGAATAGACCTTCTTCTCTATTCATGACAAAAAAATCTCTGACGGTACATAATTGGTCAGAAAAACAGGAAGAGTACTCGAAATTCGATTTCTATTTCCTTAGCGGTAAGAAAGTTAAGACTTCAATATTTTGAATCGTATACCGTCTGAGCATCTTTAATTTTACATACATCTCATGGCACAGACTCATCTAAGGAAAACACCAAGGAGTGTAGTGATTAATTTTATAATTTGACCTTTTTTAAGTGTTAAAATTTAATGTAACGTATTTGTGGCAGTAACTAGTTTTTGATTTGATTTGATCTAACAATAAGTAGACATAATAAGTAGTCTTGAATAAGTCCGACAAGATGTGAAATCCTATAAGAATTATTGGTTTTGCTACTAGTAGGTATAGTATTATAATGTGTGTTGTGCTTAATATTTCTACCAATAACTAAGTAATAATAATAATAATAGTAATATAATATAAATATTCATAATAATATATATTGATTGAAAAATCTAAAAACCGAATTTTTATCCATTATACAGTTTCTGCGGGACAAATATTAAACCCTCGTTAATAAAATGTTATTGTTCTCTATACAACAGCGAGAAATCGACAAACACATAAAAAAACATTCACCCAGCCGAAAATAGAAACTCCTCCTTTTTTGCATTCGGCTAAAGGCAACTTATTTCTGAACTCTTTAAAATGTTTTGGAGTATCACTTCTAAGACTAAGCACGTACACATATTGATTTCGAAGGCAGTGAAGGTCTTTAGTATACAACCTACAGCCGCCGCCTGAAAACGACAGTGAAGCACCCTGTAGACATACATCTAAGACACTATTTACAAGAACTTCTCAAATGAAGGTTTCCAATTAGTTACGTCACGTGTACGTCAAAACGAACTTGAACCACTTTCCGAGACCATGAAAAATACTCTACTACCTACACCCCTCACAGGAAAAACGTATTTTAGGCAAGCTCTTACCTTAAAGTTAAAGGTTATTTCTCCATCTACATAGTTTTCACAGTTTACACGAGAGATTCGGGGCTGCAAAGCCTACACCGCTGGCTGGCCAAGACTGGAGTGGCGACATGCGCGCCGCCTACGCTCGATAATGCCGCCCGCCCCTCATACCCCTTGTCACAGTTAGTGTTGTACAGTAGCACAAGTGAATCTGCCCTATAAAAAGGTAAAAAGCCGCGGGCTTTCTTATTTAAAAAGTGTGTTTGCAAAGGTTGGTTATAAAATAATTGTAGACCAGGTTAGGTATTTTGTTTAAACGAAGTTAAACTTAACATGAATAGTATTTAGAATAATGGACGAAGTGTCATTTTTTATTCTGCTTCTCGTGCTGATCGATAATGATAGAGGTATAAAATATTATTTTATTTGTTATTTTTCGGCTTGAGTGGGCATTTTCAAAATACTACGACAACGAAAATGACTGAAAATAATTTGGTACTAAAGGAACGAAATTATTTTCCACCGTTTTCGTTAGGGTCTGAAAGATCCTTAAATAGGCTAGTGTCTTAAATGAGAAAAAAATCCTCCTAATAAGAAAAAAAGCCTAATTAGTCCGTAGTAGATTATCAGAAAAAACTAATTTTTCTTTTGACGAATAAACAATAGCCAGATAAAGAAGTTCCAGGTGACGTCACACCTTGCAACAATGGTTATGTACTGGTATGACGTCCCTAGATCCCCCCTACTAAACTTTGACGCGCTTAATTTTTGTCTATGTGTCCATATCTTCTGATATCAATAATAATCTAAATGAAGGACTCAAAAGGATACAAAAAATTAAGCTTACCATTGCTTTATATTGCATTATTGCACCGACATGAGTTGGCTCTTTAATTCATAGTAAAAGAGCCTAGCTAGCTCTAGATAGGCTGTAGATGTAAACCATTTACCTGTTCAGAATTAAAATGAAAACACTCTACGAAAAACAGGCTAGTGATTAGTTGTGAGAATTTTTAACTTTACTGTTTGAGTTATTCTGTGTACCTTGCACTGCCCAAGGACGGGCAGGGTCTCCGAAAGGATATCGTAATGCGAACAATATAGGAAGTATCTGTTGATAACTAGAGCAATATCTAACGTGGTTTAGTACCGCTAAAACTGGAAAGATTTAAATCCTTTTAATGCGTAGATCTAGGTTTTTACTTAGAGCGATGTTTTTATGATTAGTTTTAATGTAAAATTTTAATAAAGTATAAAATTTAATCAACCTGTTTTAAAAACCCTAAATTAATACTGTTTTTTTTAATACGTATATGCAGCTATCTATAAAAAATATTTATGAAGATACTAGCTGTGCCCCGCGGCTTCGCACGCGTTGTTCCTATGGAAACGTTTAAAGGTGGTTTCCCGGCAGTCATTCGACCTTTTAAACCTTCCCTAGACCTCCTCGAACATTTCAAGACCAAGATAAGATAAATCCGTTCAGCCGTTCTCGAGTTTTAGCGAGACTAACGAACAGCAATTAATTTTTATATATATAGATGGGAATATAAATCCAGTAGGCCATAAAATAGGAGTAAAATAAAATGAAACGAATAAGTTATTAATATCATCAATAAAAATTTTATTTTATATAGTGAAAACTATAAAACATTTCATAGAAAATTTCATTTTCCAGTGTCTTCTTTTAGGGATACTGTTCTGTTGAACACGATCTGTAACAAAAAGGGATTGCTTAATACCTCAACCTCTTCAACCTCAACAGCTTTATATTGGCCCACTGCTGGACGCAGGCCTTCCCCTGATAAGCGCCTTATTGACTTTTCTCTCATGGGGCGTAATGGCCATAATCCCCACGCTAGGCATAAAAGTTAAAAGGTTAGGGATCGCAGTTTGATGGCAGAATTGTACTGTGGGAGGGGCTGATGCCCGCCTCCGTCGAAAATCCCTAGTAGTCGCGACTTACGAAAACCACGGGAAGAGTTCGGGTGGTGCAAATTCTATGCCAGCACTACACAGATAAGATAAGAAATGCTTTATTTGTAGCTAAAAATTAAACATTAATAATGTACTAAAACTAATTAAATTACCAACACCATTATAAACTATATACTTAATAAGACCTTATAAAATAGGTAACTTAAAGCTACAAAATGGCGTTCGACTCAGCATATGTTGTGATAGCTAAATGTTATAGCTATTACAACGCTGATCTTCCGTCGAAACCACTGCGTTGCGTCACGTACGCTATTCTACAATACAGAAAAAAACATAACTTTAGAAACAACTATTAGTTAAAGAACAACTATTAACAGAGAAAGAGCCATAACATTTTCAATGTGTAACATTGGATCGTACCTATAGTAAAACAAAAAAGAAAGGCACAGCTTCCTCAACCTCAACCTCAACAGCCTTTATTGGTCCACTGCTGGACGCAGGCCTCCCCCTGATAAGCGCCTTATTGGCGTTTATCTCATGGAGGGTGATACCCATAATCCCCACGCTGGGCATGCGGGTTGGGATCGCAGTTTGGTGGTATAATTGTTCTTGAGGGGCGCTGCTGCCCGCCCACCGGCGGATATTCCAAAATTCTAAGCACCACACAGCTTATTGCTTATTAATTTCTTTTACGTAAAACTTTTACATTTCTTTTCAATGGGCTTAAGGGGCTTAAAGGCCTACACTATGCATACCTACATATTTTGTGTAAGCCGTCGACGCGCGTTCAACGGATTAACAGAAAAAACGCTTAGAATCAGATAAGGACGACAGGCTTGTTGGGTTTCAGTTTAACAATTTAAAATACATATTGTCCATTATTTACGTAGTTTTAGTTAGCGCAGTTAATCAAATAATTAAATTAAACTTTAATTACCCCTTTAAGTAGACTACTACTACAAATAAAATTTTTACTAGAGTTTGAACTTTAACCATAAGAAAAGATATATTCCTATGCTTTACACCCAGTTTTAGAAAGGTTCGCATAAGCCTATTGCCTATATGATAAAAAGCTGTTCTGTGCTCAAGCTACAGAGCTAACAATCTATGTAAGAAAATCTTCAGTAACGTATTACTTATTATCAAAGTATACCGCAGGCCAGCTTACATAACTATTTACGTTGGAAGATATTACAAACTAAACTACGTTACTACTTCTATTCCCTATGCGATCGTATACAAAAGAAAAATAAAGCACATGGGTAATCTTCATTTCGTTTTTCTCGGACAGAACCGAAATAAATTGATAAAATACGTGCGTGAAATAAAAAACAAACATTATTACTTACATTCAGGATGAAATCACATGGACTTTAAGCTTGATACAATATAGGTTCATTTATTCAATTGTGATACACGTGTCATACGGATGTTCACACAACAATATGCACGAATTTTGTCATCACATAAGAGTTAATTTAACAGTCGCAATTATGGATATAGCTCGAGCACCCAGATTAAGTTTGTCAAATTAGGCCTATAGATGCTTACAGGATCCTCGAAATTAAGTAAATACATAATTTTTATTTCTTTTGACCCTTAAATGTGAAATGTAAAATCCAATTGAGAAAAAAAAATATCATGTGCACTGTTCCGCAAATAATTTGGTCAGAACCCTGCTGTCTATTGAAATGTGATTTGATTCGTATGTAGGTTATTATTATTACTGTTTATTTGTTTCCTTAAACCAGTTTCCTCATAAGTTGTGTTCTTGTAAATGAGCAAAATCTTCATTATTTGCGCTTACGCCATCCCAAAAACGGTATGCTCTGTACCGCTCCTATGAACACGAAATCCTATGCCTATCCCTTTCACAAAACGGCACGTATCTGTACCCTGGTAAATATTCATATTTTACTAATGACATGATGTGTTAAAATGAAGATATCAAACTCGCAACCTCCTGCATCGCAAACGGACCTTAACCCACAACGCAACCTCAGTCGTCAAGCAAAAGTTTTGTTCAAAGTTTTTTGGGGGACAGTATCGCTCACGTCCGTAGGTGTTGACCCTCTGATACCCTACACGTGTCCTCTGGGTGGTGCTAAGAGCGGTACCCTCTGGTGGTAGGCTTCGGCCGTGGCTTGTCACCACCCTCCGGACTGGGCCAGTCCGTGAAGCAACTCTGTTGTGTTTCGGAATGTGTCCGGAGTAGCCATCTTCTAGACCTTCGTGATACATCGTCGGCCGCATCTTCGCTTTCCATCATGTGAGATTGCAGTCAAACGAAGGTCTATTTCTGATAAAAAAAAGCCCACTTACATGTTCGGCAGTGGTGTCCGGATCCACGGAGAAGAAGCCGATCCTCTCGAACTGGAACTTGTCGTAGACTCTAGCTCCGGCCAGCGATGCGTCCGCGAGGCCGGTCACAACATTCAAGGTATCCTCGCGGCAGTCGGACAGGAAACCACCGGGGACCTCAGCGGTGTCTTCCGGATTCTTGTGCTTGAACCTGGTCAAACATTTTACATTTAAAGCTTCTTTAATTCTTTATTGTACACACAATAATCGAGCTTAACTTAACCCTGAAAATAAATTTTCTTCCAGCCAATCTTTAAACTTTCTTTGTTTGACGAATTCATTATAAGAGATATCAAACAATATTATAAGAGATAAGTACCTTATAATAAATTCGTCTACATTACTCTACGTGACTAACACTTAACATAATACATGCTACTAACAAATTATGGATATATAATTTTTTTTTCTTAATTTTTTAAATTAAGTAAGCGAAATAACAACGAACTTAGTTTATGTTGGAAGAACAAACACCAACGATAAAAGATGAATCGTTTGTGTTCTCCCAACACGAACTAGGTTCGTAGTTAACCGGCTTACATTCATGTTGGCATTTTCATCATTAGACTATGGTAGTCCACTGGACAACAACGAAACGCTAATTTCATGACAACAAATCTCTACAATAGAATTCCCGACGATAAGAAATCGTTACCTTTGTTTAAAATTAAAATACTTGGCTTGTAGATAAATGATATTACATAGTATGTACGCAGTGTATAAGAAGTTTTAACATTTGAAAAACAAATATTTTACTTTGATTTAGTTTTGGTTTTTAAAAGTAACGTGAGTACTGCCAAACTGTTTACTACAAAGTTTTTTATGGAAATGTAAAAGTTATGTAAACTTCCCGCGTGGAGCGCTGTTACATTTCTAGAGATAGGTACTAGAGATAGAAGACTATAAACCGACTTATATTTTTATAGTTTTTTCATGAATTTTCATGGGCCCTACTGTCAGAACTGAACCACATTAAAATGGGACCCCGCGAAAGCACCAGCTTTCATATAAAAAAAGAACCATGAAAATCGGACCACCCAGTCAAAAGTTCTGAGGTAACAAACAAAACAGTCGAATTGAGAACCTCCTCCTTTTTTTGAAGTCGGTTAAAAATAGAGCAACGCAAACTTTGTAGTAAACAGTATGGCAGTACACACTCAGCATAGTGATCTAAATAGGTTTTTAACTTATAAGTGTTGCAAGTAAAAATATATTCCGGGCGAAATTCGTTTATGTGAGGTCTTATTAGCTTTAGCACAGAACCGCGAAAAATGGAATGGGGTTAGAAAGCCACTTAACCTTCCGCTCCGTGAGACGAGGGATTCGTAATAACTCTGTTTCGGCTAACATTTTTCCATTTTATATTAAGCTGGGTGAGCCCAATTTCGGGTTAACGGTTTACTTTTTCAATTTTGTTATTACGTCCGTCTGTTATTTTAGTAGATTTTCTGTAAGAATGTACTTAAAGTTTTTATTGTGATTAGCCGACAATTCCTGAGATGCCTTCAAAATTAGCCTACCAACTTAAAAAAGTAGTTACATACTAGTTTAAATTAAGAACCATTGAATGAGAATGAGTGACATTGTTGTTTTCATTTACTCGTTTTTTCATAGAAAATGTATAGGAATTGTTTTTTTTTAATTATTGTCAAAACTTACGATTTGATTTGGTATGGTACTTTGGGAAAAGTGTTCCTGGTTGGAAATAGAGTCGATTAAGACCAACTTGTTTTTTTTGACAAAAATGTCATTTTTGGGCGAACCTTTCAAAAATTTTCAAAAAACTAAAAAATAAATATTTTTTTCTTCAAAATAAAACAGAAAGTTCCTTAGAACAAATCCTAACTACAAAAGAAACGGTAGCTACCCTTAAGGGGCCAAAAATTTGCCCCACCCTGTATATGAAATTTGATAAGATCTTTACAAATTGCGCGTGCCCCAAGACCACCAAACGGCTCAAATAGGTAACCCCGGTCAAGGTGAGCGTATTTCCGCTTAAGAACGGTGCGTATGGGGGCTTAGGTATCCAAGCCCCCATACAAACGTACTTTCCGCTTCATTTGGAAACTACGTCCCCGATCATATTGAAATTTTCCATACATAATCGTATGAAAAATAGCTATGTTTTAGTTTTTTTTTTTAAATATGATTTTTAAATGAGAGGAAAACTAACTTGCCATATTTTGACTACCAATATTCAAGCAATTTTTTATGAATGAAATAAATACCTCCCTTCTTTCACCTATATGGGTCTAACTAAGGTTTTGTAGTGACACACAGTTTAGCTTATGGTACGCGGCGCATACGCGATTAGCTAATTCAGCTTTTTCAATAGCTAAGCTGTGTTCCTTCAGTCATTTCATCAACACTCATTAATCAATCTTATCCTAATTCAAGGATTAAAAAGCTAACCAGAGCTTGTGTTAAGGGTACCAGATAACAGATAGTATCCATGCTAATATTACAAATTCGATAGTCAATCTGTCTGTTACCTTTTTACGTTTAGGCGGCTGAACATTATGCCAATAAAATTGGACAAGGAGTTATATGGTAACTCTTCTTCTTCCGCTAGTGGTTAAAATAATTAATTTTGTTTTAAAAAACTACAAACCGACTTCAATTTTTACAGTTTTTTCATAAATTTTCATGGATCCCATTGTCAGAACTGAACAAAATTAAAATGGGACCACACGGGAAGTACCAGCTTTCATATAAAAAAGAATCATGCAAATCGGACCACCCAGTCAAAAGTTCTGAGGTAACAAACATAAAATAAAAAAAAATACAGACGAATTGAGAACATCCTCCTTTTTTGAAGTCGGTTAAAAATGAAGTGAATTAGAGTCAATTGAACCTTATTTCTTATTTGATAGTAATTACTATTTACCAAGCTGTTTATATACTTAGTAAAAATTTGACTTGTCTAAGTGCTTATTTTGTAAGTCTAAAGATATAAACGATTTGACTCTGACTTTGAACTCGAGAACGGACTTGGGCTACTTAAAAAGCAGCAGCTACAACTTAATACAATACACTTCATATTTTACTATCAAATATAAAATCCCTGAAAAATAAGCAATTCTTTTAGTAAGCCACATATATACTCTACCCACGATACGCCTTACAACTGATGAAGGTAATGTTTACTCGATTTGGCACCATTTTAGAAGCTTTTTAGGTTATCCAGGCCACAGATAATATAACACTACACTAGTATCCAAGCCTTATTTATTACACCACGCCACTGGCTTTGGACGTTGAAACAGGCACAAATCTCTATTGACCTAAATTCTAAATTAACCCCTTTTGTAACAGACATTTCAAATAGGTTAGTCTGTTCCATTTTCATGGATCATAAAAGCTAGCAATCTATAATATAAAAATGAATCGCTAAATGTGTTGGTAAGCGCATAACTCTAACGCCTCGACTAATTTGGCCAATTCTTTTTTTAAATGTTCGTTGAAGTTCAAGGATGGTTTTTACGGCGAGAAAAATTCTAATAATTGCCGAGAAAACACCTATAAACGTTTCCATAGGAACAACAAGTGCGAAGCCGCGGGGCACAGCTAGTCAAATATATATATATATATATATATATATATATATAGAGGTCAAAAAGTATTTATATGTAACCTTTTACGAAAATTCGACAAGACTGCGGCGTTTTATAATATATGCTAAAATTAGGATTTAGGAACGACAAACGATACATTTCGATTCCTTAATCGATTCCTAAATCATTATTTTAGCTAGTTTTGATGTCAAATAGAAGATAACTATTCAATTTGCTTGCTAGCTATCGTTGATGTAAAATAAACGACAGCATTCGTAAATCCTAATTTTAGCTAATTTTATCTAATTCTAAAACAACAGAATCGACATGATTACTTACCAAATTTTTTGGACAACACTACAAATAACTCAATTATTATTCTAGTCTATCTCTGTTGCATTTCATGGCAATTCTCTATAATTTGTACACCGTAATCGGTAACAATGTCGTTGTTGTTAATGTCCAGCAGTGGACTAATATAGGCTGATGATGATGATGATGATGAATCGGTAACACAATGTTGCTGCCTGCACACCTGTTTGTGAAAACCTATATCTACACATGTTAACGCAAATAAATGATCTTCATCTTTTTAGGCCATCGATCTTGTTCGAAAGGCAATAGAGGTAATTAAGTATTCCTTCTTTAGAAAACGCCGCGGATATTGAGTAACCTACATAATGAAAATAAAACCGGCCAAGTGCGAGTAGGACTCGCGCACGATGGCTTCCGTACCATCTATAATATAAAAATAAGTCGGGTTTTCCTTCCTGACGCTATAACTCCAGAACGCATGAACCGATTTCCACGGTTTTGCATTCGTTGGAAAGGTCTCGGGCTCCGTGAGGTTTATAGCAAACAACGCGTGCGAAGCCGCGGGGCGCAGCTAGTTCTCTCTAAAAAACATAATCTATAAAAAACACTGCTCGAAGGGATGCAGCGCGCGCGTCCTGAAGATGTCCCTCGAAGGTATGAAACGTTGGTGTAAAGCATGTCTGTTGTATCTGAGCATCACAATTTCAACAGAATTTCAACTGTCTATCACGCTTAATGAGATACAGCCTGGTAACAAACGGATAGACGGACAGCGGAGGCGTAATAGGGTCCTTTTATCCTTTGGGTACGGAACCCTAAAAACATACAGCCGAACTGAGATCTGCAAATATTAGTTTCGGGTGTTCTGGGTATTTTCTATAATCTATTAAAAAATATATATATATAATGTATTGTATTATGTATGTATATCAGTCATCTTAGTACCCATAACACAAGCTCTGCTTAGCTTGGGGCTAGATGTTGTGTGGATGGTCCAGCATTATTTATATTTATTTATTTATACAGTCGGACTTCAGTAGCGATGGGGTCGGACACCAAGTGTATGAAAGCCTTGGGTTTCTCTGCGGCGCCAGTCGGCACCGCCGTACACACCAGCTTTGACACATTGCCAGCGCTGTCCTTTATAAAACAAATACTTACAAAGGTTCATACAGTCGGACTTCAGTAGCGATGGGGTCGGACACCAAGTGTATGAAAGCCTTGGGTTTCTCTGCGGCGTCAGTCGGCGCCGCCGTACACACCAGCTTTGACACATTGCCAGCGCTGTCCTTTATAAAAGAAATACTTACAAAGGTTCATACAGTCGGACTTCAGTAGCGATGGGGTCGGACACCCAGTGTATGAAAGCCTTGGGTTTCTCCGAGGCGTCAGTCGGCGCCGCTGTACACACCAGCTCGGAGACATTGCCAGCACTGTCCTTTATTACCTTTGAGACCTGGAAGAATGTTGTTTTTAGTACATTAACAATATAGTCCCCTCGATACCATTTACCTCCCTGCCAATTTTCTTTGAGATCTTTTCAGCGGTTTAGGCGTAAAAAGTTTACAGACAGACAGAGATACTAATTTGTAATATTATTAGTATGGATTAGTTTCGATGAGAATTATTATATAAAAACAAACTGACTTTGATCATATATCCAGCGTGCCTCAATCCCACACCCTGCGTAGGAGTAAGCCTCCTGTATCCCTTCTCCGGGATTTCCTTAAAATCTTTTGCTTCGATGTACAGAACCCTATTCAACACGACACTGTGCGTTCCCTTCTCTGGTTCGGTTGGGAAGTCTGGGACGGGCACGTTTATGGGTTTGCTTGGGAAGCCTTCTATTGTGATTTTTAATGGCTCGAGGACAACCATAATCCTGAAAGTAAGCAGTTGGGTTATTAAAGTGGGTTATTGTTCTTGTAATTACGTTGTGTAAGAGCTTTAACTGTAGCACTTTCTTTTTACAAAAACTAAATTAAGTAGTACTTTCTTTTAATAAAAACTAAATTAAGCCTCGTTTTTAAGAAGCATGGCATTTTATGGATCTAATGTTACCTTGACATATAGATAGCATAGAGACAGAGCGCGTCTCGGATATAATTTAATTTTTATTTATGCCCTAAAGCCACGTTAACTAACGACTCAGCTATTAAGATCGTAGACAATAGGTACACCAAAACTTAACAGGACTTATAATGTAGTTCTGACTTAGATTTTGTAGTACATGTTTATAATTTTAAGGGTTTTATGGGTTTATATGAAGTCTTACCTAGGCGCGGACACATTGAGCGCGTCTCGGATATAAGCATCGAGCATGGTCGGATCAACAGCACCCAACGCCCCGGTGACGCCTAGGCCCGCGCAGAAAGAGTTTATGGCTGCGGAGGGGACGCCGCGACGTCTTAGAGCTGTGAGCGTGTACAGGCGGGGATCATCCCAATCTGTGGAGGGAAAACACTGTTCATTTCTCTGAAAATCAAAGCGGTCTCAGTCTAATTCAGATCAGACTGTTGAAGCTTTACTAGAAAGTTAATTTGTCTGATGTTTGTTTTTAGGTAGGTCTACCTATCTATGGTAGGGCAACCATAGAAAGGTACACCTACCAAAAAAAACTAAATGAATAAAGCTGTAGTTCTGAACAGCTGTAGGATCATCAGAAAAATCATGAAATCAATCAAATATCAGAAAAATTACTTCCTTTACCAAAGAATAAACAGTCTGATGTGAATAAGACTGAGTGTGCGTTACTGGGGCGGCACGTCGACTCGGATCAAGATGAAAATATATAGAAAAATCAGAGCCCTATGCCAATTTCACGAGCCCCAAAAATAAAATTAGTGCGCCCTATGGTTTCGGAGTTATTCGAGAAAAACAGATTCCGCTGCAGTAACGCCTAAAAACGTTACTGCAGCGGCATCGTTTTTACCTATTAGCTTTAGCCAAATTTTAAGTAGCTTAAAAGATAGCTTATATTTGAGCACTTCATGAGCCGAACAGCGGCATTTGTGCGCCCTGTGGTTTACGAGATATCAGCAGTTCCCGCTGCGGTAACGTTTTGCAGATGTCCATATCTTCGGAACAGCTGGATGAACGAATATCGTTTTTTGTGAGGAGGTGTGGTGTAACTTGATGCAACTGCAGCACCAGTTGTTTTTTCTCAAAAATTCAGGATTTATGAATTAAACGACTTTTTCAGTAAATCAAAAATAGCCGATATCTCATGAACTGCATCACGTAGGTGCTTTGTGATTGCATTGGCTGATGCCTATTAAAAATAAGTATCTTCTGACACACTTCTGAAACCCTGCATCTAAGTCTCGCTGAAATATAGCAATTTCATCACTGAAATTGGTTCACTTATTTCGATCCTCAAAAAAGGGAGTTTTTAACAAGATACAACTTTAAATGATTTGTCAATAATCCGAGCGCATATTCAATTAAATGCGTACTGAATTTCAGCTTTCTACACCCAATACTTACCCGTTAATAAATTAAGTTCACCCATGACGAACTTTCAGACAGTTATCCGACCAAATACGAAAGGCCATAAAAAAGCGGCCATTAGGAACATTCACCGTACCTTTTTAATTTATCTACCAGTTTGTCTTATGTTTGTACAGTGGTGCAGAAAAGCTCTTTCGTTTTATTTAATACTTAGGTGTTATAACTTCGATCTCTTCATATTATTAGGTTTACTTCGTAATCGTATGATCGTAAATATTATTATTATGTACCTTTGAATTAGTAGTAAGTAATTAGATTATATATATCAAATAGTATGTACCTACCTAAGAATAAACATTATTCACCTACCTATCTACTTTTTATGATTTCCTTACCCAAAGGCTAAAACGGAACCCTATTACTAAGATTCCGCTGTCCGTCTGTCAATGTGCTACCTGATGCTGCCTTGGTCGATTGATAGTAGGTAGATGGTTGACCTATCAGGTATGTATGCATGATGATAATTATGTTTTTACGCCTACGGCAGAATTCAGGGATCTAATATAAGTCTTATGTACTGACTGTAAACTACCGTATTCACAAACAATAAATGAATTATGAATCACGTGAATTTCAATCATAAGTCTAACGCAATTAAGTTTATACTTGCGACCATTGAAAATATCGCCATCTATATCGTGTAGCGGAATTAACCAGTGTTACTACTGACCCCGGTCTACCTTATATCAAAATTAACCACCTATTATCTAAAATCTATGTTTGCACCTCATTCTTGTATTCTATTCATGTGTAATTATCGCGATATTTGCTATGATGATTACACATGTGAATTACGTTGTTATTATAATACCTTATAAATAATTAACTTTCATATAACAGCAAGTTGCTGTTATTTACATTAATAATATTATCCCTAAAATAATCTCCAAACAAGACCCGAGGGAGGATTTACCTCTCCCACGTCACATTTTATGGATTCCCAAAAAAGGGGGGAGGGGTTATTGTGACCACGCACCCACACCGCAGGAGCTCAAGCGAACGCGCCGAACTGCATTAATCAATCATCCATCATTGAACAAACGTAGGTATTCTATGGAACCAACTTGAAAGTCAAGAACGACAATAAGGTACCTATAGTTCTCAGACCTGAGTCTTATCATTATTAATGTAACAAACAACTGAATCCAATAAGTAAATAAATAAATACGTAAGTACCTACGTAACGTACTATTAGTATTTATATGAAAACATTTTTTTTTGCTTAACCTTTACCATTCAAACCATTCTCGCTCCCTACTCAGTCTATAGGGTGTCCATTTTGAATGAAGCATGTTAGTAAACAAACCGCCCATACTTAACCTAAAATTCACTATGTTGGCGAGTCTTTTTATACGTAATTTACATTACTTGTCGATTTTAGATCCTCCCTTCGATAAAAATTGCTTACAATTATATCTGAAACTCAAGCGAGATTTTGTTATTTGTGTCGTAGTTTGTTTACTAACATGGTTTATTCAAAATGGATAAACCATAGAATCGGAGATTGTCTGCCAGCTGTGCGATACACGGAGTACAAGCGAGGAGTTCGCGACTACCTTGTTCTCACTTACATGTGTTGTCCAGCACCAATATTAAAGGCGCCTCTATCCCACATTAAAACTTGTCCACGTAAGTGTACCTAATTTTAAACATGACAAAGCTACCGATTTAAGGATGTTGGCTTCAAGTACTGAACGGCCGCTTTTTATGGCCTTTTGTATTTGGTCGGATAACTGTCTGAATATTCGTCATGAGTGAATTTAATTTATTAACGGGTAAGTATTGGGTGTAGAAAGCTGAAATTCAGTATGCATTTAATTGAATATGCGCTCGGATTATTGACAAATCATTTAAAGTTGTAGCTTGTTGAAAACTCCCTTTTTTGAGGATCGAAATAAGTGAACCAATTTCAGTGATAAAATTGCTATATTTCAGCGAGACTTAGATGCAGGGTTTCAGAAGTGTGTCAGAAGATACTTATTTCTAATAGGCATCAGCCAATGCAATAACAAAGCACTTTCGTGATGTAGTTCATGAGATATCGGCTATTTTTGATTTACTGATAAAGTCGTTTAACTCATAAATCCTGAATTTTTGAGAAAAAACAACTGGTGCTGCAGTTGCATCAAGTTACACCACACCTCCTCACAAAAAACCATATTCGTTCATCCAGCTGTTCCGAAGATATGGACATCTGCAAAACGTTACCGCAGCGGGAACTGCTGATATCTCGTAAACCACAGGGCGCACAAATGCCGCTGTTCGGCTCATGAAGTGCTCAAATATAAGCTATCTTTTAAGCTACTTAAAATTTGGCTAAAGCTAATAGGTAAAAACGATGCCGCTGCAGTAACGTTTTTAGGCGTTACTGCAGCGGAATCTGTTTTTCTCGAATAACTCCGAAACCATAGGGCGCACTAATTTTATTTTTGGGGCTCGTGAAATTGGCATAGGGCTCTGATTTTTCTATATATTTTCATCTTGATCCGAGTCGACGTGCCGCCCCAGTAACGCACACAAGACTGAGACCTTATACACTTTGATTTTTAGGGAAATGCGTTTTCAAAGTTAACGCTAGTTGAAGACATAGAAAAGATAGATAGAAAACATCCAGAACGCACTGAACAAATATTTGCAAATCGTACACTCATTTGTCCCGAGACGGGAATCGAACCCGCAACCTCCTTCGCCCACCGCGCCACAGAGGTCGTCATAAGTTCTTGAAATAAATTCATGAACACATAATAGCATTATCTACCGCGGGCAGAGGCTGGTGGGAAGTAAAGTGATATTTGCTTCTATTCACTTAAGTTAAATAAATCTGTCGAAAGATAAATAAAGCTAGTTAGAAATTAAAAACATACCATTCACAATCTTTTCCTCAATAAGTTTGGCTATTTTCCTCTTTGACACCACTGTGTAGTTAACGTTGAGGCGGCCATACTCCCATTGCACTGGGCAGTAGATTCCAAGCGCGTTGCAAAGCCAGTAGTATGATGATCTGTTTTAAGAGATATTAAATTTAAGCTTAGTACAAAAAGTGTTTTAACCCTCGATAAACTTAAAACACCCCTCATGTTATAAGTTTAACATGAACGTATATTAGGGTGTCCCGTTGATGTATGGGAATATTTTTTTTTCAAGTTACAGAAACGTAAGAGGTATCGAAAGTTGCGTTATTTCACGTAGATTATGAAACTGGTAAAAAAACTAAAATTACTCTCCGTCTTGAGGCCTCTACCACTCTTTAAAGTTTTGTAAATTTCAAGATTTTAGTGACCTACGTCGTGAGTCTCAAATATAACAAAAATATGGTTTAGAATGTGTTTAATGAATTCAAAAGATAAAACAAAGTATAAACAACGAAAAAAAATATATATACATTAAACTCACTAAGAAAGTACTAAAATCTAAACTTATTTTTGTGACCAAAATTTGGCATTTCTGCCCGAGATTGCATCCGGGCTCTTATAAATCCATCTCTAGATTTAGCGTCAGTTACGCTTTGTGAGGCCTCCGTAACTAACTTCACACATCTCTCAACAGATTGAGTGTGGCAAGGAAAGTCTTCAATCCGCAAATTTTTATCTACTATCATTTTTTGAAGATCCTCAGTTGAAATGTGTCGAAGAACCGGCGGTGCGGTAATTTGACATTCTTGCCACATAATCATTTCAGTGTAATCATTGGCATGGAAGTTTATTTTAGGAGGCCTAAATATTCGGCGTTTAGAATTGTTTTCAGCTTCTCTAGCTTTACATATTTTACGGAATCCTAGCTCCCGAATGTGGTCTCTTTCATCAAAAATCATGCTGACAAGTATATTCTCTGGATGCGCAAAAAATGCGTTTCTTGCAATAACAGAATCTACTACAGTTTTAAGGTTTTCGGGTAAGAATCGAGAGAACAAAATCAGTTGATATAAATGCTTAGCCCCGTCTTTAAAAGATGCCTTGTGCTTGATTAAGAACCAAATCGGTGCGTAAACTCTTACAACGTAGTTGGTAAGCATTTGTAGGTTTTCAGATGGATTTGGAGTACTCACGTAAAGTCTGAGCAACCGATTAGCTGTAGTAAGCCACCTCGAGTGCGCCATTTTTCCAGGTTGACGGCTAGCTAGCTCAGGACTGCAGGAACCAGTTGAAACAGCTTGACATATTTCATAAAGATATTTTTGATCCGTACTTAGCTCTTCAATCACATTTTTCGGCAAATCAGGCAAATTACCTGCCACAGGACAAAAAGTCACCGTGGGTCTATTTTCGCACAGAGCTAACTCTTTTCCAATAGGTCCAGAATATTCTCTAGGGCCCGAAGTGCTACCATCTAAGGTTATGAATAAATGACGTAGGGGTAACTCATTGGCATGAAGCATACAAACACACCATTGCAACGGTCTCTCCAAATACTCCTCTAAATATCGAATCACGCCACCCTTCCACCCGGTGTTAGTTGCCGTTCCGTCACATCCAACGCAAATCACATCAGCTAAATTCCAACCTTGACTCTCTAAAAAAGCTGTAATTGATGTGAGAATTCCTTTAGCAGTGCCATGATTTGGTACTGTGTGACCTAAATAAGTGGAGCCAGGTTCTGTTAAAATGGAGATGTGCTCTTCTAAAACTTCTTTACGATGGTAATGATCCCCTATCTTCTCATTTATTAGAGTCTTGTCTTTTCGACCATCGAAGTAAATGCTTTTTATAACAATATCTCCAATATTTTTTGAAACTTCTGCCCGGGCTTTAGATACAGCTCTGTGAATCTTGTTTTTATCAATAACAAGAGTTAAATCTTCATGAGAAACCAAGCCGACGTCAGCCAAAACAGCTGAGGCAACAGCAGCAGCAGATCGTGTCGATAAGCCGTATCTGTCACAGACCTTAGCAACTGTTGGCAACATCAATGTATTCCGATGTCCTGTTGAAGTTGATGGTATCTCTTCCGAGGGCTTGTTTGGCGTAAATACTTCTGCAATTGGATGTATTTCGGAGGAAGTAGTAGCTTCTTGAGTAAAATACATCTTTTTGGCATTTAATGCTGGCTTCTCATCCAATCTTAACTGTCGTTTTATTAATTTAGCTGTTTCTTGTTTGTCTACACCGCTGATAACCATTTCCCTTTTATTTCTTTGGTCCAATAAAAAACTCCGCTCAGCGATGGGAACTTTTAATAGTTTCGAACACAAACAAGATTTAAATGAAATGCACTTACAAGCAGCAACGTCAAAAATACTTTCAGATGATTCAACAAAACATTTCAGTTTAGTTTCATAACTATCATTTCTTTTGCTTTTGGGGTATCTTTTTAAACTGAGGTACCTTTCAAAATAAGCTTTAAGCAATTGTAAAACTCGTGACTTAGTTACGATTGGAATTGAAGCTTTCGTCCAAATTTTGTTGATCTCCTCATAAACAATTGAATATATATCTGAATTGGATGGATCCTTTCCATTGTATTGAATTTTCAGGTCGTTCTTTACGTACAAAATACACCTTATGACGTCCTTAATAGTTGGTAGCTGCAGATTATCAAGTTCTTTGTATGGTCCAAAAATAGAACATGTAGTGTCACTTCGCCTCGAACTCATTGTTTAAAAGTCACTTATATTCACTTTTGATACTATTGTTATCAAAACTGTACCTTTATGGCATAAAATTTACTCTGGATGGAATAAAACCACTCGCGAATCTAGTAAACAAAAAAATTAAAAAACCTGAAAATTGAGGGTAGTTGGCGGTGGAGTTGAGGGTAACCCTAACAAATACAAAGCTGCTGGTTACGTTTCTATACACGCAAATTACAGATCCGTTCAGGTACTACATTAAAATCTGATAAAATATTAATACATTTTTCAGCATTCAAAATTATAGAGAGTTTAAAATCGACGTAAAAATGTAGTTTTTTCGAAACTTTGAAGGCCGGTAGAGGCCTCAAGACCATTTACTAGATTTTTTTTTTAATTTTATTTGTAATCTACGTACGATTTCACAACTTTCGAGTGGTCTTACGTTACGGAAATAAAAAAAAAGTTTCTACGGGACACCCTAACGTATATGTGTCTCTCTGTGGCATTGAAATCCAAATTAGTTCTTTCGTTTCGGAGCTACAATTTGGATTAAGTTATTTTGTTTGAAATGTGATTTCTTCGAGTGGTTTAACATGTTCGTAGAAAAAGTTATAACGGTTCAAAGCAATGTCTCTTGTTGTCTCTTGTTCTGTACTTTTTTGATACAAGTTTATTAAAACCTTTATGGTTATTTGTTCAACTGGAGAGCAAAAGGGATGCGGTACGCGCGCGTCTAGAACCGCACTCGCCCTGAAGATGTCCCTCGTTAAGGGATGAAACGTTGGTTTTCTCCCAACACAAATACGATTCGTAGTTAGCCCGCTTACATCCGTAATGAACAGAGCGTTATAATTTGTTGTCTGTGCCGTAATAAATCCCGACCAAGCGCAATCTAGAATATTCACGAGCGTAGCGAGTTGCTCGAAAATCTACTGCGACATTATGTTAATTAGACAAATAGAAATTACATTTGTGCTTACCTCCTTGACTGAAACTCCTTAGTACACAAAGAGTGAGTGATATGCTCAATGCTATCACACAAACAGTGGGTATAGTCATATGTAGGATAAATGCACCACTTATTACCAGTGCGATGATGGGGTTTGAATCTTATTCTGTAGGCTACAGGGTCCTGTTTCCCTTCCTCCAAGGTGATTTTCATTCGTAATGTCGCGTCTCCTTCATCTATTTTGCCATTTTTCATGTCCTGAAAAAGAAATAGAATCAATCAATTAGACAAGCTATTTCAATATCACATTTCCTGAACATATCCCTATCAAGGTAAATAAATCATTCACGAAAATAATAAATTATCAACAAATTATATCTTGGATTTAGCAGAATAATAATTGATTTTGTTTAAAAAAAATTATGAACCGACTTGAATTACATATATGGATCCCATTGTCAGAACTGGACCAAATTAAAATGGGACCACACAGGAAGCACCAACTTTCAAATAAAAAAAGAATCAAGAAAATCGGACCACCCTGTAAAAAGTTCCGAGGTAACTGACATAAATGAAATATACAGTCGAATTGAGAACATCCTCTTTTTTTTAAGTCGGTTAAAAAATGACATAATATACCTCAAATAACTGCAAGCTTTCTTCGACAGGTCTGGTCCTCCATGGCGAGGGAGGTGGATTGAAGCCTTTGATCTCCTCAGACTTCTGATGACACACATACGCCAGATCCTTGTTTATAAGCTGCACAGCCCATTGGTACAGTTGGTCAAAGTTGTCCGAGGAATGAGTTATTTTGTACGGCTTGTAGCCTGTAAAAGTTAAAAGAAACAAGTATTTCAACTTCTGAAAATTTCAACTGCTGTGAAGTTTTAATTTTTGTAGCAAATGATACAATTAAGGTTAATTGTTTGCTAATAAAAACATACTTACACAATAACTTTATCAGATTATTTATTACTTATATATAGAAAGTTTCATGTGTCTACCTATTTTGGTCCAAGAGACAACCAACAAAATCATGTTTTGTGTAGGGAAGAATTTTGATATTTATTTTATTTTTATTATCTGCTGTTATAGTAGCAAGAGTAATACACATTCTAATTATTATATTAATTATATTAAATTTTCAGCTTCTACCTCTGATGGTTCATAAGATAATATAACCCTTTGACAGACAATGGGATTGTAGGGTTCCTGTATACATTTTAATCAAAACATTATTATGGTGGGTGGATATCCAACAATGTAAATCACCATAATAAATTAACTATTCTTTAGTTAGATCTGTAAGTTTTTCTAAAATTTTGAAAAAAAATATTAAAGCTTGTTTCAAAATTTATATGAAATTTTCTTACCAAGCCATTCAACCATGTCCTTGATACCAACAAAGAACTTTTCCTCCTCTTTCTCTGGGTTAGTATCATCATATCTCAAGAAGCAGACTCCATCATGAGCTGCGGCATATCCAAAGTTGATATTGATCGCTTTAGCATGCCCAATATGAAGGATTCCATTGGGTTCAGGAGGGAACCTTGTTCTGACTTTGCCGCCGGTAATTTTCAGATGTTCCTCTAAAAGTCTTTTGGTGTCTGGAGTGACGGTGTACCCATCAGCTTTGAAGTTCTCGCCCGGTTTGTGAAATGGTAATTTCTTCATCAGTTCTGTGATGGATATTGCACCTCCTATGTCACTTGGTGCTTCTTCTTTTGTTTTAGGCCCTGGTGAAAATAAACGAGTTTTTTACAGCTTAAAATAGCAATACTGACTGAGTATTAGATTTAGGGCTCCTCGGGACTTCAGATAGAATAAAAACAGAATTTCAAATCCAAGAACATGAAGGGAAATCAACTAACTTTGATATTAATTATTTTCTATTATCTAATCTATTTATCAATCAACATCATACATTACTAACAGACTGAATAGAATTATTATTAAGATTAATCTTGGAAATAGAACTCAGTAAGTAAATTATATTTAAGCATCTTCTCAGGGATTCTTACTTTATTAACTTTATCCCTCAAGGACTGCAGGTGGCGCAGATGCAAACAAGCTTAAATTTCTGGAACTTTTAAAACTTCGATCCCCACATATTTTTTTTTGTAAAATAATTGTTTTTTCCCTTTTGAATCGAATGAGACATTTATTTCAAGCCAAAGGGCTATTACTATTAAATTAAGGTATAAAGAGGCATCAGGCACGGAGCCAGCCTTGTATGAAAGATACTGGATGGTATAAAAGTATGCTGGCCAGCTCCTGGCCTCTTAATCCCCGAGAAGTTAAGGAATTCTCAAAATTCCTTACAGTTTACCCCAGTTTAGAAAAGGGGGTTGCAATAAGAAAAATGCTCATATTGACACTTTTCATACAAACAAATGGAGATTTATCTGAGGTAGGAATATATTAAACTCTGAGCGCCCCGCGGCTTCTCACGCGTTGTTCCTTTTGAAACGTTAAAAGGTGATTTTCATCCCGCGGGAACTGTTTTATGGGATGAAAAGTATGTTTGATTTCAGGATTAGAATTACCTGTATGCAATTTCAGCCAGATCCGTCCAGTAGTTTTGGCGTGAAGAAGTAACAAACATCCATACATCAATACATCCATACAAACTTGGAGGTATTTATCTGAGGTAGGAATATATTAAATGTATATTCATTTAGATTTTAGAGTGTACAAAACATTAAAGGAAAATTTACCTTTACTCTCTTCTGCTTTAGGTTTCTTTCCACCATTTGTGCTTTTAGACTTTTTGTCCACTTTTGGCACTGGAGCCAGATCAGCTGCAGATTTTGGACCCAAGAGATCCAAGATCTATAACAAATTTAAGGTACAGTGGAATAAATGATCAGCACACTACATCCAATGCTGAACATGCCTCCCCCAAATGAGGGGGTTTTCCACACTCACCACTCTTGGCAGGTGGAATGGTGATTGCAAGAAACCAGAGAAAGGCAGCGATCACCAAAAGAATAAGGTATATGCAATGTCAATATATTTTTTTTACGTATTTTCTATTAATATAGAAATATATCTGTATATTTATTTTTGTATTTTATGATGTTTTTATTGTAAAATTTAATCATTGAAAAGTAGAAATTTTAAGTCTCAACAGCAAAATGTCTAAACGCAACGCTATTGGCATGTGAAGCATGATGTCATACTTGAACATTTTTGTATGGTCATGAAGTTTTGACTTTGAGTTTACGTATGGGACTTCATGATCTGTGACGTCATAAAATGCAATGGCTAACATGGCAGCGTTTTTATCACCCGAAACTGAGTGTAGTTTTACTTTTCGTTTTTTACCTCAATAATTAAATTTTTTTGGGTGTTATATTTTTTTTCGTGTATTAACCTAAATAATCGATATAAAAAATAAAAAAACCCATGCATATACCCTATTGTTTATATTCAACAAGACAATTTTTTTTATCCTATTTAATTACTTGAACTACACTAATCACGCTGAAATTGCATACTAGTTCTAGGCCTGGCATGACACATAGGCTTCTTTTATCTCATAAATCAGTTCCCTCAGGAAAGGCATGTAATTAGAATCTGTCATTCTCACCTGAACATCAACTTCATTTTTAATAGCTTTGCCATCAGCCCAAGGAAGTTCCACTCTAACAGCCTGCATTATGATTCCCGAGGCAAATCTATACCTTTTCTCCAATAGCTCCTGCTTGTATTTAGCCATATGTTTTTCTACAGCCTCTTCCACTTGTTCTGGAGTCACAATAACTCCTACACCACATGCCTTCTCAAAGGCTGCTACATCAAAATTAGCTTCATTCACATTACTGAGCAGGTAATCTAGAGCTGCGTCTATCCGTAAAGTGGAGTCGAGCTTTCCATGCGCGATATAGTCACGCAGAAGAAGAAGCTTCGCCGAAATTTGGGGTTTTATTTTAGTCGCTAAATGATAGATTAACATACCGGCTCCGGCAGGCAGTTTGGATAGTTCTACCTAAAATAAAAGATTATCATGATTACCAGGCAAAGACAAAGCAGGCAGAGTACTTCAATGAAATCTAGAAAATTTTAGGAGAAATAAAGTTTTTTATTTTTCTATGGGTGTTTGAAGCTTTCTAACCTCATTTAGAGCGGCAAGTAGAGTTTTGGTAACGTTAGCATTTTTCAGCGTTTCTTTAGCTTTTTGTTCATTTAGTCCTAAAGCTCTAAACTTCTCAATCGTTTCTTCGGGTGACATGGTGTTTTATGTTTTCTTTCAGTGGTTTAATTCTTGTTTTTCTCTTCTCTCGAAACTAGAAACAAAGCTAGAAACTTGACTTTTTCTCTTCGTTCGTTCGTTTCATAAAATTCTTATCGTAGTATTTCATATTTTCTAGTCAACTTCTTATTTCATGGCTACTTTGACTTTTGATTTCTTTCTTTTCTTCTTCTTTATCTTTTGCTCTGCATCATGATTTGACCACAAACAAAGTACTTTGTATGGTCTGCAGCCGCCAACTACATATAAGATCTCTCTATGACTTGACTTTTTAGAATGGGAAAATAATATCAGATAGAGTTCGTGCCACGACTTTAGACGCGGCGCTGCTATCGCAGAACTATAGTTAATAAAACAAATATTTCGTATTTATTTACAATAAATCATGTTCTTCTAGTCTAAGAGGTCTTATTTCGGACACACAGACTAGTTAGTATACTTCGTACATTTCGCAGTCAAAATCGGTCGCAGATAACTATTATTTCACTAACGTGATCGGGAATTATGTAGTTGCACCCCGTTTGCCGTAAGACTTGAGTCGTGGCGCGGACTCTTTATATAATTTACCTATGTTCATTTCAAAGTCATTGAAAGTGTCGATGGACGTGGTAATACTGAGAAGAAATTTACCACTTATGAACTAAACTTAAAGAATATAATTTCCATAGAGTTTATATAGTACATACAAACTCGATGATAATTTCTGTATCTTGATATAAGGTATTATGTAGGTAAGGTACCTACATAATCTACCTAAGAGTAGGTATGCCGTGTAAAAGTGCTTCTGAATTTAATCGTAAAATTGAGTCGAAAGTATGGAACTCCTGGATATTTTGGGGGGGGGGGGGCATGGCCCCCATGCCCGTGGATTGCGCGTGGCACGTCCACACCGCCTGCACATTTGGATTGCGCTCCTGCCGCCGCCCCCCGCCGCGCCGCGCCGCCGCGCCGCGCCGCCGCGTGCGATCTGAGCGTGATGATCGGTCGGCCGGTGTGAACTCTGTGAACCCGCCCATGCCTATTTACAATTGACAAGCTTTCACGACCTGATAATGCATGGCCCGATATTGTATTGCACACCCCAACAATTAGAACCCACTTTGGCACGCACGGATAATCAAGGTGAACCTACGAATAAGAATAGTCAGGAACAGTAACTGCTTTAAAAAAATGCCCCAACCAAGGTTGTGCTAAAGTAGGCGGGGCTTAAAAGTCGGGCTCAGCGCGCCATCAGTCGGATATTTATCTTGCAAGCGAACACACGTCCAGTCTGCACAGACGTTTTCGTGAGTATCTTTGTGAAATAGCTGCGAATCATCATGCCATCATGTGATGTGATGTGAAGTGGTGCAGGAGCCATACAAGATTAAAATGCCTAGGGATCACTTTTCACTAGTAAGTAGTAGCTAAATTATAATTAAATTCATAGATGTTCAAATACGTCATCAAAATGAAATGTTCAATACTATGCAATATGAAGTTAGTAAATTTTTGACTTCGATTTTTTGTTACTAATACAAAACAATAATACGCAAATTGAAGTCAGTTATTGATTTATTATATTTGAGATACATATTTTTTAATCTTAGATTTTTTTTCTTCTTGTTGATGAAATATTGAAATGTAATCATCAGTAATAATTATCAACACAGTCATCAGTAATAATTATCAACACAGTGTTTTTCTAAAATATTTGATACTGAAGATATTATCGTTGAACTTCTGAAAATCCGTCTTCACTACATTACGAAGAAAGACTCTTTTTTAATGTCTTCTAGACTAAAACTAAATAAATTAATCATATTTCGCGGAACATAGATTTCATTCATGTGTACGAAGTAACAAAAATAAATTAATAAAAAAACATTGTTAACCATTATATTATTTTATTCAATAATATTATATTATTAGATGGGGCACTAGCGCGTCGAAACTGAGGCGGCTAAATTATTACAATTGTTAGAATTTTGATTTAGTCGAACATTAGCATTCAGAAGCACAACTTTACCTACAAATTCTAATAGATTAGCACTATAAACATATTTTCGTTTCAGTAAGTTTTTTATTATATTTGACGACCTCTATGGCGCGGTGGGCGAAGGCCCGCCTGCAACGCAGGAGGTTGCGGGTTTGATTCCCGCCTTGGGACAAAAGTGTGTAAGACCTGCAGACATTTTTTCAGGGTGTTCTGGATGTTTTCTATGTATAATAAAAACATATAAATCTATGTAGTGTATTGTATATCAGTTATCTAGTACCAGGGTTGGAACAAAAACAGTTTTTTTTATATTTTATAAATCAAACAGTTCAAAATGTTAAAAACAAGTGTTTTTTGTTTTTTTTACTTATTGCCTTTAGGGCTCAATTTCAAATCAATTATAAAATAATCCATTTCTAAAAATTAACAAAACAATTTATATTTTCTTTTTGTTGCGTATCTAAGTACCTATTTCTAATGTAATTATTAAAAATTATTATAATTAATAATCAATACAAAAAACTTTACATTATATATCTTGTATGTAGTGTAGTGTAGGTAGGTAGGTACTGTAGGTAGAGAACAAGTGAGAGAACGGGGAATACCCATCATAATCCAGTGAATTACTTTCTTTCGACGGCCGACATAGGGACTTTACCTATGCATGTAGTGTACAGTACAGTGTATAAAACGGCCAACATAGAGACTTTCCAATTGTAAATTTATTTGAAGCTATTTAGAGTTCTACATATATATTCGTTTGGATTTATTTCCATTTATTTTTAATTTAATAAAATATGGATAGCTATGTAGGTACATATTTACTTACGTTACCTACGTGTAATTTTGATATTCGTTTGTTCCTCGAAATTACTTTGTAATTTATTTATTTATTTATTTATTTATTTGGGAAACAAAAAGCATTAATTATAGGTGACTGTAAGTTCTTAAAAACTAGTACAAATGAAGCTAAAAACAGTTTCCACTCGTAGCCTTAAAAATAACCTTAACTAAATTTACAAGAGCTATAGTGATAGTTAAAAGATACAATATGATAAATGTACTATTGTGTAAAGTGCGCCCGTATTGAAATAGTACGTACAATGTACCTAATTATATTTAAAAAAAAAAATACTCAAATCTAAATTGCATTCAAAATAAAAACAATAGTTCAAAGCAGTTTAAGTTTTCCTGATGTCAATATGTATGATACTGTATGACTGTATGACTGTATGACAATATGTATGATGATGTAATAATCAAACAAACAAATTGTTTCATTAAATGTCCCTTCTGTAACAATATTCTCTTGTCGTGCTCACGTGTTTTAAGCGGAAGTCTAAACAGATATCTATCCTTTTCTAACTCATTTGTACCGTATTATCTGTCGCATTTATGGTTGTAACCTATGGATATGTCAGAAGGTAAGTATGTATATGTTGTAGAGGAACTGAGGCTACGTTCCGATCACGCTTAATGCGCTGACGCGCGCATGAAGTCGTTTCTTTTCAACTTTCAGCGCGCTGACAGAGCGCACGGCAACGCCCACTTCGCCACGCCCCTCGAGCGCACGGGAGCGCATGAACTGCCTCACCTTTCGAGACAAGGCAGCTCGTGCGTTCCTTCAACTTCTTTGTGAGTGTCGTCTGAGCGTTTCGTTTCATTAATCGCGCCAACGCGCACCAACGCGCTCAGATGAATCGGAACGGGGCTTCGTGCGCGCATAGCTCGTGCAGTACGTTAGCGCTTTAAGCTTGAATTGGAACGTACCCTAAGGCTACGTTCCAATTCACGCTTAATGCGCTGACGCGCGCATGAAGTCGTTTCTTTTCAACTTTCAGCGCGCTGACAGAGCGCACGGCAACGCCCACTTCGCCACGCCGCCCCTCGAGCGCACGGGAGCGCATGAACTGCCTCACCATTCGAGACAAGGCAGCTCGTGCGTTCCTTCAACTTCTTTGTGAGTGCCGTCTGAGCGTTTCGTTTCATTAATCGCGCCAACGCGCACCAACGCGCTCAGATGAATCGGAACGGGGCTTCGTGCGCGCATAGCTCGTGCAGTGCGTTAGCGCTTTAAGCTTGAATTGGAACGTACCCTAAATCTGAGCACCGCGCAGTATGAATATGAATATGCGTCATCTTTAATAAATAAAACATCATTGACTTATACGACATTTTGGTTTGAGCTAGGCCCACTTTTTGTATAAAGTTTGTTCTGAATTACCCTTTCTGCAAAGAGAATACAATAACTTCTATTCGGCCGTGCAATAAATTGTCGTGCATAAAGTGACTCAAATATTCTCCAACCAAACAAAACAAACAGAAATATTAAATACCTACATTAAATACATTTTGCGCGTTTTCATATATTTTTCTTTCGTCGTTGATATTAACTCTTTGGCTATCGATGCATAGAAACCTGTACCTACGTCAAGGATCGCGGCGGGGGGAGGGGCGGAAGGATTTACGACCTTGAGCTCTAAAATGCTTATATCTCGAGAATTACTGTGTCTATTTTCATGATAATTTCTGATTTAGAATCTAGAATAAATAGGCTATCGTAGGAATATGTAATTAACATTTCTCATTCGTGTATTTACTATGATTCACGGGCCAAACTAACCAAATTGAAGATTTTTGAGCCGCGTTTTATTTTCGTGTTTACAAATATTCCTTGCATTTCAGTTATGTTTTGAATACATGAACTTCATTAAAAAACTTAAACAAAAGACGTAAACATGCACTAACCTTGAACTTCTTTCTTGATTTTTGAAAAACAATTGAATAACAAACACGAGCACACACGCACACCACACCACGTCACATTACGTCACAATAAATATTTTTTTTTAAAAAAAGTAGGGTGTTTTATTTTTGACATTGACTTTTAAAATGAAGTATTCACTCGGGATCGAATGACAAAGACATAACAAGCCAATACAAACCCTATCCGAAGAAAAACAAAGATCAAGTTGGCCTGCCCTTACCGGACGCCGGCGTCCGGACGATCCTCGAAGCAACGCAACTGTCACCGGGCGCCGGCGCCCGGAAGTTACCGAACAGGTGTTTCTTGAAGTTCGTTTACAATTTCATCAGTTAGCAAACATGGATGGATTGGTTTGATCTTTTTCGGTGAAAACCTTGAACTAAGAATCTGCGGGGCGGCGCCTTGCCGGGGCGGCCGTCGGCCTTGTTGATCTCTACCTATGTTAAGTATGAATGATACTGCATGAGATGAGTCATAATAATCTTAACCACACATAGCGTCAGAAACGAACCACATTCAATTCATTACAGTTTCATTCATCTTGCAATGGTGACGTTGTTCTTACACTACGAGGCAGGCGTCGATATTTTGTAAGTTTACTTCATTTTCCCTGATGTGACATCGTACTTTCAGTTATGGCCTTGTTCGGCGAAGCGCGAACGTCTGTTTCGTTACATGGCCTTTACAGACTAGTCAAAATACAAGTAAATCTAAAAGCAGCATAATCTTATCATGGTAGATTATGTACACAAGTGTTGAGTGTGTCACTAGCGATGGGTAGCATTGCAAAACATCACGAGCAGGAGTACCGTGTAATATCTCAAGTGCATAAAAAAAGATTAGGTACACACAAATGGAACGGAAAGAGTTGACATTGAGTTTCCATAATTTAATAAAACGAGGTAGAGTTTATGTTTAGTGTGCATACATGTGATTTAAAGTTGAGAATTATTGTGCTTGTGTTGAAGTTAAATGTGTGTGAAAATGTTGTGAAAATATTTTTAAAGTAGTATTTTAAATGCCACTACAACTACATCTCTATGCAACACTATGTCTGTGGTTCGTGATTTGTAACACCTAACAGCAAATTAAAGTGCGGAAGCCCTCAGACTCAGGGTACTTAATTAATAAGAAATAAGTGTTTGGATATATTAATAATACCAAAATTAAATAACACTATCAATGCAGATATCACCAATACTTAACTTATTTGAAAGACCACATAAACCTGAGTCAAACGCCAATGGCAAGGTCAACTGGTGTTTAAAAGCTATGATATCAAGAATAAAACATATTTAATCAAACAAATTGTTTCTTGCAAATTGGGGATGCTCCTCGGTAATTTACTTTAGTCCTTAGTTATTTTTAACTTGATTTAGGCTGTGGCTTTGCATGTGTTCTGGGATAAAAAGCTGCCTGAACATTATTTCAGGTCTAGAAGTTCTGTTGAGCTGTTTTGTTGGCCAAACTTTTACAGTGTAATGTAATAATTTTCTCTATCTCTCTCCAGATGAAGAATTATACAGTTACACAAATCACGGAATGGATACTCCTACCCCATCTTCGGCAGGGGACTGTATCCCAGGACTTATCCAGGCTATGGACTCCCTCAGTCCCACCCTGGACTCAGAGTTTGATGTGAGCCTTGCTGTACCGGAATCTTTGTCTGTGATCAATGAAAAAACTATGGAAGAAACTGATTATGGTATATGTTCTATATTACTTATGTGAATACTATCATATCATTCTTATTTAAAAATATTGTCTCATTTAAGTGATAATGTAGTAGATAATTGATTTTGTGTTAAAAAACTATAAACCAACTTATGTATAGCTTTTGATGGATCCCATTGTCAGAACTGGACCAAATTAAAATGGGACCACAAAAAAGCATCAGCTTCCAAATAAAAAACGAATCGTGAAAATCTGACCACCCAGTGAAAAGTTCTGAGGTAACAAACATAAAAAAAAAAATTTTGAATTGAGAACCTCCTCCTTTTTTTCAAGTCAGTTCAAAATTATAATAATAATAATAATTCATTTATTTCAGATTAACTAAAAATAAACTAAAGATAAAATTACATATGGTTCTAGGATTCACCTATTTTACTCTTGTATTCAGTAAAATATTATATTCTACATTTTTTGTAGCATCATTTGGACTTAACATAAGCTCTGCCTGAGCGTTATGCATACCAGATGACTGGTATACCTAAATAAATAAACAACATAGTCCCATACATAACACAAACAACACATAAAACACATCATGACCCAAAACCAAATACCTAAATAGAATAATGTTAAATGGGTTCTATCAAATTTGATAGCAAAGTGAACCTTATCAATGCTTTTATTATTGGCTTTAGTATATTTATAGCTGAAGTAGAAACATACAGAAATCAAATTAATTACCTACTATTACTTCTTCGGTTTTTGCTTTAAATATAGCTTTTTTGTGTTGAAAGAATACTTATGGTACATTCATAAGGTGTTCAATTTCATCAAACAAATATAATTGAAAATTTATAGTAAAATAAAAATACTCCATTTTTTTCAGCGCCTTATGATAACTCCGTCCCGTTCAAAGCGGTCCATGAACCACCCATCAAATTCACATCAATTCACAGGAAAGTGTTCATTCCTGGCGTAGTAATAAAGGTCAGATTCCTGGAGAATGAAAGAAGTGTAACCACCCACCTTTTGAACCCGAACTTGTAAGTATTTTTTTTTCTGATAATTTTTAAAGTATGTTGATTGTGATAAGTTTCGTTAGATGATATACCTACGACAGACTGCCAAATTATCTCAATTCGAACCAATATCAAACTCAAACCGATATCCGACCCTAACCTTAAGAATAGATAGAAACAGGGTTGTTCTTATCTATTCAGGGTTTTTGTCTAATCTATTCTGTTTCTATCTATGCTTACGCTTTGTCTCGGCCCTCTATTCTCAAATATTTATTCATAAATTATTATATTTAAGGACAATTCATTGTGGGCAGAGATTTTAAAAAATATACAAAGTGGTGGCTATTGTAAAGGTCCTCCATACAATAAACTTCAAAACCCTTACTAAAAACTACAGGGTTTTCTATTGACAACCAAGCTGTTGTCTAGTTGATAAGTGTCTAAGAACATTGAGCATCTTTTGCTGCCTTCACCTCGATTTAGAGTAGGAACCATTATTGTTCTGTGACCTTCACTCTTGCTTAGTGTGGTAATGCGTTACTTCCTCTTTGCCACTAAAATACGCGGTTTGTGATAACCTTTAGACCGCCAATGAACTGTTTCATTAACGCTTTCACTGCCCATCCTCCCTCGGCTGGTCACATACCCGCATACTAGGTGCGTCTTCTTGGGCCATGAAAGTGTTTATAGGATAATTTTGTGTTGTGTAAATAATAATAAATAATTTAAATAGGAAAAAGTTATGATGTTGGTAGATTATGAGCGTAGAAAAGTAAATAATATACCTGTCCTACTTACTTGAATCGTATACTTCAATCTTAATTTACTTCAATTTTCGTATGTGTTTATAGCGTGGGTTCTATGTTCAGCTATAATATATCAGCTATAGTATGTTCGTCGATTTCTCTGTCAGTTATGGACCGATTTTGATGATTATTTCGCTGATGCACAGAGAATAATCCCAATTTTTCATATTTTTTTTTATTGGATTTTATTCCTGATGTATGTATTTGTCCGCGTATTTATCCAGCAAAACTTGAAAACCAAAAGATTCCGGTTTTCAACTTAAGTTGTTAAGTTACCTAAGTTAATTTTTCCGTGGTCGTTGCAAATATTTTTTGTTATTGTTACGTGACTTTTATCGCGTCAGTAAGCCGCAACCGTTCCAGTAGTTCCCCACAGCTGGTCACGCTCATTAGAGTGGAAAGCAAACAAGAGTTTATCTATCCCTGTTAATCGGTCAGTTTTCTGTTAACTATTGTGATAAAATAAAGGGTAGGTATTAACAATGAACCATTAAACGCTAAGCTCCCTATAAAACTGTTTTCACTTCTTCAACTTTAAATGGTTCGTCCAGGGAAGCCCTACTACAATACAACCATACACTATCACATGACACTTCACACTAATATTATAAATGCGAAAGTTTGTATGGATGGATGGATGAATGTTTGTTACCTCTTCACGCCAAAACTACATCGGGCTGAAAGTTTACATACAGGTAATTCTAATCTTGGTATCAAACATAGGCTAGTTTTTATCCCATAAATCAGTGCCCGTGGGATAAAAATCACCTTTAAACGTTTCCAAAGGAACTACGAGTGCGAAGCCGCGGGGCGCAGCCAGTATATCATAAACTAGTTTCTGCCCGCGGCTTTGCACGCGTTGTTCTATGGAAATGTTTTTTTATCCTATGGGAACTGATTTATGGGAAAAAAGGAGCCAGATCATTCTAATCTGGAATCAAACCTGTATGCAAAATTTCAGCCCGATCCGTTTAGTAGTGAAGAGTTAACTAACATCACAATATTAGTATGATGCGATAGTTGGGATGTTTAGATGTACCTATACAATGTCCATTTTGAATGAGGCATAAACGTATACAAACCGCCCATACTTAACCTAAAATTCACTTTGTTGGCGCGTCCTTTTATACGTAATTTACATTACTTGTCGATTTTAGATCCTCCCTTCAATACAAATTGCTTACAATTATATCTGAAACTCGACGCCAAGCAAGTGAGTTTTTGTTATTTGTATCGTGGTTTATTTACTAACATGCTCCACGCTGGATGGATAAACCATAGGTGTTACATCTTTACGTTAATATTACTTAACGAGTAAGGCTGATACTTAGCATACCTTCCTGTAGTTCTACGCCTGGAATAAAACCCTTTTATCCCATAAATCAGTTCCCATGGGATATAAATAAACTTAAAACGTTTTCATAGTGACAACGTGTGCGACGCCTAGTCCAGGCATAAAACTATGTACCTATGTATTTAAATTGATGTCTGGTGATGTTTTTAGCTTGAGTCATTGTCTTACCAGACTGACGTCTATGGATTTTTTAAGTAGAACAGAACTGACCTTAATTAGCTACTTACTATAGACGAGGAAAGTAATGAATTATGTATGTACCCACTATCAAATAGGAAAACTTGAGTGAACAAATTACGCAAACCACAGCATGTACCTACGTCTACGAAATGAATACGGTTTATTTATAGTGGATAATACCTATTAGGTTTTAACCGAGTTCAAAAATAGGAGGTTTTTTAAGTTTGTAACTTAAGAACTTTTGACTGGGTGGTCCGATCTTCATGATTCTTTTTTTATATAAAAGCTGGTGCTTCCCGTGTGGTCCCAATTTAATTTTGTTCAGTTCTGACAGTGGGATCCATGAAAATTCATGAAAAAACTATAAAATTGAAGTCGGTTTATAGTTTTTAAAACAAAATAATTATTAGGGTACATAAGCTTTACAAATTCGTTTTACAATACAATTCAGGGCTCTATCTCATAAACTGGGCTCATATACACGATCACAACGGTCAACTGCAGTCAACTGCAGTCAACTGCAGTTGACGGCAGCCGTCGCCTGCAGTCGAGCCTTGCAGTCAGCAACTTGCCGTCCGCTCCGTACATATTTTAAACGTGCCGTCCGTGTATAAGAGCGCTAAGAGGAACAGACAGACAGGCAGATGTAATTTTCAGAGAATTTATGATCGAGATTTAATCCTGTTATCTAGTACATAGAGGACAATAAAAACGCGGTTCACATTTTGTACGTAAGTCATAAATATGTTCTTGCGATAAAAGATAATTAGTTTTTATCATTATGATATGATCATATGACTCACAATAAATATTGCCAATTTAATCACAGCTTATCCTGTCATTGTGTATTTGTTGTAATAACCTATTAAAATGGTTTTACGTGTAAAGTTCACAAAATAGTCCGTCCCGTCGAAGTAAATTTTTTTTGGGATATTAGGTATTCGATTTTTCACAATACAACCTTATAAAACCATGACGCTTTTTCCACCAATGATTCATTTTTGCTTTTAAACTTTACATCACTAAGGTCACCCCTTTTCTTTCTCAGTCAAAAAAATATCAAAAAATTATATTTATTTGATTTAAATTAGTTTTTTTACGATAACCAAAGAGTTCTATCCATTTTTAAGGTTTTTAGGTAGGAACGAAAGGTAGGTTCATAGGGTTGCAAACACGAAGTACTAGCAGACATGTTGGATTTCGAAACATCTGTCTTTCATGTTGGTAAAAGATGGCATTTCTTCTTTTAAATTAGTTGTTGTCCATTTTTAGTCCTTATTTAAATTATAAAACAGCTAACACATAGGTATATCATCTTTTTTCCCGACATCGTGCGGTATATTAACTTTATGGGATATATGTATTTATGAAAAAAAAACTACCAATTATTAATTTTGGAGGATTTCCTGAACCTTCAACTATGGGCAGGTAAAGGCATATTGACATCGCCTCTAAAAGGTCTCACCCCTCAACCTCAACATCCTATATTGGTCCACTGTTGCACGCAGGCCGCACCCTGATAAGCGCCGTATTGTCTTTTATTAAATGGTGGATAGTGCCCAAAATCCCCACGCTGGGCATGCGGGTTGGGTATCGCAGTTCGGTGATAAAATTGTTCTGCAAGGGCTCCCCTGTTGATATCCCTCAGACACCCGCGGGAAGAATTGGGGTGGTGTAAATTCTGAGCTGCACACAGCTCCAAGGGTCTATTAGATACATAATTGGCAATTCCTTCCAGATACACAATATCCCTCCAACACGGCGACTTCACATGGACAATCAAGAAGCGCTACAAGCACATCCTATACCTTCATCAGCAGTTGTCCTTGTACCGGACATCTCTCGACATCCCGTTCCCGACCAAAACGCACCGGACGCGCCGAGCCAGCTTCAAGAATACTGAGGAAAGCGCGGAGAGAATTGCCTTGGAGGCGGTTGCAGCAGTGCCTAGGAGTAATTCCAAGAAGAGAGATGGAAGACCGAGGGTTCGGAAGGGAGCATTGCCTAGGTGAGTCTTGGTCTACAAAGGAAGTAAAGTAAAGTAAAGTAACAGTGACGACCACCGTAGCGCGGTGGGCGAAGGTCCGCCTGCGACGCAGGAGGTCGTGGGTTCGATTCCCGCCTCGGGACAAATGTGTGTACGATCTACAGATATTTGTACCAGGCATTCTGGATATTTTCTATGTATAATAAAAAAAATATCTATCTATGTAGTGTATTGTATTATGTTTATCAGTTATCTAATACCCATGACACAAGCTCTGCTTAGCTTGGGGCTAGATAATGCTGTGTGAATTGTCCAACACTATTTATTATTATTATAGTATATTTATTGCATAATTATATGTGAAATAGTTGGTACACAAAATAATATTGTAGCAATGTAATTTGCCCTTTATAGGCGTGCAATTTTTGGTTTAGTAAATGCATAATAGGAAACTATAAATTAATTTCTTAGGATAACAGAAAAAAAAAATTAAAAAAACTAGGTACATACATTTCAAAATAAAAAAGCAAAATAAGTCAATATAAAATAATGGAGGAGTGCGATTTATGTAGATATTTGCGCTCTTGTTTTTCTACTAATATATAAATGCAAAAGTTTGCGTGAATGTTTATTACCACGGAATCTCAGTAACTTCCTAACCGACTTAGATGAAAGTTAGTATGTAGATAGTTGAAGTTCTAGAATAAATAACACATAGACTAATAAACTAAAAAAAAAAAATTAATAGGTGTGGTAAAGTTTTTATGGAATATTATTAAAAGGTGTGGTAAAGTTTTTATTCGTTGGTTAGATTCACTTTAAGCACCGTATTAATAAAGTACAAACTAAAAAACTTTTATATTTTATATTTAACCAGCCGGATCTTTTGACTTCCTACTCAGATATAATCGACATACAGATCGATTTATAGATCACAAACTGGTTAACAACTTTATGAAGTTGTAAATAAGTTAGCAATGATAATGCAAGAAACAAGTCTAGTTTTTATCGAAGTCATGGCGGTGCACGAGGTCAGGGTGAGAAGCGAAGGCCAGCGTAAAGCAGCCCGTATGCTGCACGCTATATTTTTTCTTAATCACATAGTAGGATATTCCTACTAATATTATAAACGCGAAAATATATTATTATTATTATTATATAAATAACAAATAATGAAAATAAATACTTCTGCACAATTCACACAGCATAACCTAGCCCCAAGCTAAGCAGAACTTGTGTTATGGGTACTAGATAACTGATATACATAGATAGATATTTTTTTATTATACATAGAAAAAATCAAATCAGACACTACATGGATAGATATTTTTTTATTATACATAGAAAAAACCCAGAACGAACAAATGTCTGCAAATTGTACACATATTTGTCCGGAGGCGGGAATCAAACCCGCAACCTCCTGCGTCGCAGGCGATCCTTCGTCCACCACGCCACGCGGTGGTACATTATGTATGTTTGATGCTCTTTCACGCAAAAGCTACTGAACGAATCGGACTGAAATTTTGCATACAGTTAGTTCCAGGCCTGGAATAATACATAGGCATACTTTTTATCCCATAAATCAGTTCCCGTGTGATAGGCGTGCGCAGTCGCGGGCCGCAGCTAGTTATACTATAAACTAGTTTCTGCCCGCGGCTTCGCACGCTTTGTCTCTATGGAAATGTTTATAGACTGATTTATATCCCATGGGAACTGATTTATAGGATTAAAAACAGCCTATGTTTTATTCCAGGCCGGCAGGATACAACTATCTGCAATTTCAGCCCGATCCGTTCAGCAGTTTGGGCGTGAAGATGTAACAAACATCCAAACTTTCGCAATATCATATCGCATCACACAAATGTTTATAACATTTGTGTGATGCGATATGATATTGCATTGTGAAATTAATAAAAATTTGGATGGATGTTGTAACCTATTCACGCCAAAATGGCTAACACGGTTCGAACTGAGATCTTACATACAGGTAATTCTAGGCTTGGAATTTTTATCCTATTATTCAGTTTGTGTAAGATTTAAAAATAACATTTTAAATCGCGAGCAAAAGCATGTAAATCATAAAACCAACATCATCATACTTAATTAGGTTTAATGATCTGTGTTGGTTAAAACATAATTGCTGTTTTTTTATCAACCTACACGTACATTCATTTATATCGTTATTTTTAATTATTATTTGTAGCCAGTTATCAGTTAGCGCTGTTATACATGGATTGCACGTCTCGAATACACGGACGCCAAGTTGCCGACTGCAAGGCGCGACTGCAGGCGACGCCAGACGTCGACTGTAGTTAAAACAACTGCCGTCGCCTGCCATCGCCTGCAGTTGACGGGTGCAAGTTACCTTTTAGTGTATATGAGCACTCAAATCTCGAGTAGTGGAAGAGGAAAAGGGAGGCCTTTCTCCAACATTGGGCAACATAATGAATTATATAATTTGTCGGTGAAGATCCGCCTTAGATGCAAACGGTTACAGGTTTGACTGCCGTCGCAGGACAATTCGTATGAACTGCAAATATTTGATCTAGATACGAGCGTTTTTATTCAAACATTTGAAGTACCTACTCAACTCAACTTCTTTTTTATGGCTTCGCTTGATTTTCGCTACGACTCAGCCAGTGTCAGTGTAGGAGTGTCATAAACTTCGCTAACAGAATATGATCGGTTTTATGAACTAGAATTAAATGAATTGCCTCAAAATGATTTTGCTAAAACGAACGGACAACACAAATGAAAAGGACAACACAACATGAAAAGCACCTAGGTAGTAGTATCTCTGCTTACTTTGACGTTTGGGGACGATGATGATTATATTATCTTTTAACCGGTTGTCCTTTCCAGGTTTCCAAAGAAACCAGAAGTAATGATAACGTACGAAGGCATCCAACTACGAATGCAGCAGCTCGAGGAATATCTGTATAACTTACTCAATATCTCAATATACAGAAATCACCACGAAACAGTAAGTAATCAAATCATTCACAGTAATCATTTGGCTTAGTTATGCAGAAGCTAACCAAGATTGATTTTGGCAAAATGAGTTTTCTATAAAATTGTTATCCTGTGCTTATCGGCTGTGTGGTGATAATTTGCACCAGAGAACAATAATATCTTTAGGATGATGTTGGGACTGCCTCGTTTCTGCAGTGCTACCTACTAACAAAATATGGATTATGCTATCTGAAATAAAATAATTATTATTATTATTGTTAAAAGGTTATAAATCTGAATAAATAATTCTTCCACCGAATAGCGATTCGCAATACGCATGCCGAGCGTGAGGATTATGGGCATATGGGGGTAAACCCGATAAAAGCCAAGAGGCGCTTATCTTAGCGGGAGGCCTGGGTCCAGCAGTGAACCAATATTGGCTGTTGAAACGAGGTGAGGTGCACATATTAGGATAAATCTATTTTATTTCTTTTTTCTATATTTCCCAATTTTTTCCAGGTAAAATTCTTAGAAGTATCGAACCTATCCTTCATATCAGAGCTAGGCAGAAAAGGCAAAGAGGGCCTCATTCAGAAGCGGACTGGCTCCACACGGCCAGGCCAAGCCGGCTGCAACTGTTTTGGATTGCTGGGGAACATGGTCTGTGTGAGGTAAGTGTCCTCATATCAGAGCTAGGCAGTCGAGGCAAGAAGGACCTCATTTCGAAGCGGACGGTATCCACACATTGTTGTGGATATAAATATAACACGGAGAGAGAATGACAGAAATAAGCAGCGATGCGTCGTAGTATAACACTTTGTCGCAGATCGCAACGCCCACCTCCGCAAATCTACCTAATACGACAAACTTTGATAAATTCGTCCTATTTTGAAAGATTTGCTGGTCAAAGGTAGCATTGCTTGTTACTTATTGCCAGCAGTTTTATATCAAGTTTAGGCGTTGACCTGTAGTTTGCCGAAAGTCGCTTAAATATTTACCGAAGACAGGGCGATATGGCGCTCATAAGGGGAGACCTATATCCAGCTGTGGACTTTTATTAAATAAATTTAAACTAGTTTTTATATATTTCGTTGATATTATTAACCACATTACTTATTATAAAAATGTTGATTGCAGATGCAACTACTTCTGCACGGGTCTCGTGTGTGCGAAGTGGCAAGAGCGATGGTTGTTCGTCAAAGACACATTCTTCGGCTACGTACGGCCGAGAGATGGCGTTATTAAAGCAATTATGCTCTTCGATCAAGGGTACGTTTTGTATTTTATTATAACTTGCTTAATTAAACAATTCGTTAGTCTAGCGGTCAATATGTTCAACCGCTGAATATGAGGTCCTGATTCTGAGCCAATAGCTGTTCTTAGGATTTTGACCGGGGAGGTTTATATACTCCGATTCAAAAACCTGGATATTTTTTGTATACAAAGTCGTTACAAAACCTAAGGAATATTGTTGGAAAATATTGAACGACATTGGTTTCATCGAACCTAAACACAGAAGCTCGAAACAATTTTTAGATTTGAAAGTTTTCATTCATCATTTAATTGACCTCTCTTTCGTTTTCGAAGTCAAATTTAAACATTTTTCGCTGCACACGTAAAATGATGCGTTGTTGAAGTAAGTGTTTTAGTTTTTAGTGATAACCATGCTTTTTTAGTGATTACCTTGTGATTTTATGTTATTGTTATATGATTTTGTTAAGTTTTCACTGATGAATGTCTTTGTTGACATAAAAAATCTTGGATTCTGAATTGGAGTATAGGTATATCACCCTGTAAGTATAAGATTATGCCGTGAAACATAAATACCTTTTGTTATTCCCTGGTATACCCTCTATCTCGTTACCCAATTTCACTTAAATCCGTACTGCCGTTTAGGCGTGAAAAACTAACTGATACTTAGATTAGATTAGATTAGATTTCTATTAAAATGCTGTAGCTTTAAAATAATGCGTATTATTTTGTTGTTTCATTCCGTGCAGAATATGGACATGTAAGTATTGAAAATTTAACATGGTTTGGACTGAGTTATCCTAACAAGTCGTCCATATCATACATACAATACATCCAAAATAAATATTATATTACATGCATACATACTCAAAGGTCATTGACACAGTTTTTATTAATTGTAGGTCCTTGAGATTATCCTCGACAATCGATAGATTCGATAATGACCGATTCATCTTTAAAGTAGTTACCATAGCAATAATAATACATAATGCGTATTATTTCAATAAGCTGGGAGTATCTGGCGAAACGCATCAGCACCACCAAACAGCGGGGCAATGCAGGCAGTGTCTGGGGACGCTTCCGACTGATATAAATATGTATCAGTTGCGCTACCTGTAGTTTGTTTGCAACAGTCTGCGTTTAGTTCAATTGTAAATACTACTTCTAATTTGTTTTTATTACTTATTTAATTGGATATATTTTTTTAATAAAGGTTTTACTACCTCTAATAAAAGGTACGTGTTTCTTGACTAAAAAATCTTAATAATACAATTAACAACAGGAACCCGGTGTTAGGGGTGTAGTTAGGGATGTTACTTCCTCTTGCCTGGGATCGGAGGACACGTCAAGGCGGTACCCCGACTCAAATTAGCGCCGCCAACTATTTTATCTTGTTCTTACGTTGAAATGAAAAATCTAATTTAAAAAAAAAATTATAGGCCAGTTTATGATACCTGCACTAAGCTTTCTTTTTACACTTCTGTAATAGTTTTTTTTTGTATAGTTTAGAGGGGATTCAAAAACGTGAGAGTGCACCTGTGTTGGGGCTAGCACTTGTACACTAATATATCCTGCGCACATGGTTAGTCTCTGTTGAGACGGGCCGATGCGCCCTGGCTCAAATTCGTCTACAAGGACATCAATAAAATATATGTAATTGTTCAGGGTATTATGGATGTTTTCTATGTATAGTCACTGATAATATAATACATACTAGTAGTATAGTGTAATAAAAATATATCTATCTTACATAGATACAAAATTATGTATATCAAATATCTAGTTCCCATAAACCAAGCTGTGATTAGCTTGGGACAAGTTAATGTTGTGTGAATTGTCCAACATTATTACTTATTAACTATTTATTTGATTAATTCTGTAAATAAACATAAGTAAATTCAAAACCTTAATAGTTTAAGTGTAACTAGTAGGTACACAATACACATCGAAAAACCGTAAAATAGACAAAGGATAAACAATGGTCTAGTATAAATGACAAAAATCTTGTAAACTACAAGGTCTAGCTGGCTATACATTATTTGTATAATATAAATTTCATTTAAAATTCCTGAGGACAAGACGTCACTTCTCAACAAGTTGCAATTATCATTCAACCATACCATTAGGTACTAAAAATGTTCTAATACAAATGTAAATAATATAAAACTATGCGATAAAGAAAACGCATTATCATTATTAGTTTTATGTTTTGCATGAGAGTGACAAGGCAGTTAACTTCTGAATTTCATATCATGAATCACATTATGTGTACTCATAGTTCTGTGACTAAATAACTAGATGAGGAGCGAGTGGCCTAGTGGGCTAAGGGTCTGAGACAGGAGGTTGTGGTTCGATTCCTGCCGCGGTGCCAACGGTTGTATGATAACTGTTTTGAATATATTAGATAGTTTGTTGTTTCAACAAGATTTCCAATGATCTGCAAACTAAGTAGTTATGGATGTTTACTAAGTATAATAAAAAAATATCTATGTAGTGTATTGTATTATGTATATCAGTTATCTAGTACCCATCATAACACAAGCTCTGCTTAGCTTGGGGCTAGATAATGCTGTGTGAATTGTCCAGCATTATTTATTTATTATTATTATTGATTATTAAGTTGAATATACAAGATATTTTTGTTGTTTCAATAAAATCTGCAAAATATGTAATTATTATTAAGCATGTTTTGATGAGTAAATTAATTTTAAATATAAAATTAGCTACGCTTGCGCTTCGACCGCATAGATTTGTTTTCTTTTGCGCAGGATTGGAAATATACTCGCATGCAACTTTCTTATTTTTTCTTCCATGAGCACCTTTTCCTGACAATAAAAAACACAACAAACAAAGAATAAGCGAAATCAATCTACCTGTTCACGCATGATACCGTAACCAAGTGAAATAGGAATTCTATATATAGAGATAGATACTTATACACATTGTATGTATATGTATAGATTTTAGTATAAGTATGAAATCCGAATACACAAAAAATATAGTTTATCAGTCAGATAGTAGGTATAACGCCGCGGTAGGTTTAAATCTCCCCGTGGTTCGGCGAAAATGGCGAAAGAGTGTCACCGGAGAGCTTTTTTTAGTGGATATTACGTCCTCAGGGCGTCAAGTCCCACATAATTCTGGTCCCCCTTGTAGACAGACCAGTGTATCCGTAGACGGATTTACTCGCCGATTAAGAAAAATTATATCACATTAAAAAAGGCTCTGCTTACTTTAGGGTGTAGAATGTAGTTTTTGTGTAAATATCCTTCATGTAGGTATCATAATCATAACATAACTCTTTTACCAGATTCGAAGTATCAACGGGCATGTATTCAACGGGCCTGAAACACGGTCTGCAAGTGTTAAACCATAGTCGACAGATGGTCATCAAATGTTGGACCAAACGCAAAAGCAAAGAATGGTTGCAGTTCTTGAAAAATGTTGCCAACAAGACTGGTAAGTTGTTTTCGTCCACTTGACCGGTTACTGTGACTCGCAAATAATATATACATATATATAAATATAATAAACTAGCAGCGCCTCGCGATTTCACGCGCGTAGTTCCCGTTCTCGTGGGAATTTCGGGATAAAATATAGCCGATGTCACCTTGAAAAGTGAGCTTTTTATTGATGAATTTTTTTTTAATCGGACCAGTAGTTTCGGAGCCTATTCCATACAAACAAACAAACAATATATATAGGTAGAATGGATAATCGATATCTAAAAACAATGATGATGATAAAAACAATGCGAAAGTTTGGATGGAAGTTGGTTACCTCTCCACGCCAAAACTACTGAACGGATCGGGCTGAAATTATGCATAGAGGTAATTCCAATCCTGGAATCAAACATTGAATACTTTCAATCCCATAAATCAATTCCCGTGGGATAGAAATCATCTTTAAACGTTAACATAGGAACAATGCGTGCAAAGCCGCGGCGCAGATAGTTGTCTATATAATAATTTTGTTCCTTCCAGCCCGAGAATTCACCCATCCAAACGTCCATTACTCTTTCGCCCCGAACCGGAATGCCACGCCCGCCGCAACCTTCGTAGACGGCTCTGCCTACCTCTCAGCTATAGCGGACGCTATGGAGTTGGCTAGAGAGGAGATATTTATAGCGGACTGGTGGCTGAGCCCCGAGATCTACTTGAAGCGACCGGCGCTGAACGGAAATTATTGGCGGCTGGATACAATACTTAAGAGGAAAGCAGTAAGTTATCTATCTACTATAATAATAATAATAATAATAATAATTCATTTATTTCAGATTATAGAAAAGTTACAGATCTTATTTAACTTATTCTATAATCCATAGCAATATATACCTTAAAACTAACATACATAAAATATAAAAACTTAAATAATAATGGCGAGGGTGGTTTTACTACTACTATGGAATAACTATAGGCATTTCCTTGTAATCAATGGCAACGCTACAGCTCCGCCTATCTGTCAGCTATAGCGGACGCTATGGAGTTGGCTAGAGAGGAGGTATTTATAGCGGACGCGGGCTGAACCCCGTGATCTACACGACGTGTACTGAACCGGATTTTTTGGCGAATGGATACGAAGTCAAGAGAAAATCTGTAAGTTATTTGCTATGGAAAAATACGCGTAATGTCATTCCAGTGAAGTGGACTCCTAATCGCAATGTTCTGCGATATAAAATAAAATTAAATATGATTATTTTTAACAAATACTGCGATCAACAATGCGCCCGCCAAACGTCGTGATTAAGGCGAAAACCACCCTCGTGTTTGGGGACAGACGTTCAGCAGTGAATGTTAAAGGAAATTTTAACAAATTACTGTGTACCTTAAATAAATGTTTTCTTTTACAGGTGCAAGGTGTGAAAATATTCGTAATGTTGTACAAAGAAGTGGAAATGGCGCTGGGTATAAACAGTTTCTACAGCAAAAGTAGATTAGCCAGTGAATATATAAAGGTAAAAACTGTGTGGTTGTAATAATCACACTAATATTATAAATGCGAAGTTTGTATGGATGTATGGATGGATGGATGTTTACTAAAGTTATTTACAACGTGATATTTAACATGATTAGAATTTTGGGCTTTCTGTATGTATACGTAAATAACTTTAGTATTAATAACCATGATGGATTTAAAAGTTTTATCGGATGGATGTTTGTTACCTCTTCACGCCAAAACTACTGATCGGATTGGGCTGAAATTTTGCATACAGGTAATTCTAATCGTGGAATCAAACATAGGCCAACTTTTTATCCCATAAATCAGTTCCCGTGGTATACAAATCACCTTTAAACGTTTCCATAGGAAAAACGCGTGCGAAGCCGCGGGGCGCAGCTAGTAATTTATAAAATGACAAAAACTAGAAACCGCGACGTGTTGTGAACTGTTTACGTACCTTAAGCCTAAAATATTTATAATTTATTCTAACGTTAGGTTTTCCGTCACCCAGACCACGCGAAAGCCGGCGTGTTGTTCTGGGCCCACCACGAGAAGATTGTGTGCGTCGACCAGGCCGTGGCCTTCGTGGGAGGCATCGATCTCTGCTACGGGCGGTGGGACGACCACAGACACAGGTATGTCAGTAAAAGCCGGCGAGTTCTGGGCTCACCACAAGAAGCCAGCTGTGGAGTTACGCTAAAACCACCCATCCTATATTGACATTTGAAAGCTCTTTGAATGACCTTCGTAATTTGCGATTGTATGGCGAAGGTGTTAGTAGTTTTTGCGTATTTGCAGACCAGAAATAAATTAATGTTGCTGGACGTACACAAATCTTATTATCTCAGCCTCGAAGCACATTATAATAATCGTTTATTGTGGAACAAAAACAGTGGTACATGGTTAATAAATGGAAACGATGCCATCTGCAGTAGTTTATAACTGTGTCGCAAATGGCAACGCCCTCCTCCGAAATTATAGTAGATAGAGTTCCAAAAAAGGTAACAATTGCAAGGATATAGGCAGGTAAGCTACTGATTTTACAAACATACTACATACATTATATAAACTGTACCACATGACTGAAATAATACTTACCTATATAAATACGTTTATTTAATTAAACTAGCATAAAGTTAATTTCAATGTCAAACCACCTTAAAATCTTGATCTAGTTACCATTCATAGAATATTTGTAAGAACTTCCGGATTTCGAGATTTGGGGAGCTATTGAAACATAATAGAACGAACGCTTAGTTTTATTATGTTTCAATAGCTTCCGTTCAAAAAATCCCTCAGAAACATAGCAATAGCTATTTCACCATAGAAAAAAATTTCGTTGTTTGTAGAATTCATTACGAATAACTACGGGTTAACTACGAACCTAGTTAATGATGGAAGAACACCAACGTTTCATCCCTAATGCGCGTAAAGACGCAGGCGTAGGCACAACGCTATCCGAACCGTTGAAGACCCACGCTAAAGGATTAAACGTTGGTGTTCTTCCAACACAAACTAAGACCGTAGTTAACCCGTTTACATTCATAATAAATAACGGTATTATGCAATGCTAATTGCAATTATCATTTCGCAGGCTGACAGACCTAGGAAACGTATCCCAACCGGCAGGCACGTTGCGAATGAAGATGAAGACATCTAGTTCACCCGGCGGCGGTTTGTTCCTTCCCAACCTCAACGGATTGCAAGCTACGATCGAGCTCGCTAAGAGTTCTAAGGACTTGGTTATTAACGTGAACGAGTGAGTCTCATAATCTTTACTTCCTTAAGCTTTAAGCTCATTTTTGGAAAAAAAGTTGCTACTGTCTATTAGCTACGAGAAAATTCGACATAGATATTGTATAAATAGAATAGCTTCGTGTAAAATGCTCTGCCACTGGATCTTCCAATTCAAATCTGGCCATGAAAAGTGGGAACGAGGGATTAATTAATCTGCTTTCTGGTTAAAACACATACTATATTTAGGTTTGATTCTATCTTTAGTTTTAACTCTTTCTTTAGTTTCGAAAATCCTTAAACTACTAAAAGAATCAGGTAAAAATTGCACCTTGTTTTGTAATAACGCCAATTTTCAGGAACATGCCAAATGAACAAGTAACACAGGACCCCGAACCAGAATGCGACCCGCAACCAACGGAAACTGAGACAGATCCGCAGCAAAACTTACCCAAACTCGAGCCTGGAGACCAGCTCCTAATAACAACACCAACAAACCCCGCACCTGAATTCTCTCGATTCGAAACGCCTGAAGTACAAAAACGCAATGTCCTCAACAAAATTACAGACAGAGGAAAAGACTTTATCAGCATACTATACCCCCCTTTTGAAGAGGAAAGAATCGAACAAAAGTTCGATGATAGCGAACGAAAGAAGGCTGAGAAATACGCTCTATCCAACGATCAAGTTTTACTGACAGATGCGTTTGGTACGAAAGATATTAAAGTGAAAAACAGTGTCAGTGAGCCGACCCCGTTAGCTCAGGTGGTAGAAGGAAGAGTAATCACAGAGAGTACAAAAGATGCACTGGAAAATGTGGAGGGGAACTCGAAACTGTGGATCGGGAAAGATTATACAAACTTTATTGTAAAAGACTTCAATAATTTAGATCTGCCTTTTGTTGGTAAGCATAATACTATTTGACTAACAGGGCCATACTTAAATGTGACCGACATGTGTCGAAAAACGACATTAAACCTCCCTTTGTTAATGTAAAAGGCTAATGGTGATCACATCCAAGCCCTTCAGCAGTTCGCTGCTGGACATACGTCTACCCTGATAAACCTCATTGGGGCCGGGGGGTAATGCCATAATCCTCATTCTGAGCGAGCATGTGGGTTGGGGATCGCAGTTCTGTAGGTGTGTTCTGTAGTGGGAGCTGATGCCCGCTCCCCGGTGGGTATCTCTTAGGCCTTGTTCACGGAGACGCGAGGCGTGCAGCGGCGCGTGAAGCGGCTCCGTCATAGCACGCGTAAACACAAACATATCGCAATGTACATACGTTGATGTTTATGGCTAGGCGGGGCGTGAAGAGTGGCGGTGCCACATGCAAGGCGTCTAATCAAACAAACACGTTTCTCCGTAAACACACTCTACCAACTCCATATGTATGTCTGAATTTAGTGCGGACCGTGCCGCTGTACGCCCCGCGTCTCTGTAAACAAGGCCTTAGACGTCTTACATCCGCGGGAAAATTTGAGTTGTCAATGATGATGATTAGTATTATGGTACTTGAATTTGAACTGTGTTTTCGACTACTATTTCATAAATTTTCATTCCATTACAGACCTTGTAGACAGACATACAACACCTAGAATGCCTTGGCACGACATAGGCGTCATGGTTCAAAACTCCGCCGCTAGAGACGTGGCAAGACATTTTATACAGCGCTGGAACGCTATTAAATTAGAGAAGTACAGGTAAAATTAATCTTATCTAGAATAAAGTTCATTTTATAAACATTATAAAATAATGATGGTAACATTACTTTAATTTCAGACAAAACGCAAGCTACCCGTATCTATTGCCAAAATCATACTCTGATATCAAGCCATTGCAAGATCTCGACAAAACGCTGGAGGTCGATTTGAATAATGTTTCGTGTCAGGTATTTATCAATCTTTGATACCGACTATTGTTTCTAAGTATGCAGGGTGTCTATTAATTAATGCATAACCCCACAGGTAGGTAGAGATAAACCATTCTAAAAATGCACGCTGATTGTATGACGTTTAGTGGAAATGGGATCTGTTTTTAGAATGGACTCTATAGTTTTAAGTCTTTCTAAAGTCGTGTTTCTGGTCGACGCGTATATTTCGCAGATCTTGAAATAAATTGTTTCATTATAATTTTCAAATTTTCGTCTACCTATACTGGCATCTCGCTTAAGAATGTACCTACTTATTGCGCCTATATGTTTTGTTATAATCTGTCTTTTTTTGGGGACGCCTTTGCCCGGTGAAAAGCAGAGGAAAACATAAAAATAATTATCTTCCCAAAAAAGGAAAAAACACCCTTATTTACCTTTGAACTCAAAAGACAGACGTGTATAGTTTGCCTTTTAAGTTTTGTAGCTAGACCGTGCATATACAATAGAACGGTTGTGCATAGACAATAAAGCGGCTGTGCATAGACAATAGAGCGCCGTCACTCTACAGCGCCGAATTTTCATTTTCAGCTCGGACTATTTGCTTAATTCTTTGTTATAAGTAACCTTCATGTTATAGGTCCTCCGAAGTGTATCAAGCTGGTCCTGCGGCTTCCTAGACCCGGACACGGTGGAGCAAAGCATCCACAATGCGTACGTGGACACCATCACGAGCGCGCAGCATTACGTTTACATCGAAAACCAGTTCTTCATCACGCTGTCAAGGTCTAATAATAATGTTAGGAATCAGGTCAGTGGTTCAAAAGTGAAACAACTAGCGCACGAATGCTCAAACGCGAGTTTCGTTCGAGAGAACGTAGTGTAGGACGTCCTCCGGCCATGACGATCTGCGAAAGACTTATGGTCATATGATGGATGCGGCAAGCTGAAGACAGGGCGCTGTGGCTCCATTAGGAGAGGTCTATGTCCAGCTGTGGATGAATATAGGCTGATGATGCAAAATTCCTGTGTGTTTTTCAAAAACAAATCAACTAATACCTACTTTCTGAAATAGGGACCGTATTGTCACTGATACTTGGTTTTTATTTACTTCTGATTAGTTCTGAACACTTCGATGAGGCGGTAGTATCGTCTCTAAAATGCGAATTTACATTTTTTGTAAGATACTTAGTAGTTCCATCCCCCTGATAGAGGCGCTGTATGAAATCCCATACAAAATGGAACATCTTGGCATCGAGAGGATACTATCTACCAACTCGAGGCATTTCCTTATGTTACATTGTTTTGTACAATTCCATTCCTTACAGATAGGCGAAGCACTCTACAACAGGATAATGCGGGCATTCCGGGCGAAGCAGAAGTTCCGGGTGTACGTAGTAATGCCGCTACTACCCGGGTTCGAAGGCGAGGTGGGCGCTCCTTCCGGCACGTCGCTGCACGCCATCACGCACTGGAACTATCAGAGCATCAGTCGGTGAGTGAACAGGGCTTAAAAGAAGTCTTTAAAAAACCTGGGTAGGATTTATCGGGGATGCAGCAGTGGAGTGCTTAAACCTCCATAAAGTCTCTTGTGCGTGCTACAAAGTGTAAAGGTGTGCAACGAGCTAAGCGAACCGCACAGCGTGTCAAAATATACCAGGCTCACCACGCTTTGTGAGTGCTTGCTAAACTCTTCATAGAACTGTAGGATTCTCTGAGGGGTGATGTCACTCAGCTAGTCCGGGCTGATCAGGGCGAAGCAGAAGTTCCGGGTGTACTTAGTGATGCCGATAATGCCCGGGTTCGAAGGCGAGGCACGTCGCTTGCCTCGAAAAGCGGTCCTGGGTCGCCTTCATCCATCGACCGCTACAGTCGTCGGTCCGTCGAGTTGCATCGTGGTCGCCACTCGAGAACCTTGACTCCCCAACGATTATCAGTTCTGCGAGCTAGCCTGCCCATCAGCTTGCTAACTCTGAGAGCTATGTCGGTTACTCTAGTTCGTCTCCGGATTTCCGTATTCCGGATCCCCGAACATACGAAAACATACGACTTTGAGCATATGCACGAGGTCTATAGTCAGAACCACGTCTCGGATCAATCAATCAATCTACCTGCCTATAATAAGTAGTTGTTCTATGAAGAAAATTTGTTTTCCAGAAGCCGAGACGCCATCATAACCCGCCTGTACGAATCCGGCGTGCCAGATCCCTCAGAATACATAACGTTCCACGGGCTGCGAACACACAGCGCCCTCGGAAACGAGCCGGTCACAGAACTCATATACGTCCACTCCAAGCTACTGATTGCGGATGATAAGAGCGTCATATGCGGCAGTGCTAACATCAACGATAGATCTATGCTGGGGACGAGAGATTCCGAGATCGCCGTTTTGTTGCAGGTACTTTATTATATGTATGTGCATGTGTGAATAAAACTTACTACATAAAAATGAAGGAAGTTTTATTCATACATGCTGACTGTATTCTATATTTAACAATATCTGTCAAACAAACATGTCTTATACCTTTAAACGAGCAATACTTGTGTGTATACGAGTATATTTTATAATCTGAATCTCGGAAACAGCTCCAACGATTTCATGAAGTTTAGTATACAGGATGTTACGGGAGCGATAAATCGATCTAGCTAGGATTCATTTTTAGAAAATGTCGTTTTTTTCGTGTTTTCAATAAACTTTCATCATTTTTATCGTGATCAATTGACTCTTCCTGAAATCTATTGGCGAATAGTAATACTATTTATTCGTGTTTTCAATAATCAACTTTAAACTCATCAACTTAAAGACTAAACTGTAAAATATGACTCTTCCTGACATCTATTGGCGAATAATATTACTACACTAAAGTTATTTACAGCGGAATATTTACCATGATTTAAGTTTTGAGCATTCCAATATTTCGGCACAGTTTCATGCGCCATGATCACGGATATAACTGAATGTCTTGCGAGTGAGTTATTATGGGCAGATATATCGATCTACCCTCTTTTTTAGTCTTTTCCTACGAATGTTACCACTACCACCGGTTTCATTATCGAACGCAACTCGATGACGACACACGACACTGACGGTATCACAACGCGGTTCGGTTAGTACACCACTTCTTCGTTTTTTTGCAAAAAAACAAAAAAATATTACCATAATTTCTAAAAAAACTAAATTTACCAAAAAAATTACCGAGCGAAGCTTGTTCCAGGTATTTATGAATAAACTACGAAACGTGTAGGTTCCTACGGAACGTAGGTTAAAATGTTTGACTGTTAAGCTTTCTCAAAAGACAGAAGGAGAACTAACTAGGATCGCCTGCCTCTTTCTTTGGAAGCTTATTGTAGATCCGCAAAAAAAAGCTCGCTTGTGTGAATTTTTTGGATTTCAATTATTTGATTTCTAGCCAAGGGCAATCCAAATTTCGCGCCTCGCTTCCCATCGCCATGTTTTGGTACATCCTATAATTTTACATTGTATTTTCTTTGCTCAAATCAGTTTGTGAAAATAATTACAAATACGTAGTGTGTTCGAGTACTAGTATAGTATTATATTATCTGTGGTTCGAGTAAACTATTAAAAAGTAAACTATTATAAAGTAAAATATTGAAGGAGCTGAAAGACATTATTGATATCTAAGAAATCGAAATAATATCCCAAAACATATATTTACTTTGACGGGATTTGAACCCGCGTCGTCCCCTCAGTACGAGAATGTACTAACCAACTGCACTTCAAGTCAAGTGACGACATAGAGTTCGATCATTTCTGGGGCCTTAGCACTTTTAATTTTTGGCACATTTTTTGATTTCTTACAAATTACCCATAGTATTAAACTATAGTTACTAAAACCTTATTATTGATACCTGGTTATCTGGTTTCAGGACGAGCAATTCACCGACGGTACAATGGCCGGCGAGACGTTCCCTTGCGGTCGTGTAGCGGGTGCCTTGCGCAAGAGACTGTTCAGGGAGCACCTGGGACTTCTGGACGAGGATCCAGCACGAGTGGGGATCTCGCTTGACGACCCCTGCAGTGATGGCTTCTATAGAAATGTCTGGAAGGCAGTGTCGAAACAAAACACTGCGGTGTATGAGGAGGTAAGTCATGATACCGAGTACATTAACGTTGTATTTAACGTGACATGACCTGCAGTGGTAGCTTTTATAGTAACGTCTGGAAGGTAGTCTCGAAACAAAATGTTGTATCCCATGGGAACTGATTTGATTGGATAAAAAGTATATTTCATCCCGGTCCGTTGAGTAGTTTTCGCGTGAAGAAGTATCAAACATGCATCTATCCAAACATCAAATTAAATACCTACCTGCGATTATGCAAGTCTGTTGGTGCCAATTCAGAAGTCACCAAAACTAAACTAATTTGACAGGGTTAAAAACGTTGCCATTTTTTAAATAATCGTCAAAAATAAAAAGGATGGCATAATTTTTGGTTTATAAATATTCACGGGTATTTATCGCGTTTATTTACCTATTTTTCCCGACGTGTAAACCTGTTGAAACGTCGGGAAAAATAGGTAAATAAACGCGATAAATACCCGTGAATATTTATAAATAACTAGCTGTGCCCCGCGACTTCGCACGCGTTGTTCCTATGGAAACGTTTAAAGGTGTTTTCCCGGCAGTTATTCGAATATTTCTCGCCGTAAAAACCATCCTTGAACTTCAACGAACATTTAAAAAAAAACAGCCAAATCGGTCAAGCCGTTTTCATGTTATGTCGTGACAACGGAAAACGGGTTTCATTTTTATATATATGGATGTGTTCTGATCGCGTAAGTTTAAAAAACTTTATCATTTTTAGTGCTGTCAAATTAGTATAGTTAAGTTTTGACGACATCCGAGTTGATACCATTGATTTTGCTAGTAATTAAAGTGTTTAAATTTAAATGTATCATACACCTGTATGGAATACCTATTCCACGTTATTCCAACGGATTCCGTCCATTTTTAGTGCTGTCAAATTAGTTTAGTTTAATTTTGACGACATCCGAGTTGATACCATTGACTTTGCCAGTAATTAAAGTGATTAAAATTAAATCTATCCTACAGGTATTCCACGTTATTCCAACGAATTCCGTCCACACATTCGCTGAACTTAAGCGCTACCAGGAAGAACACAGCATGAGCTTATGGCATTCCGACCCGGCGCTCGCTCACAGGAAAATAGATCTTATTCAGGGGTACTTAGTCGACATGCCGTTGGAGTTCCTTTGCAACGAAACACTGACACCGAGAACTACTAGTATGGAGGGAATGATGCCAACTGCTTTGTGGACTTAATCATCATCATTGCAGTGAATTAGGTCCACTGCTGGACATAGGCCTCACCTAACGAGCGCCATAGTGCCATGTTAGCTTGCCGCATCCAGCATCTGGCTGCAGCCTTACGCAAGTTCTATTTTTAAGCAACTATAAGGTGGCTTCTTTGACCTTGTTTTGTAGACCTAGAAAATATTAGACTGGTCATAACTTATCCTGTGAATTAAAAAAAGGTGCATTAAAATGGTTCGCAGAATTTTCATTTGTTTAAACTCATGCTTTAGTCAAACTGGTTGATTTTTATGCCTTTACCTGTTATTTAATAGATTCTTCAATTCAATTTCCTTCCATGTTTATTCTGTGATATGCATTATGTATTAATTGATCGTTTATAATATATATAATATATAACTATTAGCAGTAAGTTTAAATAAAGAAGCGATTACTATTAATAATGAATCTTATGACTAAATAATCCAGTTTTATAATCTTAATCGTTTTTCAATTTAATGTATGTCATATTTTTTTTAAATATTTGAATTTAATTTACTCCTTAATATTTATCTCTGTTTCTTTAACTGTTCGATTCTTTAATTTAACTAACGGCAACTAATCAATATAATGATAGTAACCAATTCCTTATGAGATTATTTTATTGTTAGATACTTACTTAGTAGTTTTCTGTGAAGTGTTGTGTTTGTCTAAAGTAGGTGCGGTTATTGTAATAAAGATACAGTAATCGTTTATTTATTATTGTTCAGCGTTTATTGGCTATTATTTTAAGATATTCTATAACTACCTCGAATAATGTAACTATCATTCCTGCGTTAATAATCCCTAAGAACCACCGTTCCTTACAATTTTAATATCAGCTACAGTACCTCAAATTACTTAAATTGTTTTTTCAATGTTGTAAAGAATTAATACTGTACTTAATTACAATTTATGAAAGAAAAACCGGGACCTTCAAACATAGTTTTTATACAATCAATGACGTAAATAATTTTGTTTTGGTGCATTTGAATGAATATTATATTAGGTACTTATATGATACATAATATAATAACATTCGTTAAAGTCTAAGTAACTAACTTATTTATTGGTGTTTATTTTTCGGCCAGCTAAGGCCTGATAAGAGCAATATTTTAATAAATTTTAATACTTTTTGAGTATTTAAACTGAAATGCAGTTTTATTTAAAAAAACTAGTCTTATGACCTTGTAGTAAGATGATTTAAATAACCATGCAAATGAATTAACCTACCTTCCGGTTAATTATAGCCTAATCTCAAAATGTCTAGCTAATCAATACGTCTGAAATAGCCTGAATCTCAGGTCTGGAGGCCTACTCGGAAAAGAAAAGTCGAAGTTTCGTTTTCGTTGTCGTGCAAAACCAACGCTTACATAAGATTAGCGTTTGCACGAAAACAAATCAGAAATTTGGATTTTGTTTTTATGAGTAGGAGAAGGCCGTTTTTAATAAATCAATGGTAAAGGCCCTGAAATTCAAATGGCGTTCCTTTCATAACAGCTGAAGGCCAATGCGGCTTTTTCCTAATGTTCTACATATTCGTAACTCTACGTACCTATATGACGGAGAAGGACCCTCCATAGGTACCAACGCTTTTTAAAAAGGGTGATGTCGTCGGCGCGGCGGCAGCTCGAACGATTCCGATTGCGAGCGAAAATCGCCGTCGCGAAACGTAGGTAAGTACCTACTTGGTTTTTAAACTTCACACAATTCTTTGATTAGATTTACCTAGCGTTTTAATAATCAAATTAACTCTCTTATGCATTGATTAATTAAAAAGGGAAGATAGGTTACGTTCTCCCAGCGCTTACTCAAAAATTGCCATGTGTACAACTACACGCAAACACTACGCTCACAGTTATATTTCCAGTCCTGTGCAATACTAAAAAGAACAAAGACGGAAAGACGTATCTAGGACTGAAGTGAGACCGAGACAACAATATTTCTTGATAGTACGTCCGTCCATGCCGCTGCCGCCGGTCAGACGGTGACTGAGGTGGGAGCACACAATTTTACACAATTTGAGGTTGCCACTTTCGAGAAACCAGTACCTCATCTTCCCTTTTTAATAAATCAATGCTCTTATGTAGATTTTTACATTGAAATAAGGACTTTGCGTCGACTAATAATAATTATTATAATTATCAAGAAACCCTTGATATATAATAATAAGTATGAAAATCACCCTAAGTCTCTCTCTGAAAGCCTATCTCTCGCTCATTAATATATAACAACATGGACTGCAAGTTTCCGACTTACCGTGTAGGTACTGTAGGTACCTACTTGGCAGGGGCGGATCCAGGATTTTATTTTGGGGAACCAATTTTGACAATGTTCAGATAGGGTTAAAAAAATCATAGGTAAACAAAACATGAAGTTTTGTAGTCCCATTTTTAGATTTAGATTTATTTATGTATTTTCCTCACTGTAGTAGCACAGTAGCTTAGGTCTTAATGTAGGCTTAGGTCAATAGTACATGCACCCTGTAGGGGACTGCAAAAAAATATTTATACGTATAAAATTACAAATAATATCCCAATTTTCTTTACTTTGACTACGGTGAACCATAAACCACGGCGAGCGGAGCGAGCCGCGAATTTTTTAGGGACTTTTTCGGATTTTTGGGTAAAGTAAGTGTGCCGTGGTAGAAAGCTATGAAAAACAATCAGCAAGCAGAGACAGCCCTGAAATTTGTAAAGAGTGCGCGACTGAGAGAATCTTTAGGAAACTATACATAGTGAATATAGGTGAGTAGAGTGAGTCGCAGCCTATTTGAAATCGGTTAGGTATGCTTAGCAATAGCAAACCAAGAAAACTATGATAGTGAGTTATTAAAAATTATAAAAGTTTAACAACAAAACAGATGAACCCGGCCCTTCAGAATCTACAAAAGTTGTAAAATCTGGTGTCTACTTGGAAAAGGAAAATCGAAATTTTGTGTTCGCTATCGTACAAAATGAACTCTCGTTCGCATAAGATTAGCTTATCACGTCAACGAATCCGAAACTTCCATTTTGTTATTAGGAGTACGGGCTCTGGCTGTGCACGTGAAGGGACTTAATGTGACGAGACCATGTATTATAAAAAATGGATCACGAAACATAGCAAGATGTTACCGGCGAGAAAAGCAAGCCGCGAATTTTTTTCCCCTTTTGTCGTCGTTTTGTTAGATATTTTCCATTCCATTCATAAATACCTACGTTGTTTCATTTTGTCACGGCGCCGGCGTGTTCATTCAGAGAGCTATCACTGATTATGTTAAGAATTAAAAGGTCTTAATGTAAGCTTAGGTCTTAATGTAAGCTTAGGTCTTAATGTAGGCTTAGGTCAATAGTACATGCACCCTGTAAGGGCACTGCAAAATAATGGAGATGACAAAAGGGTCAAAATATTACTATCAAATACACCTAATATCGGAGCGTAGATCATGTACATTACATTAGTTTTTATTTCACTTCAATACATGCAGTATTTCCGAAGTTATAACGACGAGAAGTTTAAGCCCTTTTTAAAATTTCTGAAATTACGCGGGCTTATGATGTGACGTCACAACCAGACACAGCGCGGCTCGCGGCACTATTCGGTCAGGTGATTACGTGCGGTGCGTCTCTTTTCAATCGTCTTCGTTTTCAGAGTGTGCTTGAGTTCATGAATAATTATTATTTTATTCATAATAGAAACAAATAGTGTGTAGAAGAAGTGTGTAGTGTGTAGAAAGGAAGAAGGTTTCCTCAAAGGCCAGTCAGACAATCTGCCAAGAGTGGATAGTTTGATAATCAGCATTTCACGGCAGCCGAAATTCGTGGAATAAAGATGAAAAGGTATGTATGTACGTATGTTCAATGTAAGCATTACCTACTCTCGGGTAGGTAGGTACATAAGTACTTACCTATTTGTTCAAACCTATTCTTCCCGACGTTTCGACAGTTTACACACTGTCGTGGTCACGGGATGACAAAATATTTATAATAATGTGTTCTGATCGCGTAAGTTTAAAAAACTTTATTGTTCAAACCTAACTGAAAGTGAGTGTGTGTTTCATTTAATAGGTAGGTAGGTAGGTAGGTACAAGGTAGGTACCTATTATAGGCGGCGATAAACAAATACTGGGTACCTATTCGCAATCAACATCTCGAGGTTGTCGAATGATTATTTTATAATGTTTTATTAGTATAAACTCATAGAAAACTAGCGGTCCGTCCCTGCTTCGCACGGGTAGGTAGGTAGGTATTTCCTATTATGGCCTATGTTCATCAGGGATAATGTAGTAGGTACCTACCTAGCTTCCTAACGGGGATAGAATGTTTCAAATCGGTCCAGTACCTACTTTCGGAGCCTATTCAATAGGCACAAACAAACAATCAAATCAAATCTTTCCTCTTTATAATATTAGTATGTATAGATGTCACTATTTACCCATAATATTATACACATGTACCTAGGTAAGTCCTAGTAGGTATTTTATTTACGTAGCTATCAGATTTCTAAGTAGGCAAATACCTACCTATGTATTATTATAATATTTTTATACCAAAACCGATAGGTATTTTTTATTCATTTTATACTAGGTATGTCCGCTTTAGTTTATTTATTAACCAACAGTTTTTCTTTAAATAAAAAATAATAATAGTTAAAAAATCAGTGTCAGTCAAATTTTTACTTATCATTTTTATTGGATATTAATTAAGTCCCGACGGAAAAAGAGGGGTGTTATAAGTTTGACCGCTTTTTGTGTCTGTTTGTATGTCTGTTGTGTGTCTGTTTGTCTGTTTGTAGTACCGTAGCTCATAAACGGGTGAAACGATTTCGATGCGTTTTTTTACTTGAATATTGTGCTTTAGTTTTAGGGCCTAATGCGTCGACTCTTCTTACGGCTGTCATCCACTTTTTTCTAATTTTTGGGTCCTCAGGCACATAAAAAAAGAGTTTATCGGGTGCTTTAACTGTTGAATTAAAGCACTGAGGCACAATACAGTATTTCCTAGGCATTTTCCACGAGAAAACTTTATTTTTCTGCGCAGCGGCGTGCGTACGAGAGCGCGCCTGTCGAATGAGCGAGGTTGTGACGTCATCTGCGTGTGAGCCGCCGCCCGCGTTTTTAAAAACCTTCGGCCAGAAATACCGCACTTCAATCGTAAATATCTCAGCCATTTCTTAAGATATGAAAAAAGTAAAAACACAGGTTTTCTCGTAATTTTTTGTAGGTTTATTTGGCATGTAAAGTAAAAATCGTTTGTCAGACCCATTTATACAGGGTTACAGGAAAAATAGTGCTAGATCCGTGAAGAGCGTGGAGTACCCATCATTTCTGACTTATTTCACTATGAAACACCCTGCCCTAAACTTAACCCTTTTCGCGTTATTCGACTTTTAATTTTTTTATTGAATATTGCCGATTTTTAGGCTACTAAATTTAATTTTGTTTATTTTGTGTATATTATTATTATTATTTTTGCATTTTTACATGTGTAATAAGATGCTTTAGGACGTCAATTATTAAAATAGTGCATAAGCTAATTGAATAGACCGTAGTAGACAAGTGAAAGTAATTCATGTGTGGGGGTGCATGAAAACTCTTGTGTACGGTAAGCCAAATCCAGTTTCGTCTGTGGAAGACTTAAGAGAAAGGATTGTGGATGCAGCAAATAAAATGAGGACCACGTTGACCACTGGAGTAGTGAAGACTGGTCTCCGTAGAAGGATGCGACAATGTATCAGAAATAGCTGATGAAATGTAGATATTTTAAAACACATCTGCTGAACAACTGCCATAATATTTTTTTTAGATATCCCTTAGAGAAAAATAAACTTTCTAATTTTCGTTTTTATTTCATTACTTTTACTTGTCTACTACGGTCTATTCAAATAGCTTATGCACTATTTTAATAATTGATGTCCTAAAGCATCTTATTACACATGTAAAAATGCAAAAATAATAATAATAAGATACACAAAATAAACAAAATTAAATTTAGTAGCCTAAAAATCGGCAATCTTCAATAAAAAAAATTAAAGTCGAATAACTCGAAAAGGGTTAAGTTTAGGGCAGGGTGTTTCATAGTGAAATAAGTCAGAAATGATGAGTACTCCACGCTCTTCAGGGATCTAGCACCATTTTTCCTGTAACCCTGTATATATAAAATAGCTAAATTACAAATAATATCCCAATTTTTTTTACTTTGACGGAACTTGAACCCGCGTCCTCCCCTCAGTGATAAATAACCACAGACATAATACGAGCTGCGCCTAAAGCAGACTAAACATTACTACTTAGAAGAGGAAACAGACCAGTGGTTGCTATTTTCCAGTGTCCAGTGTTAGATATATTCTATTCCATTCAGAAATACGTTGTTTCATTTTGTCACGGCGTGTTCATTCAGAGAGCCATCACTGAGTGTGTTAAGAATTAAAATACTATTTAGACGACTAATTTTACATAGTTACGTTCAATATGGATGCGTTCGTTAACTGTCTGCAATAAAAATCTAGTACAAAAATCTCTTTGTTCTCAGAAGTAAATTTTAGACCAGAACCTTAGATATACATAAAAATTACTTACCTACATGTTACGCGAGGGGGTGAAAAGTTACGAAAAATGTTATGTACGACATGTAACCTTACTGACAGCTAGGGTTAAGAACACATTATGATTACTAGCTTATGTAGGTAAACATGTATGCATTATTACTTGTGTATATTTGATAAAACTACAATGAAGGTGATATGTTATAATTAATTTTGTTTTAAAAATCTATAACCGACTTCAATTTTTATAGCTTTTTCATGGATTTTCATGGATTCCACTGTCAGAACTGAACCAAATTAAAATGGAACCATCGGGAAGCACCAGTTTTCATATAAAAAAAGAATCATGAAAATCGGACCACCCAATCAATAGTTCTAAGGTAACAAACATAAAAAAGGGGAAATAAACAGTCGAATTGAGAACCTCCTCCTTTTTTTGAAGCCGGTTAAAAACTATAAAACGACTTAAATTTTTATAGTTTTTATATGGATTTTCATAGATTCCATTGTCAGAACTGAACCAAATTAAAATGGAACCACACGGGAAGCACCAGCTTTTAAATAAAAAATAGTCATGAAAATGGGACAACCCAGTTAAAAGTTCTGCTGAGGTCACAGAATGTGACAGAAAAATACAGTCGAATCGAGGACCTCCTCCTCGTTGGAAGGGGTTTGTAGAAGGTACGGACGAATTTACAATAAAAACCTTTTAAAAGTACCTATACCATGTCCATTCAGAATAGAGCATGTTTACTAATAAAACAAATCAGCTGTTTTTTAGGATTATCACTACGTAATGATGCAGGTATAGCAGAATTACAATGATTTCACCTGTAAATTCTAATAGATTGTAACTTTTTAAATATTTACGTTAAGTTAATGCAAAATCCAATTATTTCAATTCACAAAATCATCAGCATGTGGTCAAACAAGAAGATTAAATTCACCAGAAATTTTTTACTTTATCGCAGTGCCAACCCTATCGAATCTAAGTTTTGACGTCCTGGGTGGCAAACAATTGGTTACTTTTTTTATGATTCCGAATTTAAGATAGCGCTCTAACCTTACATTATTCATACAGTGACAGTTATTATGAGAAGATTGTCTCAGAAAAGAGACGCATGTATTGAAAAATAAAATGATGTCTAATGTAAGGAATGATACAAAAATAAATATTTCCTTAAAAGTCATATTTCATCTTCCTTTAGCTTTTATTCTATTCAAGATAGAAAATGATTTAAAATTGACATTAGATCACCATCAAAGCTCAAAATAGCTACTTACATAATATGGTATAGCTTGATAGGTTACATCACGGAATTGAGAGCCAATTCTGTGGGTTATATAGGCAAGTACTAATTTGATTTTTGTTTAATAAAATGTAATTATGACATCAATTATGCATATCCATAATGCCGCAAACAAAGACGCAGACAATAGCTAATCTAAATAATAAAATGTTTTTTACCCCTTCATCAGCTGACTGAACTGTCAGTTACTTTGTATGTAAACATGCTCTATTGTGAATGGATGGATGGATGGAAAAAACGTTTCGAACATTTTTCATAAAAGTAAATATGTGTGCAATTCAAAAAATCGTAGCGAAAACGTTCTCCAGAATCACCCCCATTCCGTTTAGTGTAGGTACCCTTTTCGTGGCACTCTGTATAAACAATGAGATTGCTAATCACAACAATGGCTAGTGAGGGTGATACCTACCTACGTGCTATTCATTTGGATGCACTTGTTTTTGAGCCATTTCGAAGTGCCCGTGTTCCGTTCATGATCAGCAATGTGTAAAGTGCGGTCATTAGGCAGCAATTTTGTTACAATAAGGGCTGGGATGGGCTTGTCCCTTTTGGTCGAGCAGTGCGGCGGCGCGGCGCGGCAGGGCGGCGCGGCGGCGGCGCGCGGCGCGGTTCTACGGGCCCTTCCGCACCCGTGTTGCGCACTGAGATTGCTAATCACAACAATGGCTAGTGAGGGTGATACCTACCTACGTGCTATTCATTTGGATGCACTTGTTTTTGAGCCATTTCGAAGTGCCCGTGTTCCGTTCATGATCAGCAATGTGTAAAGTGCGGTCATTAGGCAGCAATTTTGTTACAATAAGGGCTGGGATGGGCTTGTCCCTTTTGGTCGAGCAGTGCGGCGGCGCGGCGCGGCAGGGCGGCGCGGCGGCGGCGCGCGGCGCGGTTCTACGGGCCCTTCCGCACCCGTGTTTGACTTCGCTCGCAAGTTGCGTAACGCGCGGCCAATGACAGCGCCCCTGCACATGCATGGGGCGGAGTCGTTACGTCACTGTGCCCTGCCCCCGCGGCCGCGCAGCCGCCGTGACGTCATATTGATGTCTCGCTCCCCCTCTCGCCCCGCGAAGGCCCCGTGCCACTGCCCCTGCCCTGCCCCGCACCTGCAGCGCGATCGCAGCGCCAGGCCATGCGCGGCGTCGTACCGAAACTCGCAAATCAAAACAGTCGTGCGCTCAAAGATGGCGGATGGGTCGCACGTAGATCGTGCTGGCCCGAAACAATTGAATGATTTAACTTTTTCCGCGCCTTACACTATCTTTAAAAGACTTGGTGACTCAAAAAAGTTCAGTGACGAAACATTTAACGGCAGCAGAGTAAAGTTATCATTCTACAGGGAACTGGATCAGAGTGAATCGAGTGAGAAAAGTGACAAGGACGGCGGCGGCGTGGCCGCTACTCGCGCGGTCTTCTCTTCGGGCTCCCAAAACTCGACGGATGGCAACGCTTCTGCGACAGACGGGGACGATCGAAAAAAACGATGCATCGACCGGTACGACAGCTCGGAGTCTTCTGACAGGTCAGTCAATACTAATACTTCCCATAGACCTTAATTTATCTACTACTACGGATACAGAGAGAGTCAGATTGTTTGTTGTTCTAGGTAACAAATTTTGAGTCAATGCTCCAGTGACCGGATGCTATTTGATTTTGATGTCAGGGCCATTGTGAAAAATGAGGTGTTGAACCGCCTCCGCTCGGTTGAATGCCCTCTGAATTGCTCGGCGACGGGCTGAAGACGCGTCGCTTCTGCATTTGACCCGACTGTCGGTCTCGTAATATTACGCAGTCGCTACGCTACGCTAGGTATAACATACCTACTACTAAAAATACCTAGCAGCAGGGATCACCACGGCATGCGGCACCACGAGTAGGCCTTCCTAAGTTTAGCTTCAAAGGCTAGTTTGGATTGTGATAGAAAGATAGTCATTTGTTTTTCAACTTTTGATTGTTTTTTCAATGTTCAGTTGTTTGATACCTAGATGGTTGTGTAAAGTAGGTACCTAATAGGTTTGGTGGACCTCTAGTAGGTCAGCATACCTCTCAGCTAAGAGCTGGCATCAAGGCATTGTCTACGATAAAAGTATGAAAGGATAAAATAAAACTTGCACTAAAAATTTAATTGCATAAAAGGCTATAGACTGATTATATTTGACTGTTTAATCAATATCAATCAATACTGTGCCCCTGATAACCATGTCTATGAAAATCTTGAACTTGATTCCTAATCAAATTGCTGTCTTAAAACCTACGTCATTCATTATCTTAATGGATTTGTCATTGTAATTCAGTAAAAGAATTGATAAGATTGTACCTAATGTAAGGTACCTTGATAAAATGATATCATAATTTTTTGGGCCTACAAGATCTACCCAACTTGATGATGGATTTAAGTACCAAACTTAAATCCCACACCAGTCTCGTTGATCAAGAATTGCATGTTAAACAATAAGCAACAGATTTTTATTTCGAATTTTTACTTTTATACACTGGGTAGGTGCCTGTCAGAGTAATTGTAATCAATATCTTTATCTACCTACTTATATATATTATAGGTAGATAAAGATATAAATTCGAGAGCAACTCCGACTGTCTGTTACCTTTTCACATCTAAATGTCTCAACAGATCTCCATATTATCCAAGCAAGCATGTAAGTTTCTTGTGTGTGGTTAAAAATTCATTGTCAGCTGTATTGACAACTGACATTTAAAGAAATGCAGAGGTCAAGAAAAATTCATTCCTACATAAATTACTCCTGCCAAAATCATAATTGATAAAAAAAAATTTTTCAATTTTGTTTTTATAAAACTTGTCATTTAAGACACAACTTAATTCAATGTAAAAACCTGCAGTACCTATCTATTTATGAATAAAGTATGTTTATTTTAGGGAGTACAATTAATTTATTGTTTGATGAGTTACTATTCATTGAAAAAAATAAGAGTAACTACTACTAATACCATTATGATGGGTTAACTATAAACATTTTATCCTTTTTAGGATTCCGTACCAAAAGGGTAGAAAAGGACCCTATTACTAAGCCTCCACTGTCCGTCTGTCACCAGGTTGTATCTCATGAACCGGGCTAGCTAGTCTGTTGAAATTTTCACAGATGATTATAATGTCTGATGCCGCTATAAAAACAAATAATAAAAGCTAAATAATTTTAATAATTAAGGGAGCCACGTCCTTATTACATTGAGAACAGATCACCGAGGGTAAGCTACGTCGTCGGGCGCATTACTTCTTACCTACGGAATCGTGCGCGAGTCCAACTCCCACTTGGCCGGTTTTATTTTGTTTTTATAGGAAAACTAGCTGCGCCCCGCGACTTCGCACGCGTTGTTCCTATGTAAACGTTTAAAGGTTATTTTTATCCGACGGGAACTGATTTATGGGATAAAAAGTACCCTAAATGCGAGATAAAGAGTAGATGTAAACGCGAAAGTTTGTATGGATTGGATATATGGATGTATCGATGGATGGATGTTTGTTACTTCTTCACGCCAAAACTACTGGACGGATCTGGCTGAAATGAATTTGTATACAGGTAACTCTAATCCTGGAATCAAACATAGGGTACTCGGTTCCGGTGGGATCACCTTTAACGTTTCCATAGGAACAACGCGTGCGAAGCCGCGGGGCGCAGCTAGTCCTAGATATAAAAAAAAAGACGTGTGGCACTCGGGGACTGCCGCGGTAATGCTATTGCCATGCCATCTAGAGGCGAGTTGCTGAACTAAAGAGACAAACGTCAAGGTTTTTTCGTTACGGAATTTCTGGATTCGGTCCCCGCGCTCAAGGCCCGCGATAGAAGCTATGCAATAGCTTAAAACATTTCTCAAACTTTCGCCTATATTCTATTCCTTTTTAAAAAAAATACATTAATTTTATAGCTCTCATTGTTTTACATTGTTAAGTCTTAGTACCGAGCTAAATTTAGAACCTATTAGTAGAATATTATACTTACCTATCCTTACAACCTATGGTAAAACTATGTAGACTTTATGTCTTAGTTACAGCTCACAAATTCACAAATGATAACTCCATATCACATAGCTGATATGGGTGCTAAGTGGACTGAATATGGGTTACCCAATGATACTAACTTAGATAGTGTCCAATAATGTCATACCAGGCACTTGTAATTTGTCACCTACTCGTTATAGTGTTGGTGTGCTCATTGAAATGTTTAGTTTTAATGAAGCAGTAGTGTAAGTTTCTGTTTTTAACCGATTCCGAGAACGAGGGGGTTCTACGGTATGTATGGTTTTTTTATGTGCTGAATAAGTCAGATTTTAAATATTCAATTGCATCAATAGTATTAAAAGTAATCCCTTGGTCTCGTAAACATTTTATTCCCGAGGGATCAGTATTTGTCCCGCAAAACTTAAAAACAGCATAAGTCGAAGGTTTTTAGATTTTTCTAAACAATCCAATTTTATTTGAGTAGTAGTGTAAGTTTCTCTTATTGATTGATTGGTTTCTGGAATAAACATAGGTTTACTAAATTATGAATAAAAAAGATCTTATTCTGTTCTATGGAAACAGTTTTAGTTATATCTTATCCCATGGCAATTGATTTATAGTACAAAAATTTAGACTTTGTTATTCAGCCGTAATCATTTAAGTAGTTTGCGAGGCATAAAGAATTAACCAACATCCAGGCTTTCTCATTATAATAAGGGTATATATATATAGATAGTGTATAGCGTGAATTACTGATTAGGTTATCAGCTCTAATGTCAAAAGATCTTTAGGTTGGACACAGCACGTCTGCGTTGATAGGCGTCATACTTGCATAATAGAGTCCAGGCAGAAAGTGTTCTATACCTACTTCACTTGTATGATTTTTTGTTAGTATGACTTTATTTTATTATTATCTTGCTCATTTCCACCAGACTATTAAGGACCCATATTCTTACGAAATCAATGTTTCTGATTCCGTGCAAACGGTAATCTTATGCAAAGTAAGAGTTGATTTAACACGATTTCGAAAACGAAACTTCTATATTCCTTTTCCGAGTAGGCTCCAGTACAGTAAACTTGAAAAATGTTAAAACTGAAGCAAACATTTTGGGGAAAAAGAACCTAAAAAGAAAAGCTATTAAATTTAATTAACCTGTATTATTAATTACATTTATTTGCATGTCACAAGTGCGAAACTTTAAGAAACTGACGTGGTAGCAATAACAAAACTCGGGACCGTAGGGCGTTCACGCAAGCCTAAGTCACAAAGGGTAAACGTAAAATAAAAAGTTAGGAGTTCTAACCGGGCGAGCGGGGACAGCGAACGGGTTCTGAGATGCGGCGAGGTATGTTACTGCTTAAATTAAATTGTTCAGGGCAGTCAAACTTTTACTTGGACCAGTTGAGGTACCCATAAGTTGCTTGCAACAGTCTACAGATAGCTTTATGTAATTGTTTCATGCATTTATAATTTTTTTACCGACTTAGATTAATGATAACGACCCATAGCTGATTAAAGATTATAAACCTTTAGGTAAGTTGTAATTTTGTTTGTTGTAAACTTATATAAAATTCCAAGTTGGTTTTCAATGAAAACTTTACGTACTAGATACTTCGTAACGTAGTAACTCCTCTATCAGCAGTGATATTTATTTTCATTGTTTTTAATTAATGTGCTACATACCTCTTCGTGAATAACCTACACAGAAGACAATTTGCTATCATTAGATGTTGTGCCTCACGAGCAAGATTTCATTCCAATACTTATCTTTGCGCAATTTTTGCTAACTATACATTAGTTAGCAAAAATTGCGCCTTACCACCACTCACTAGGGTGATTTTTCTGTGAAGTGAATAGTTGCCAAACCCGGCTTGCTCGATATCTTTTGTTTTTAACACAAAGCTAAATAGTTTCAAACTGGATAGGCGTTACGTTTGGCGATGGTACCTACAGATAGGCCTTACAAGTCATCTACTAAAGTCTGACGTACTCGATGCACTAGACGCGCCAAACGGTTGAGGTACTTTTTTTGACAAGTGGCTAACCGCATGTAACTCGACTTATTTGGGTGATTGCTTATTGTAATGGTGATTGCTACAAAATGACAGCTCACGAAATGCAACTTAAACAGTAAGTATTTCTATGAAGATACCAGTGATGATGATGAGTAGTGTGTATAACATACCTCGTTGCGTCCTGCGCCTGGCCGCCCCCCCTGCGCTTCCCCAGTCCCCTGTCATTAGAAGCGCGGGCGCATGGGCGCATTGGCCGACCGTTGCGCAGCGATGAGGGAACTACGATGCGCTATGATGCGCTTGTGATTTTTAACACCGTAACTAATTTCCTTATTTCCTATCTCGAGTGCTTTCTTTCTATCCGTATAATCGATCGGTCTAGGATGGTTTAAAATTAAAAATAACATTATTTTTATTTTTGAAATCGATTGAATCGTTATGTTACTCACGAAGGAAGACTATGATTCTACGAACGGACAAAGGGTTATGAAAAGTTTTCATGACGAAATGGTATTTCTTTACATCCGTATAATCGATCGGTCTAGGAAGGTTTAAAATTGTTTTTAAAATCGATTGAATCGTTATGTTACTCACGAAGGAAGACTATGATTCTACGAACGGACAAAGGATTATGAAAAGTTTTCATGAAGAAATGTTTTTTTTTTCTGTTTTTATTCCCATGCCATAAGATATAAATAGAAGTTCAAACATTTGAAAAAGTAAACGTCAAATATGTGAATGTAACTCTTTCCTTTCCTATATTTTTAAGCGAGAATAAAAGAGCGTAAAACGAGTAAGATCACAAATATGTATCTGTAGATCCTGCTCGGCATATCAAGTCTTCCGGACATAATGAGTTATTTCTGTTTCCGATTATCCCAGACGAGTTCGTTGTAATAAAAAGACCGGCTGGTCAGGTAGAGACTGAGTCATCTAGAGCCCGCATGGTCGTTCAACTCGTAATACCCTTTATTTTTTTAACTGCCCAGTAAAAGGCTGGATCTCAACAAACAATGACTAAAAAACACTAAAATCTATTAACTTTGCATCATGCATCAATTTATGCATGATGCAAAGTATCTTTATCAAATATCTTTAAGTCCTTTACCCTAATTAAATTATCACTACCCAGGTAAAGGCTGGATCCCGAATTCCCAACGAACAATGCCTACGAAAATCTATTTGCTTTGCATTTTGAACAATGCCTACGAAAATCTATTTGCTCTGCATGTTGAACCAGTTTTGCTTTTATTTTTAATGAATTATAATGCTGTACAATTCACACAGCTTTATCTACTTGCTGAAATCGTTACAAAGAAACTTGAAGTGATATTAAAAATACAAAAAAATATTTTTGTGTTAAATAATAACGAAATGATTACCTACCTTCCGTCAGATGGTAAGCGGTAACCACAGATGCTCTTCAGCTACCAACATTATTACGCAAAAAGATTAAATTACTTATTATTAGTAAAAGTCAAAAATTATTTATTTCCGTTTATACAATACACTTGGAAAAAGAAAAAGTAGATATAGATTGAGAAGTAGATATAGATACTTGCAGAAATTGAGTTTTCTTTTCAGCTTATATCTAACTCGCAGCGCCTTGCGGTTTCACCCGCGTAGTTCTCGTTCCCGTGGAAATTCCGGGATAAAATATAGCCTATGTCACCATGAAAAGTAGCTTTTTAATTATGAAAGATTTTTTTATATCGCTCCAGTAGTTTCGGAGCCTATTCCATACGAAAAAAGAATCAAATCTTTCCTCGTTATAATATGTATTTGTATAGATAGATGATGTTACAAACCGGTTGTATATTGTTCAAAGAGGCAATGCGATTCCTTTACTTGCAAAAATACTATCGACTTCGCAATTTAGCTAACGGTAATCGAACTGTTCGGAGAGATCTAATATCTAGCCGGCCCTGCGAGTCAGGTCACGCAAACCTAGGCTCGGTGAATGTGGAATGTGAACAACCTTGGCTGTCTAGGGATTATTTACCTAGAGATTGTTGTATTTATTGCTTACACGGTCCTTACACACTGCTGGTTTTGGTTCTCAAGCAGCACTGAACTGCACGGAACAAAAGTTAGTTCAAAATCTGCACATGTGAGTCTGCATGCGGTGCACAAAAAAATGAGGGAAACTACCCTATATTTTATCGAGGTAAATTGTGTTTGTAATTTTTATAGCGTTTTTAAACTTTGTTTTATGAAGAGCTCCTGTTTATCCTAATCATTGTTGAGTTTGTTTCATACTATACCGTGTCCATGTTGAATGAGGCATAAACGTATACAAACCGCCCATAATTAACCTAAAATTCACTTTGTTGGCGCGTCCTTTTATACGTAATTTACATTACTTGTCGATTTTAGATCCTTCTTTCAATAAAAATTGCTTACAATTATATCTGAAACTCGACGCCAAGCAAGTGAGTTTTTGTTATTTGTATCGTGGTTTATTTACTAACATGCTTCATGCTGGATGGATAAACCATAGGTACCTAATTGATCGTTTAGTTTTAAAGCTAGACCGTTTTGTTAATGTATCGTGATGATAGTGATCGTAATTAAGTCGTAGCGAAAACATAGTCAAAAAAAATACTTACTAGATAATTTTTCCGTCGATAAAATACTAAAATAAGTTAAAAAGTTTCCCTCATTCTCGTTTTTTATACTCTTCATACACGGACAGCAAGTTGTCGACTGCGAGACAACTTTCCGTCCGCAATAAGCCCGTCAATGTTCTCATTTCCAAAACTGAAGAGAACTCCCATTGCTGCACGTTCTAATTAGAATCAAACCGCAGTACCTACCAACAGTACAAACTACAAACCACCTTACAAAACGTTGGGACGTCAAAAAGAATCAGTACACAGTCAAAGGGCAGCTAATGTCGAAACTGGTTTGGTTCTCGGCTAATGCAATTATTGGCTGGCTCGACCGGACCGCTTCTTGTTGGACAAACTCGCCCAACTTCGGTCAATATAATACGTAGTATCTAACTTTACAGGGTGTCACGAAAAGGCTGCTTAAATGTGAACGTTGTTCTACTTACGATTATTTAATTTTAATCATTTTATTTAATACTTACATACATATTCGTGTACTTTTAGGTGTTATCTTAAACACGAATAAAAAGTTTTTAAAAACATAAAAGTTTGAAAAATCGTTATTCAAAAGATAATCAAGATAAGATGATCTCTTCGGGGTTCAGATCACCCTGTATCGTTATACAGGGTGATCTGCTCCAAGTTTACCTTCTCTTTACTCAACGTCGACACTATCGCGTTGTAGGTGCTAGGCGCGTTTATCTTTTATTAGTAGTATACGCAAAAAAACGCTTAGTAGATAATACTGGGAATTTTCCTGATTAGAAACAATAGGAGTAAAGTACAAAGTACGACTAAAATATTTCTCTTTACAACTAAGTTACGTTGAGTTCCGCAAAGTTTGTCTATTGTATGCTTCATGGCTTGTATAAAAAAATTAAGAATTACGTATTTATAAATACAATGTCACTTAACTTTTAAAAAGTTTTCTAAGAAAATTTTTGCTAGTGTTAACACGGCCTTTGCTTATTGTTATAAAATCAATCATACATCAGGTAAAAAATAATTGATTTTGTTCTAAAAAACTATAAACCGACTTCAGTTTTATAGTTTTTTCAAGGATTTTATGGATCCCATTGTTAGCACTGGATCAAATTAAAATGGGACTACACAGAAAGCACCAGCTTTCATATAAAAAAATAATCATAAAAATCGGACCACCCGTAGTCAAAAGCTCTGAGGTAACAAACATAGAACATATAATAATAATAATAATACAGTCGCATTGAGAACCTCCTCCTTTTTTTGAAGTCGGTTAAAATCGTCGATCCGAAGCCGAGAAGCTTTTAATCAGAACGTCCGTGCATAGCACATGCATGCATAGCATACATATTCTTGGTATTCGCCATCGTTAACTGAAATATTTTTTAAGGTGTTGTGTAGTAATTGGCTGTCACATGATACTTTATTCAGCTCGTAATAAAAAATATTGTATCAAGTTTTCTTCATTGCGTCTATTAAATTGTTTCGACATGCAGCAGCTGGGAATACACCTGCTTCAGTTTGTCTTTGTCTCGTGTACCTTTGACATTCTACATTTTATAGCAACATTGACTACGTCGGCATCAGTTTATTTAAATATTATATTAAAAAACATAATGCAAAAGTTTGATTGTAACAAATATGGAAGAGTATTCATTTATTTTTTTAGTATTTCTTTATTTTGTTTTAGTATATTGTATTATGTATATCAGTTATTATAACACAAGCTCTGCTTAGCTTGGGGCTAGATAATGCAGTGTGAATTGTCCAACATTATTTATTTATTTATTTTGTTGTTGTTGATTGTTTCAACATCACAGAAACAAGACACATCATCAAACATTTAAAAAAGTTGAGCTAACTGCAAACTTTTGTAAACAATCTACTGGTAGCTAAACTGATCTGATCCATAACAAACCAGTCGGAAACGTCGTCGTATAGTAAAACATCAACATCGCTACTTTCAGTAAATTGAACATTTTTGTTTTTATAAGCAATAAGTAGTCTAGTAAATTTTTTGCATGAAATAAAGTATGCAAAGAAAGTTCGATTAAGTAAAGTTAACGTTTTGTTGATTTTAATATAATTTGTTAGTACCTGCTTATGTGTTATTAGTACGAAGTAGGAAAAAGTTATAATAATATCAATAATAAATAATAACTAACACTAACATTATATTACAATGTTAAAGTTATTTATTCTGTTCCTTTATCATATATATTTGATATTTCTTTATGTCAACTGTTTTTAATATGGACTTTGCCGTCTGAAAAAAATATATTCATTCATTGAGATAAATGTAAACAGTTAAATCTGCAAGTCTGATTTAATATTGCAATCTGTTCATTCCATCACAATGAAAATTTAATTAGTTAATCGCCCGGTATAAATGGACTCCTCCAATTGTCTGATGCATGTAATTAGTGGGCGAATCGGCGATTTAACATGACCGACCCAAAGGTAACCCTTTGTTATTATATTACCCAAATTGTGAACGATTATGTGCACCCTGCGGCGGGTGCGTCCAATACTACGTCATCACATCACCATCAGACAATGCAGTTTGGCCACTATAATATTCGTGTTGGGTTTTTGTCTAGCTGTTGTTAGAACTGAAGGACTTTTAAAGTCAAACCGACAAAAAGATACTTTTTTTATGAGGCAATTAACTGTCTGGACCTTGTGGAATTGTTCAAATACTTTATTGGTACATTATAAAATGTTGCACACTTTGACTGGTTGGTCCTTAGTATAATTTCAAACTTATCCATAGGTTTATATCTGACTTCGTGGTCTAGAGGTTATGACATCTCCGTACCGTACTGGGAAGGGTTCTATTCCCGTCGTAGCCGATTTTTTTTGCTTTCTTAGAAATTACCCATAGTGTATAACTATAATAATCAACAATCTTATCTCTAAACTAACATCTGTATATAACATTGTTTCTTGGTTATGTAAAGGGCTCTCTAACCATATTCAAACACCTATATCTATAAAGATAGTTAACTCGGCTGCCTTCTTCTTGAGGGGTATATTATAATTAATTTAGCATTATCGTCAACCAACGCTAATTTCGTGTGATATAATAAGAAATACTTGCCCCTGGTCGTAGGGTAAACATCAATTAATCCTGGGGCAACGCGATACGTTGCCAAGCGTGGCAGGAGGGGTTTCTCTTAGGGCAGATTGGTGCATAATCCTGTTGCATTTCTACTGCTTCCTATGGAGTATTTATGGATCGTAACATAGTGTAACTGTCAATAACATATCACTTGACATTCCACTAGTAATAAATGCAAACGTTTTTGTAGATAGATGTATTTTTGTGACTTCTTCACGCCAAAACTGCTAAATAAGTTGTAATAAAATTTTAATTAAATGAAGTATGTCAAAGTCAAAATATATCTTTAGGCTAGCAAAGCAAGCAAACTAACAAGCACGTCACACTATTTAAATTTAAAATATAAGTTACGTTTTATAAATAGGAAAGAAATTGTTTTTGATTTCAAAAAGTTCCAAACCTAAAATAACACCACTACCGGTACTTTTTATCCCGGATTATTGGGTGTAGGATAGAAGCTACTCTCTACAAACCACACGCAAGATGAGATCAGGTCGATTTCTTTGTATTCTACACATCCGCAGAGTATTTATGAAAATGCAACAAAGTCGATTTAGCAAAATTTAGTTATTTAATTTTCCAACTACAGTGACGATATAGCTGGAAGCTACAATTCGGGAGTTCTTTGTGTTCACAATTCTCGAGCCTGTTCAATACAGTTGACTTTACTCTGAACTCGAGGTTGTAGTGACGAGTCAGGAGTCGTTGGGGGCGTGATATGGGGGCCATTCAAAGGACGTCGTGCCACGCGAGGGCTAATATAATTTTCTTTATTTGTCGAATCGATCTTATAGAACGAGGATTGCTTTTAGTGATAATGGGCGTTAAAAGGTCGCAGCATTGTCAATTACAAAACGCATCAAATGTGTCTAAGGTCTGAGTGCTATGTGGGAGTGAGTGTGCAAAATACGAATACGATAAAAGTTTTCGTGACCTGAATAGACTAAATTTCCATCTTGTCCACACGTAAAAAACAGAATAAGACATTATTATCGTAAAAATAGCCTGTCTCATATATCTTAAACCCTTTCGAAGACTATAATCGAGATCGTATGAAACTCTTCAATCTCTGGCAAACTATGAAAAGTAGTTCTCTATCCGGTATAGTTGCTCCAAGGAGCTAAACGTCTGAAAGAAAGAAAGAAATAAAACGAATATAGTTTTGCAATCGTAAACTAATGCACCGCACGACCCATACTAAGGACTGATTTAAACTTCTAAAATATAAACCAGCTAACATGGTTGACCAAAAACTGTGCATCTATCGTCAATTTCGATCAGCTCCTAACTTCGTTTCACGCAGGGTTTTTAGGGACCCAAAATAATGGCTGTCTTTTTTTCCGAATTCCTCGTAACTAATCATGTGTCCTGACAATGCTTCTTCACGCTCGTCATTTGTAAAGCTGACTTGACATTTCCTATACGCGAAGGTATTTTCGAAAACTCGGCGATTACCATCAAGTGTTCCCCTACCCATCCACAAGTTATTTCGTAATTACTCTGACAAAATTCCGTTAGAATTTCAATTTTAACCAAAGAAATGCCGCCATGTCTTGTTTTGCACGTAAACTTAGTGCGGGCCGATTTCTACACCTTAATAATTTGATGACTATTCAAATAAAAACGCATTAATTAACAGGCGTGTTTTAAGCTAAAAATTAACAGATTTGTTTGGAATTCTTCTTTAACTATGCTTTAGCCTTTCTCTAAGTCTAATGTTTGAAAACTACAAAAAAGGAGGAGGTTCTCAATTTGATTCGAGTTTTTTTTGGCGATGTGTTTTAGAAATTATTGTCAGCGTTATGGCTATGCATTGTAGGAAAGAATTCAATTTACAAGAAGTGCAAGTTCTGTCCCAAAATCGACAGCAACAAAGCAATTTTTCGGATAAGTATAGGGTAGGGACAATGACAAACATTGTACAGGTATTCAGTTTGGCTAGAGTATGGGTAGGTTAGGTACAGATACGCGTGTTTGTGCCATCACAGTTGTCTCTGCGGAATGGTAACCCCATCAATATTTTATGCATACATGAGCCCCAATCGAGAAGGCGCGTGCTGCTTAAATTTGATGGTAATATTATGTTTGCTTCGGTACCTGTCTACGTGTTTTTGGTTTAGCTGAGTTTTTTGTTTATATCAAAGATGCGGCCTCTTTAATTGGGCTGTACAGTACCTTCAAAAATACAACTCCGCAGTTCTTTGACCGGGGAATTAGAAAAAGCATGCGAATACCAATGCAATCATTGGTATTCGCCGAATACCCTCTATAAATCAGCTGGATACCTCGCTGGTACTTCGGTGATTTTATTAAATTCTGTTTTAAAATATCCTTCGTTTAAGATAACTGCGAACGATTCGATATTATCACGATGTCTCCACACCTCGGCCGCCGAGTCGGCTCGCCCCGTCCGTAATTACGAGCTCGAAGTCCCGTCCCCTCTCGCTAGGGCGCGATCGCGATTCACACCAAACCAACCAATCCAACCACATTCAACTGTGTTCACAACCGTAACAGAGCATCGCTAATTTATACCTGCAACAGTCTGCAGTTAGCTTAATTGTTTCAATTGTACTAATAAATATCAATAATCCTGGTAAATATCCCCGTTGTAAATGACTTTAGTGTAAATACTAATTCTAATTTATTTTTATTATTTGATTGTAATTTTCTTTGTCAATAAAGATTTATACCTTTTTGAGTTGAGCAAATAAAGAATGTTCCATTGCTCAATTTGTTTAATTGAGTCGCACAAAAGGGAACTCGTGAAAATGTATGCTCAAACACTGACTCCTTAAATTCCTAGTAAAACTGGGTGAATTTGAATGTGGTATCTAGAAATATAAGGAAGCAAACATTTGGATGAGATGTTGTTTCGATTCGAATACATTACGACGTCTTTCCCAGTTCATCTTTTATTAAAGCACAATCATTCTCTGTCTATTTCTGCCTACACAACGTTGTTTTCGAATCTTAAATTGGACATATTATTATTCAGACGAAAAGCATCATCTCTTAACGACCTGATTCCGCTCTAAAATCCCGTATTGATTTATTAAGTTAATATTTTGAGCCTTAAAATTTTGGGGTTCCGCGGTTCCGCCGAAGGGCAGGTGTTCCAGCCGGTTTAGGAAGCCCATGTCGTCGTCCCAATAAACGTAGAAAGTTGGAGACTCGTTTCACTAATGGGGGCCCTTCTCCCGCTGCGAAACCCTATAAATACTTATTACTGCTTAGGATTGTGAAAGTATCTTCGGACTGTCCGATCTTTTAACTATTAAAACAACGAGATAATAATCGAGATCGGATTATTTTTACTACGTGATACGAACTTTATACCTATTAATTTATTTATATTTACAATCATCAAACATTTTAATACCAAGTTATAACTTTAATATGCTGTACAAAAGTTGCCTTTAAATTATGAATTTATGATACATAGCACGCGCGATGCGCATAAAACATGATCAAGGTGCTAAGGAACAGCTGGATGTTACCTACTCAGCGGCTTCCATTAGCCGAAAGGTCTGTAGAGCTATTTATTCGCGATATCTCCCTCTGCATTAACAATGTCCGTAAGGTGTTGAAAGCTAGTCGTTTGTGTAGAACCTACATTAATATATAAACAGCATGTGCAGTGGCGAGGCACGCGACAGGGCATAGAAAGGTCTAAAGCCGTCGAACTTGGACATCTGCTGTTTTCTAAATAGCAACGCGAGAAAATTGATCGTTTATCGAACAAATATGTTAATTTTTTAGTTGGCTGCTCCACGCTTGCCCCATGACTGGTTTTAGAGACTACGTGCCAAACCCGACGACCCAGCCCGGCTGGTTGGTGCGAAATTTAAGTGTATGAATAGTGTAAGCAGTTGATAGTCCTTTGTTAACTTGTCGTTTGGCCGCCGCCGTCGCCGCCGGCTTTGGTGTCAATTGGACTTCATAATTATTTGTAGAATTAACTGCTAATTAACTGGCATTTTAATCAAAAATTATTGCATCTACTAAACTCTTCTCAACGCATTCCTTTGTGGTGGAGCTATTTAGATAACCTAAGAAACTTTGTTCTTCACCTAGAAAAGGTGGTAGAAATTGAGATCATTTAGTTTTGCGATTCGTATTCTAGCACCGTGGCAGTGTCCTGCGGATCTGCTTCTATTGATGTAATCCTGTACATCTCGATCAGATTGCATCAACTTTTCATAAACCTATTCTGGATAAGGCAACGATAAGTTTATGATTGATTCGAAAGCAGACCCGAAAGATTTTAACAATATTAACATCTGTTTCTCCTATCAACTGGCTAAACATAATCTGCAGAGTCAGTTTGAACCTTTCTGGTCCAGGCACTGATTAGATGTCGTCAATATCACATTTCAGATGTCGTCGTCCATTTCAGATGTCGTCGTCCAGCTCAATCTAAAACCTAATGCAGGGCTGGTGAATTCCTATTTATCCTACTAAACGGAGGGAATATGCTTGATTATTTGTTTATTTTCATTTCCAATAGTAATGAGTAGGGCAGAGGGCAGCTGCGACGCAACGAGGGGGAGAGAATGTCATGGTTCCACTTATTGTTTGAATAGAACAATATGATCCCTCCGGTGAACTCATTCTGGTACTGGCTTCTCTTAATGACAACACTCCCTTTATCGATATTGTTAACAAAACTAATCGCCAACACTACACAACACTACTTGTCATCGTTTTCTGTAAAATAATTCTTGTCTGTGCAATTTTTTGTTACTGTGTTTCCTTCTTATCTGCCATCTTCTTGTACAATCAATTACGTAATTGAAGCGCTATAAACGTTGCAATTTAAACTGGTAATATTATGTAATAACTTTTCGATTTTATACGTACATGTTTTTGCGGCGGGTGCGACATAAATATGATTCAAGGCGCGTGCCAGCAGCCAGCAGCGGTCAGCTGTTTCTTCTATGCGGTCGCAAGCTGCTCGCTCCATAAATGGAAACAAGCCTCTTGGATGGATTACGGCGATTACATCGCAATTATCCGTGCGAGCCGACTGTAGCCTACGTAACGATGGAGCACTTTCGCGATCTTTGTTCGACGCGACATTGACCTTGCCATTTACGAGTACTACTTGCGTACGATTTCTTACTTATGTAATCTTTTCGGCGCGCCCGGCCGCCGCCGTTCGCGCTCTTGCCATTGAACTTGGTTCTCTTTTACGGAGCGTGAGTAAACAGCGAACATTTATTCAACTACGTAGATTTGGTTATCTCGTTTGCACCTAGCTAGACGAAAGTTACATCACTCTGGCTGTTCTTTTTTATCTCGAGGCGATATTCGCATGTGCTGCGGTACGTTTGTTTTTATCGTTCGTCCATGTCCTGATGAGCACTGCAGATGGCATTCACGATGCGGGCTTGAGGTTTTTACTGGCAAATCGTCGAGCTACACTTGGACTGTTATGTCGCTGACTCCGAAAGAATTTTAAATTTGTTCTGCGTAATGCCGGCTACGATAGGAATCAAAATCGTACTAAGAATCTCGAAGTTTGAGCATAGTACCTTTGCGTATAGTGAACCCTGATTTAACAGTTAAAAAAAAGTTTGCTGTTCAAATACATAAAATCTTTTGTTTATTTATTTGATTTTTTCATCATTCGCAAAGCTAAGGAATGGAACTCGCTGCCTTTTTTTTCCTGCCAATTTCAACTTGGGTCTCTTCAAGAGTAAATTAGTATCTTCTAGCTAGATCATCGAAATAAATCGTCGCGTCGGCCACATCGTCACTTTGTATCAGGAGGCCTACTCGGAAAAGAAAAATAGAAGTTTCGTTTTCGTTGTCGCGAGATTGTGTCAAAAGAAAATCTGTTAATTAATATATATTTTAAAAAATCGCGCAATTCCTCTTTTGCGCTTATAGTTCGATTATTTTTCGTGATGAAAGCTATACAAAAGTTAAGACACAACATAGTGCAAGGGGAGAATCTTAATTATTCAGACCTGAATTATACGAGTACCTCAGTAGTTGAAGCAGGGTGGCAACTACGAAGCCTCTGACACTTGAGAAGTCTCACCGCATCCAGACAAGTTTGTGTTTGTCTGCAAATCCTGGTCGATTGTTCCTCTTCAGTCCTTCTCTCTTCAGATTATCTTTGTCTACACATTTAAGAGTGTGCAATAACGCCGCTACGAAATCGATTACTAAAGAAATACTTCTAGGTTTCTTACCAAAACCAAAATCGAAGAAAAAAAGTGTATTATTGTTCTTGAGACAAATAGCAAATTTGTGCAAAACATCTATTAAAAAAAAAACTATCGAGAAAACTTTCGCCAATCGTTTTTTTTTAATCGGAGTAGAGGTTTTTAAAACACGTAATTCAAGATAAAAGATCGAAGTAACATTTCCCTAAATATGAAGGGTGCATTTCACAGATTCTGAGGTAAATAACGATTTCGAAGTACAAAATTTGCAAAATTGCTTGTGACGCACTCTTAAGGCCCGTATTGTAAAAGTCAGTCATCAATCTATGCTTTTGTAACGATTTTCTATAGATATATCGAGGCTAGCTTGGCTTTCTAAACATGCTTTGCTTTCATTAAGTTTATATGTGTTCAAAGTTAGCTACACTGATAAAACAAAACAGGGAAGCGTATAAATATTTTGGTATGATGCCAGATATTCACTCGCTAAGTAGGTTAAAAGCATAATTTGTTGGGATGAGAAAAGAGCACTTGTTCAGTGTTCAGAGCATGTTCGATACTTCTTCTTAACCATATGAATATACTGGCTTATATACAGGGTGTTTGGTTCGATGTTTGCCGTATAAAACAGTTGTAAAAAGATTGTAAACCATTTTAGAAATCATTGAATTAGAAATCAAGTTACGGTACTAAATAGTTCAAATTTCGGAAAAAATGAGGGTTAAAAAGGCCGCCAAGATATTGCATTAGAGCCAGTTTTCATATGGCAAACGTTGTACCAAACACCCTGTATATACAGGGTGTAACACGTTGCATGGATCATCGGTGGCTGGGGGTATTCATGTTACATCCTGTATAATATAATATATGTTCATTACATACATATATAATTAGACTCATTATTTTCTTAACTTGCTAAGATGCAGATTAATTGACAAAGATAGCTACTTTGTTTCAACCCCCACCTATCATCCCAAACTAATCATTCTTGGAAATCATTTCCAGAACGCCCCGCGGAATAATTAACAAGCTATAAATTCGAATAACTAAATTGGAGAAACACCTGTTATTTATTTCATAGGTACTAGCTGCTCCCCGCGCCTTCCCCCGCGCGGAATTCATACAAATTTCAGAAATTCATTGCAGACGCCCTAGGATTAGTTAATGCAGTTAAGTAAAAATAAAAAAAATATGAACCTTATTGATTTTTTTACTATAAAAAGGTTCGTAGTTAACCCGCTTACATCATTCACTTGATTGATTGCTTACTCTTTTAGTTTATTTATACAGAGTTTTAAATGAATTCAAACCAAGAAATAATAACTTCCTGTAAAAATATTACCACCCTTTATTCAGCAAACTTTGTTAAAAGTTTTGGAAAAAATCTGTTATAAGAACCTAAACTATGTGTACCTAGTATCTATACATATATCAAATATCATCTAAATCGGTTTAGAATTTACGGAGATACGTAACGTGGTAACAAACATTCACACAAACTGTAGCATTTAAAATATTAGTAGGTTCTCTTCTATTTGTTAAAAAGCGCGAAACAATTCAATCAGATACTAAAACATCGCGGGATCCACTTCCTGCCTATGTCTCACCTATCGTGCTTCATCCCTATCATAAAAATTTTCTCTGCTAAATTAATCTAATTAAAATTAAACCGAGCAACATTGTATCACGCGATAGTAACTCGGTTCACGTTAGGTCCTGAACAAAAACTGTTATAAATGGAACATAAACCGTGGGAAGATGGATGTTGTACAAACTTGTATCGATCTCGTGCGCAGTGATAGTTAGAATCTTGAAAGGCATTTTAAATAAGTACATATAACAGGAGAATCTCTTGTTTTCTAATGAAAATTCTTCGTTTGTGAGAAATATATCATACTATAATATTATAAACGCGAAAGTTTGTAAACATGTATGTTTGTTTCTCTTACACGCAAAAACTACTGAACGGATCGAACTGAAATTTTGCATACAGGTAGTTCTAGTCCTGGAATAACAGATAGTCTACTTTTTATCTCATAAATCAGTTCCCGTGGGATAGGAGTGCGAAGCCGCAGGGCGCAGCTAGTATACTATAATCGTAACAAACAAAAAAAGTGCTTCGAGAGCTATAATGTATTTTCAAAACTTTCTGTACAAATCATTCTCGGAAGGAATAAAATAATGACAGCGCAGTTTGTGGAAGCGATTTCGACAGACACGGCTTAACGACTCACGCGAGGGTTCCGACTGGTAACAGTAAGCCCTAGGGCTGCCTGTGTTACCCTACAAGGCTGATGGGTCATTTGCATAGCCAAGAGCTGTTGTGATTATGCATGCGGGGGATTCTAGCTCGGTCACATTTGCTAAACTCATCATAGACGGCAAACTCTACTCTAACAAGCAACAACAGCCATTACAATTTTACGTTCATAAAGAGTGGTCGTTATAAAATTAAAACATATCTTTAGTAACAGCAAGCTGCAGCAAACTTTCGGTTGTCCTAAGTACTTATAATGCGTGTGCTGCTATCAAGGTTCTGCTTGGAGCGAACTTTGCAACTCCCCGTTGGGCAACATTTATAATGGAATAAAGTGTACTTAATTGTCGGCGCAAGCTCTCGGCGCCCGCGGGGAGCACATTTTGCCGACGGAACCCGCATTCATTATACCGTCATATACTTTTATGTGCTTCTTAAAATTTCTGTTAGATTGGTGGCACGGCATGGTAGCATATAGTGAGAACTATTTATTATAAGGGCGAAACTAACGGGTTTAGTTGTTAAAATAGGCTTAGATCCCAGTAGGATCACACAGGATCCCCGTAGTAGTAAAATTTCCAAAATGGTTTCTCTGGTTTCTTAAATGTAAAAACACTATTGAAAAATAAATGCAATAAAAAATATCTCGAAAGTGCACTCTTTAGCACATAATTTGGTTAAGATCTCAGGAAACCAACGGTCTCTTGAAAAATTATTTGGTTTCTTGAACCAGTTTCCGCATAAGTTATTTTCTTCTAAAAATTCAATAACTTGATTCATCCACCTACGTCGCGCTCGAAAGTGTATGCTACGAGTATGAGCGTGAAATCCTAATTCACAAAACGGGAGCATTGCGCTCTTAAGTACTTTTGTATATTTTTTTCTACTTTTACAATCGTAATCCTTAGGTTTGGTCTGCTTTATTTCCCCAAGCGCCAAGCTTTTCTCCGTGAACCGAAAATTTGTAATTAATCGAAAGATGCGAGTTCATTCAGCGCGACCGTGGTTTTTATTAAATAAGTTAACGAACCGCGTATGCCATAACAGTTGCATTGGATCGACTTCATCATTTCCGAAACAGAACACGCCCACCTTTTAGTTTCGGGCTCCTGTTATTTTCTCTTATAAAATACAAACCCAACGCCAGTGCGTGTTCTTTTGTGGATGTTTTCTTCACAATGGGCCTGTTTTATTATGCAGGGCGAGTGAAAAAGGAAAGAAACAGATGTACGACCGTGCTGCATTCGCTGTTCGAACAATAGTCACGAACGACGGCCGCCGATCGATCGCTGTCATCTTTTGTCTGACTCAAGCAAGACTTCCAATTTCCTCACTCTAACTCACTTTGGCTTCACAGCTTTCTAGTACCTAGTCTCATATCATCCTTACTACGTTCTGAAGTTAATCTCGCAAGCAGAATTCTGTTATTTATTCAATAGTGTGAATGGCAGACTTATTTTTAGTAGCCATTAAAACAAAAACAATTTATCGAGTGAACCTTATCTAATTACAAATGAAACTGTGTTAGATAAGTTGTATGTAAATAATGATATGTAGTAGGTTTTACACTTCTTCGACTTGCGAACAAGAGTAAAAAAAATCAATGAAGAGAAAATCAATTACACTATTAATATTTAGCACGAGAAACAATTTAACTTGTCTGAGTGCTTTCCTCCCATGAACAAATTTTCTCAGGGAATGCCTTCCTTGAGAAAATTTGCTCATGGGAGGAAAGCAAAATCGGAATTCATTTTTCGAAATTCCAGTTTTCCCAATTGGGATTTGTCAAGGTGCAAACTGTAAGCCTAATAATGTTATTGACTTCTGACGCCTTTCGATATGGTAAAAAAAGTTAACTCCAGCATGCTGAGTGTGAACGTCCATACTAAGCGGTATTAATACTTGCGGTAACTTAATTTTCTATTGAAATGTCAAAGTTGTGTAAGCTTCCCGATTAGAGCTCTGTCACATTTCCATAGAGATTAGTGTAACGCAAACTATAGTAAACAGTATGGCAGTTCACATTCAGCATACAGAAAGAAGTTCAATTCAAATTACAGTATTTCGAAAGTCTGGTAAAAACTCTGCTCCCGATCGACACACGGGAGTCGCTTGCGTGTGCGCTGGAAGCGGTCTGCGGCGAGGCCAAATTATGCGCACTTATCCCTAGCCCCGTCATTATACTGTTTCGCGTGCTCGTCACGATGACCTGTTCCGGGCTACAACTACCTTGTATTATACCAATCTTTCCATTGCAGTATTTATTTACGGAATTCCCCGCTTCCGCCCATATGTGCATTCGTTCTAAGGCGAAACCTCCAAGTCCTCTTATAGCATCTGGCGACATACCAAGCCGAGGTTCACACCTAAGTGTGTCGCCCTTACCCTAATTTACCGGCGAGGCGCCCTCTATGACCGCCAAAAGTCCGGCAAAAGTCATGGCCATTTGCGGTCAACAGCATTGTAGTCTTTCGAAAAAAAGTATTTATATACCGCCTAACACGAGTTATGCCCAACGTCTCACGTGAGACGTTTCCTATTCTCATCGTCTCACGAAAAGTCGGAGCGCATCTTACTAGCCATTTCCGGATTTGTGCATTTGGTATTCGTTGGTCGAATGGTCAAAAAGTAAAACCCCTGTTAATTAAATCATATGCATTTCATTTAATTAGTTCGAGAGGCTATTTTTCAATCTTCAATTCCCTATCAATTAGGATGAAGTTCAATATTATTCCACGGAGGTTTGATTAATTAAAACATTCGAGTCGAGACGAGAAAATCTATTCGCAAAAGGCTAACGGTTACGTACAAGGGTAAAAAAGTTCTCGCTCCTTTTCATCCGTAATCTGGTAATTGTCAGTGGATTTTTTGTGCGTCTAAAAAATCCACCCTTTGTGGATTTATACCCTCGCACGTGTAGCGTCGAAACACAACTTCTCACAACCATGAATGCCAGACCGACTATGAATTCTATTATGATGAAATTCTGCTATCTGTACCTCGGATCGCTGCTTACGAGCCCGAAAATCGGCATTATCATCGACGATCTGGGTGATGAATAATAAACATGCTTAATGCATGCAGGAAGTTCAGGCGGTCAAATATTTATCCTTCTTACCCTCGATATCAATTGACGGAGATGACGGCGTCGTTAATAGGATTGTAATTAAGCAAACCGAGGGTGAAGTGACTTCAACAGAGGAAGGCAGGTGCGAGGATAAGGGCGTAACCTTTACTTTAACAGCTGTTCGATACTACGAAGGAAATGGCTGGATAGACCGAGGAGAAATAGGAACAAAGTAACCTTTTCATCGTCTTTACGATGCTAAAGCCGGCACAGATGCTGTTTTATTGCACCCAACATTTAATTTTAAATTATAAATTTTATACTCACTAAGCCGTCAGCTGGTTATGACATGCTGCTGTTTAATGATGGTTATATTTTGGTAATGGAAAACCTGCGTTAGTGGTTTAATGTTTACACAATACGTTCGAACGATATCGCCCTTATGTTAAAAGAGCTGATATTAAGACCATTGATCTCATAAAAATGAAGATGATCCATACATTTTCTATGAAATGTGGATCCTAATCTAACCCTGGGGTAGCATCTACCAAAATAACGTAAAAAGTCAATTTGGTCTAATGTGAGGATTGTTTCTCCATCGACGAATTCTTTTTCCGTTAGGTTTCTTGGAATTTTCGATAAGGACAGACCTGCAGTTTAACGATAAAGGGCCAACCATCCTTCACTTCCGCTCCTTGGGATTTCAAAATCCTTTGATAAATTACTATTTCAACTTTGGATTTCGAATTTTGCGCCAACTTAGGAATTCACCCTTCGGTTTTTCGGGATCTCGAGGTATTACGTTTTGCGCCAGGGAGCGGTAATCCTGAACTGGACTTTGTGTCAGGGGTTTTTAATTTAGAGGCCGCCTGCTGAGAGGGATTATGAGGCCGAGGGTCTGTAATTAGTCGTCGCATTGAGGTTGCCAGCCAGTCGCCTGCTTTGTCGACTTTTCAAGGATTAACGGCTCGCTGGGTACAAACAAAGCCTTTTGGATCTTATGTCTTCTTGACTTGTATTTCTTGTGACACGTTTTAAGGCACAGCTCTACTAAATTATTTCATCCTTGATATGTTTTGTGTGTTGCGTAAAATAAAACCGAATATAATGACACACATAACGACAAGATTCAAACAGTAGATAAAATTTGAAAAAATTTAGGCAAAATTCTACAAAAATAGCTCTTGAAAATTACCTACAATTTCCAACCGTAGATGTCATAAGTCGACAATTTGTGGAACATGAAAAATAAATGTTTGCCGTGGGAATGACGAGGCTGGTTTAATTTTTGTTTCTGTTTAATCTATTTGTAGCAGGATGCGACCGTCGCTGATGGATTATGCGATTATCCTCTGCACTTTTCCTATTAATCGTATTGTGGTCTTTCGATCTACGTTATAGAAATTGGCTGTCTGCCAGGAAGATTAAACAGAGTGGATTGGCTGTAGCAATCGACCTCGTTTTTGTAAGATTCTTTGTTCTTGTACTGTGGGTTATATTTATATACTTATACTGCGCTTTTACGTTTTCTTATATCGCGGGCGACGTAATACTGATCCTTGTTACGGGGCGTACGTAAGTAACGTGTCGAACAGCCACCGTTCGTGCAGTAAGTAAGTACGGGGCAAGAAGGCGCGCAACGAGCAACGAGACGAATTTATAACGTCTAATGCGCACTGCGAATGGTACATTACGCCCCAGAACACCACCGGTCAGTACAGTACCCGACCTAAGTTATCCATGCCAATACTTTGTTGAGCGTGAGACCACAACTCATTGAATACAAACAAAATACTAATTGCTACGAAAACCTTATGCATTTTAGCTCTAGGCAATTTATTTACGCATAGCATCCACGTCATTCATTGTAGTAACCAAACGATAACATGTGTAGTAATAGCGCGTGGTGTACAATGGTTATGGTAATCGTGAGCTGAGATTGCGATTAACGAATAATAGAGTCGGCCGCCCGTGCGTATATGGTGCGTCGGATCGATACGCTACCATCTGGCGTATTCGCCTACACTATTTAAATCCATAGTAAATAATGCGTAATTTGGGGTTTTTATTTACGCGTGCACTGTTTAGTTTTGTGTACTGTACCTTATATATCAACAGCCGAAGCACAGTTCGACTCTAAGCGGAGAAATTACATTGTTTAAACCTATAACTAAATATATATAAGAATAAATTGAATTTCACCATAATATCTCTGTCTAAATCAGTCCGAGTCCTAGGCCCGTATTATGAAAGCTTGCTCAGTCATCCTGCTATGCTTGAGCAACGCTTTTCTATGGCATAAACGTCACTCAAGCATAGCTCTATGACTGAGTAAGGTTTCATAATACGGGCCCTAGTCCTAAATCAAGCCTAACATACTACTATTTGGCTCTATATACATTTTGCGTAAATATTCTTACCATAAATTTACTCTTATTTTTATTCCCTTGACTCTTCAATGCTTAACTGTTTTATGAAACTCCGCCCTAAGGGATCCATCCAACAAACTTTCAATGACACACTTTCAAACTTTAAAACTGTGCTTAATTTTCTCACATAATAAAGTAATCTCCCCTCGTTCGTTCAATATCACATTAATGGGAGTCTTCAACAGTGACATCTAATACTTTACCGAAAGAGTCGAGTTTATTTTCCACATCGTTTCTGTTACAAAGGCCTTATTCCCATTGCACACGACTCAAAGTTGCCCGTGCCAGGAATAGTCCTACTCGACTTTTTAACAAATTTTATTGTTGAACCTTAGTGATCTCTCTCCCGCTTAAATACAGTACACTTTTCTCTAACCACAAAAATTGTAAAGGGTGAGAAGAAAAGATGATGGGGGTGGGCTAACACGTGCACACGCATTTTGCGTATTACCTAAATAAATAGCATACTCCTTGCCTTGTTTATGTTATGAGGTTCTCACGAATTTGTAGCCATTAATATTTCACCCTTTAAAAACATGAATCCGGAAAGATGGAAAAGAGAATGCTTAAAAGGTGCGAGGTGCAGTGTTGGCTAAAAATTCGTTTTATTTTTTGAACTGTGCTGAAATACGTAACTGAAAACTGGTAAATGAGAAAAGAATTTACTGCCGTGTAATGATTATGTGTAGGTACATTTGGTCTTATGATATGACAATAGAATTTCTAGTCTACCATAGTCAGATTTTACAGCATTGACCTGCAAAATGAGAAATTATCAGGTAAATATAAATATGCTATCCACATCCATTCACAGCCTGTATCGGTCCACTGCTGGACGCAGGCCTCCCCCTGATAAACGCCTTATTGGCGTTTAACTCATGGGGGGGGGGGTAATGCCCATAATCCCCACGCTGGGCATGCGGGTTGGGGATCGCAGTTTGGTGGAAGATTTGTTCTGCATGGGGCGCTGCTGCCCACCCCCCAGAAGATATCCCTTAGTCGCCTCTTACGACACCCACGGGAAGAATTGGGCTGGTGCAAATTCTATGCCGCCGGCATCACACGGCAATATGCTATATCTAATATAAAAAAAAAACAATAAAATTTCCAATATAGAGTTAGGTAGAGTCGATCAATCGTATTTTTTTTCTTTTTTTTGATGTTTTTATGATGGAAGCTGTTGCTTCCCGGGTGGTCCCATTTTAATTTGGTTCAGTTCTGAAAACGGAATCCATGAAAATTCATGAAAAACTATAAAAATGGAAGTCGGTTTATAGTTTTTTAAAACAAAATTAATTATAATTTATTACAAGCAATATTTACAACATGTTGAGTTATAACAAAAATCTGCATAATTTGCATAATCTTCAATTGTTGTGCGCACGCGTTCGTATCGCCACGTGACATGTCATTCAAAGCAACCCTTTGATGCGTCCATTGTGGACTCAGATGTAATGAATTTGCTTCATTCAGACTCCGAACTACGCTCTTTGGAATACACAGCTTATATAGGGTGCGCCAGATCGATATTGCGTTGTCCTCAATGGACAGAAATGCTGACCACGTATTATTTGAAACAAAAAAACTAAGGAATTTGCAATTCAGATCTGTTAATTGCTGTACCGCACCAAAAGGCGGGAATTGATCATCTCAGTTCGTCGCATAAATGCGATTGGCTATTATTTTGCTGACCTGATACGATTATCTTTGGGGCTGTATTATATCGGTCACCATCGAAATAGTAGTAAGTTAAATATTACATACTTACACATTTATAGACAATTGGCTTTACACGTTGCTGGAGTATAATTCCATGGTACTGTAGTATCAGTTACTTTGATTTAGTTGGGAACATAATGCATAAAAGTATCTTTTGAGGCGCTTTTAGTCGTATTTGTTTTACAATAAAAAAAAAATTAAAAATCTAAATCCATCCATGCAGCAACAAGTTGTACACTGTACAATAGATAAAGTACACATTGATAGATTGCGTAAATCAGATGTCCTTGTAGAGTTTCATAATGCCGCGAGCAATCGCCCGTAGTGACGGGAGGGGGAGCCACCCGGTTCGTTCACACGCCGCCCCTCGTACACCCTTGCTTTAACTACAAGCTGTAAAACTTCTAGAAGCGACTAACGAGAAATACCGCAGAATATGAATTCACACCATAAACTCTAAGATTTCAATTTCACTCTTGCAATTGAACGCGATTAACATAAGATAAACGCAGTTCTGCTCTTTGAACGAGTTCAGCTCATTTTCGCAGCGCACTTACATCCGGTATAAGCTGGACTCAGAAATATTTTGGTTTCTTTGTTTTTCGCGGGTTTCATTTTTCGATACGTTGCACCTAATACCCCAGATTAGGTAATAGTAGGTACTTCCTAATAATAACAGCAGAGATCACATTGTTTATGTTACTACAAGCGAAGCCACATAGTAGTATTTATATTTACCTGTCTCGTATTTGGATTGAAAAGCAAGTAACAACAGCAACTAAACTTCAAACAAAATCTGTATTTTTATATTCTATTATTATTTTACTAGCTGCGGTCCCCGCGGCTTCGGCCACGTGGAATTCATACAAATTTCAGATATTTATTGCACAAGAGGGTGGGTAGTTTTGAAAAATTAAAAATGCGTGATTCATAAATTATTTTGTTATTTATTTCTACTGACTTTTGAATAAATCGCAGCAAGGAACAATGATTTTCCATAGAAACGGGAAAAGGGTTTTAGTGAAGACTTTATAAACTTAATCTTACGTAGGCATTAATTTGATTTTCAAAAATTGACCTTTTGAGCCCTCAAAGGTCAATTTTTGAAAATCAAATTTATGCCTAAGTAAGATTAAGTTTATAAAGTCTTCACTAGAACCCTTTTTCCGAAAATTCAGCGGGCAAATTCAAATGCCAAGGCGGGCCACGTGGCCCTCGTGCCTGGGCTTAGCCGGCCTTGTTCTAGAACTTAAACTAGTAGTTACGGAGATAATTGGTTACAAAAATTCATACGGACTTTAGAATATATAATATTACTAGGATTTATTTAGATTGACGTATCTAGCTGAATAGACTCTCTGATCACAACCCTCGTGCTCTCCGTATATTAGGTTACCAGGCCCTTGTGCCGCGGGGAGCAGCGACCAGGGCGTGGCGTGGCATCCGATAATATCGACCTCCGACGTTATTGATCATTTCGCATTTGATTGATTGTTTTTAATTGAAACGATAATCAACTTTTATTATTTCCCTGCTCTATACAACTATTTTCAATGACGCGGGAATTCGTTAAAGTTTTGATTTAAAGCTTGAATCGAACTTTTAAAGCTTTATTGTAAAATTCGTCGTGTAGTTCTTTTATTTTTTTGGCGCATTCAATTTTTTTCGACTTTGTAAATGTTTGTCGGGTTTCCCCCTTGACTAATCCCCCTTATACACTAAGGGGGGAATACTGGAATACAAAATTTTGAAGTCCAGTTTTCCCCCTTGATAAAAATATTTTAAGGGGGAAAACTGGAATTTATTTTTTGAATTCAAGTTTATCCCCTATGTAGGAGAAAATAAAAAATAAAATAAAAGGTTAGCAATTACATTAATGATAATATTAAAGTACAGTTCTAGGAGAATATTACGTTTTGAATAAGTGATATCCTGGCTGACACTAATACCTAGTACTATCCACTTTCAGTATTGCCGATCTAATGATACCCCGGTTACTTACTGGGCTTCCTTCTTCAATTACTTTAATGGGAGTGGTTAAGTAGTGGTGTTGTATGCAACCTGTCAATAAAATATGTTTCAAAGATTCTGATTCATAATTTCTAATAACTCGTAATTAAAACGTTTGAGTATATACAATATAAAGTTAGGCCTTAACCTCCTCAACCTCAACTGCCTATATTGGTCCACTGCTGGACGCAGGCTTCCCCCTGAAGAACGCCTCATTGGCATATCTCATGGGGGGGGGGGGGGGGGGGGGGGGGGGTAATGCCCATAATTCCCACGCTGGGCATGCGGGTTGGGGATCGCAGTTCGGAGATAGAATTGTTCTGCAGGGGGCGCTGCTGCTCGCCCCCGGTGAATTCCGGGATAAAATATAGATTATGTAACTTCCTGAAAAAGAAACTTATAATGATGTTTTTGAAATTATTTTCCCTACCTCTTTACCGCGCTACAGCAATCGATAAATTATGTTCATAAATCGCGAAAGTGTAAAAAGTTTTCGTTCTAATTGGTTACTCTTCGATTGTAATTTTCTTCTTTTTCGATAAATAATTTTACTTATGGTTGTTTTAAAACATTTGTCTATTATCAAAGACTGTTTCAGCAATAAATTATAATAACCATTTGAAGAGTTTAAAAGGAACATTAATCACAGGCTCAGCTGTTGAAAGAATTGTTTCAGAGCGAGCTCTATGCAATGCCATTCAAAAGGTATGGTGACGGGAAGAGCTTACTTACTTTCAAGCTTATCTCCCAAAACTTAAAGTAGAGAATTGTTTGGAACTTGTTTTATTTTGTTGCAAATTGAACCCAGTTTTAGGGTTGTCGGCGTCAATGAGTTTGCTTTTATCGATAATTTCCGAACGTATCGAAATAGTACACGAATTCCAAGTGCGTGGCGTTTTAGACATGGTTGAATCGGTTTGTAATTTGTGGAAGAGTTAATATTGGTTGGAAAGTCGTAACTTAAAATTAGTCCTAAATATATATACACATCGTGGTTATCCCCAAAATATCAATCTTGATTTACTGCCAAAAAAAATAAAGCACCAACCGAATATCGAAGCATCGATATTCGATTTCGAAAGTCGTTGCCTTTGGGGTCTTCAAAACCAAACCAATGAATTTACTAAAAAAACCCTTTTATTTTGCTTTATTTGGAGAACAAACAGTATTACATACTTTAGGAATACACTTAGATACTAACTTTTAACAATTTATATGTCCTCGCATGTAGAAGCTAAAAGGTTGCGTGCTTGCGGAGAAGGAGTGAAAAAAATAACGATTATAAAATGGTCCATCATGGTTATTAACACTAAATCATGGTAAATATTCCGTTTTAAATGACTTTAATGGGATTAACAATCCAAACGTTTTAAGACAAAAGTTTTAAGTACTGAAGCTAAACGTAGTTTTGTATGTACGGTTTAAAACTTCTAAACTAAACAATCTAATAGGCTATTCTTCTGCAGACTGTTCACTGAGCCCGTTGAATCTTTAAATAATAGGAATATCTACGAGCACAGACTGCCTTGCAGAATTCCTAAATTTTCTTCATGTTGCACCTAAAGCATGTTAAGTCTTATGCAAATACTTTTAAGGGCAAATTTCCAGTGCAGTTTAGACTTGCAGTGATTTTGTTACTGGCAACCCTATGCTCGGAACGAGGGTCTGATTGCTCATTAATCACCAGAGCCTGTAATTACCGCGCCGCTCACGGCCCAGCCAAAGGTAATTTCATTTTAGAACTTAGACATAATGCATCGTGGCGAAAATACATAGCTTTCGGAGCTTTCAAATTCACTTGTACTTCAATTCCACTTCTGATGTTATGTTTGTATACTAACAGGCTAACAGCGCTTAGTCTTACAGAACGGATTAGTTAATAAAAAAATACACATTACAAGATAACTAATCCTACAGAAGCCTCACGTGGACTTACACTAAAACATTTTATTTCAATCCGGTTCTTTGCATGTCTCCCTGAGAATCTGTAGAAACCAGAAACCAGAAACCAAATGCTGTTTTATAATTTCTAGAATAATACACAATTGTTGTATCTCACTAATGCTTTGTCGTGGATGATTTATAGTCATGATTACCCATTCGTTTGATGTGCCTGTTTCGCCCATCAGTCCACCTGCCTCAAAACCGGATACAATAAATAAGAGAAACTGGGCTTTGCCTCACCACCCTTTACTGGCAGATGTGTTTGTGTTGGATAAGGGCTCGTGCCATCAGTTGAATCTAAAATTATCTATACAGGGTTATATTGCTAATTTACTGGCACAGGGCAGAGTTGTTGTTTTGAATAAAGTAAAACCTTTGTAGGTAATAGACGATTATGAAATGAAGTAGTTCATTCAATAATCTTACAACCCAACGTGTTCGTGATTATGGGCTGAATCTACGATTCACTCAGTGTCAGTGATTTACCAATAACCTTGTGTAAGGATGGTTGTATAAATGTATTAGGTAACATGAGCATTTTTTATGATCTCCTATAAGATCGATATGTACGATTTGTACATAAGGTACCCATCGGTAGTACCTAATATTTTCTACTAGCTGCGCCCCGAGGCTTCGCACACGTTGATCCACGCGTTTATGGAAACGTTTAAAGGTTATTTCTATCCCACGGGAACTGATTTATGGGATAAAAAGAAGCCTGTTTGATTCCAGGTTTAGGATTACCTGTATGCAAAATTTCGGATTACCTCATTGATCTAAAAAGGGAAGATAGGTTACGTTCTCCCAGCGCTTACTCAAAAATTGGCATGTGTTACAACTACACGCAAACACATACGCTCACAGTTATATTTCCAGTCCTGTGCAATACAAAGAAGAACAAAGACGGAAAGACGTATTTAGGACCGAAGTGAGACTGAGACAACAATATTTCACGCGAATCACGACCGCCCGTGCCGCCGGTCAGACGGTGACTGATGTGGGAGAACACAATTTTACACAATTTTAGGTTGTTACTTTCGAGCAACCAGTACCTCATCTTCGTTTTTAATAAATCAATGGATTACCTGTATGCAAACTCGATTCATTCAGTAGTTTTAGCGTGAAGAAGTAACAAACATCCATACAAACTTTTGCATTTATAATATTAGTGGAATTAGTCAAATATATGGTTTTCTCCGTAAAAATGTCTCAAGAACTGAGAGAGATATAGAGATATTTAATTTCTTTTCTAATTTATAGAAAAATCCTTTCATCGCTTCACAACTCTCCCTTTGAGCCGAGCTTAGTTTGTTGAGCTAAATTATAAACGACTTCCTTCCAGAACCGTTTGAAAGTTAAAACCGAACTAAAATTAGCTGAACAACTAATGAACTCGCTACGAACATGCATCAAGACAGAAATGTAGTATTTGATCACGTGGACACGAATAGGAAGGCTATAAATTGCCTCCTACAAAGACACCGGATAAGACAAATGCGAGGTGTTGCTTGCGGCGTGTTCTAACTGGCTTGTTGACTGGAAATACTACAGGAAACGATCTTACGCTATCCCGGTTGGCCTGGGCCTTGCCGGGAGTAAAGGGATTAACGGGACTACCGAGACTGGTCCCGTCTTTGTTTCATGCGGGTTTATGAACTAAGCTCGCTGAACGAGTCTTGTTTCAAACTATAAATCTTTGTGTAAACATGCAAACTAACTTGTTTAAAGTTTGATTTCTTATTTTATTTTGTTGTTTTATTTAAACGTAATTGTTGTGGTTTGGTGGTTTTATTTGCAAGGGTTTTATTGGCCCTCGTTGATTGTTCAGTCCAATCAAGAGTTGCCTGCTATAGAATACATAATAGTGAGGAGTACGTGGTGAGCATTTTGTTGAATTTATGTGGAAAACTGGGAAACATAAATTCTGTCCATAAAACGCTATATTCCTTTTCACACCTCTCATCATTCAGCAAGATCGTTCTTTGTGTTGTTTTCAATTAAATGATTGTTTTTTTTTAATGTTGTATTTTTAAAACCAGAAGGACCCACTGAGACGGCGAGCAGCGGCCCCAAAGCCAAAGCGCCTTCAGAATATTAAACACCTAAGCTATTTGAAGGCAAAACACATTTAGGTAGATACCTATCATTTCCCCTTGCTGACACCTTAAACTGCTAGTACTAGTACCAAATGTATTTAGCACAAACATGTCAGGATTGTAATATTTTCTAACTCCTCCTTTTCTTTAATAATTTCCACGAAGTACCAGTTGGTTAGTACGAAATATTTTATTCTAGTAATGCCTGGTGGATGTTCAATTGTATTTATCGTGTTTACAGCAAAAATGTATTTATCTTGTTTTGACTAGTCATAGCCTCAGCAAGATTACCAATAATCCTGTATATTTGTATGATGAATCCATAATGGCGCCAAAGTTAACAATCTCTTTGTTTGTTTCAGGTAAATTACACTTACAGGCAACCTGTGTGGAGCTTTTCTCATCTACTACGTAAGTAAAGTTAGAGCTTTATCACACTAGCGATTTTGCTGCCAGTACGCTGCGATCACGCCGCAGGCACAAAGCTAGCTCACCGCAATTAAATCACATGTAGCTCGCTGTGTACTCTCGCCCTCAAATCGCCACTGTGATAAGATTCTTAGTTAGATAGGTTGTATTATCTAATATTGTAAACATTATTCTCGCACAGATAAAATCCGGCAACTAAAAACTTTTTTCTGCTATTATTGTTATCTCCTTGCGGGAGTTAATGTAGTGATCTCCGAGATATCAAAACATTTAAAAATACCAACTGAATTGACGATGTCTACTCTTTTCGTAGAGCAAACGAAATATTTTTTACTGGAGCTAAACTCCCAAGGCTAGCGAGGTCAACGTCTGGCAGGTACAAAAGCACCGCCCCCCACCTCCCAGGAATTCTGCCTCCCCTCAAATGCACGGGTAAGCTCCTCTTCTAACCTTCATTCAATTAGTATGCCACACTAAACGTGACTAATTTATACCAAGTTTTTTTCCAACTTTTTGGGGGAAAGTTAATCATTGACGAAGTTTCTATCACCTTTTATTTACGTTCTGTTCTCGCCTAGATTCAGTTTCATAGTAAAACATAAAACCAATGGAATCCAATAAACCGTATTTATATCTCACGATATACGATTCCAACTATTAGTAAACTTTGAACAGCTCATTATGAAGTGGGCGTATTTAAATATCACACTGTTCTCACTTTGCAATTCGGATGTCCATTAATCTTATCACGTTGATCCAATCGATAGCTATTTACATTTTTATGTATTAATAATAATAAATCTCTTATAATCACTGCGTCAATGAGTCCAGTGGTCAAATAAATCAACGCATTTCCTGTAAATCTGCTCATGTTAGTTCTAATAGTTAAAGAACTCAACCCTAACTAATTCCCCTAACCTCGCTAAGTTGTTATTCCAAAGTTCCCATAAATCCTTCTACCTCTAGTATTTTCATTCTATTATTTGTGGTATGAATCAGCTTTCAGCGATTTGTAAACCCTGTTAGAAGTTGCGACATTGCAACAGTTAGCAAATCCTTGGAGGTCAGGGAACTAGAGTATTAGAACTCGCCCACGCTTCTGATAAAGGTGAGTTCTCATCGGACGGAAATACTCGTAGTACTGGCTGCCATTCAACTCGGATTATTCATCTTTCACCTTCCTGGAATGTCTTAATGCTTTTATACTTCTGACTAGCGTGATTTGCGATTTATCTTTCAAACAGTATATGATGCCTAATTATCATTTATCCTTTTAACTCAGGATAAATGAGAATTGATTAATGATAAGATTTACAGAATTTAAATTGAATGCGAGGTATCACATTCCTTCCCGTCTCAAAGAATTTCGTGACCAGTTCCATTATAATGGTTTTATGACCTAGTGAGAGGTCTGACAATGGCAAGGATGGAAAGTCAGTTGCATTTGATTCTTCGTTTCGAATGCATTTTTAAGAAAAGCTTCTCTGCTTGCTTATACACAAGAACCTATACCATTTTATATTAAGCATGGCTCTTCAAAGACGGCCAGTGATTGCACTAAAACAGCTTTTTTTCTAGATCATAAACTTCACGCTCGTCCGTCTCATTTGGCTCGCTGCAGTGGTTGTCCGTTGACCCCCGCTTTGTTTACCGTCCGGTTCTGTACGCCTACAGGCCAGCCCATGCCTTCATGTTTATCTCCATAGTCGTACTGTTGAAACAGTAGTCGCAGCTGAATTGATAAACGATCAAGTTTACTCCCTTTCATAAATCATTATTCTTCACGTTTATGTTTTGTGCTAGAATATATAATATGTCAGAGGACGATAGATAACACTGCTATATTATAAAAGAACTACAACTTTCCTCTGGTTGCGATTGCAAACAAGTGGCATCACACCAATCTTCGTTCCTACAAAGACCAGAAACTATTATGAACTAGCAAATGGTATATAACTGTTTCTAAAACACATAACAGTACCGCTAGTACAATGGGACACTTGTTACGACGACGATCGCATTCACACGACCATGTTTGAATAAGGTCCAATTCGGAAGCAGTCTATTAAAAGCATTAATTGAGTTAGGTGCTGTGCATGACATGCAGCGTCAGCGTTCACTGACGTGGAGTTTGATAAGTCACGCACACGAAAATAAAACCCCATGAGAAAGTAAACAACTGCTTCCACTTTACCACACTACGTATTACTATTGTGTTTCCAATTACAGTTTTCTACAGAATATACGCGCTTACTTACACCAACCTCACCGGTTGCTGTAAGTAAGCGCGTCCGCTTCTTTGGTATTATAGACTTATTTAGAAGTTCGAACTTGGGCGCACTCGCAGAATATCAACTGCAGGCTGGAATTTTGAGATGGGAGTGTACAACCAAATCAGAAACCGTGAGGGTTAAAGAAAAGTTGTGAAAGCAGTCATGGCTGCTTAAAAAAGTAGGTATTCCTTTTATTTATATTTTTTTACCTTGCAGGAAATTGATTCGATTGAGTTATGGCGCATTAGTCCTCTTGATCCTCTCTTGGCCATAGTTTTTGGCCATAGTTCCATCTCAAACACCCATGTCATAATTGGTGCAGGGCGCTGGTTTAGTGGTTTTCGTAACCGGGAACCTGTTTTCAGCATGAATGCGGACCTAAACTGGACCCCAATTATGGAATTCAGGTGGGCGGTGTCGGGTTGTTGATTGTTGTCATGTTAGTGATCGACACATGTTGACATTTCATAATTATTCACATTTTACTGCGATTGACTAGCAGGTGTTGAATTTAGACGCAGACGCAGGTAGTTTGACTGCACTGTGGTAGTGTGAGAACTTGAGAAGCGTTGTTCGATTAGGAAGTACCTCATTCTTAACTGCTCATAAATCTAAGTTGGTATTAAAAACAAAAAGCAAAGAACTAACATACTGATCGAATGAATAATACATAGATAAATAATAATTAATACAGACGCTGTTTTAATGATTCCAAAGATATCAGGTAAGTACGTAATATCGACACAAAGCTCTCAGGTTTTCTATTACAGCGATGGCACTAAAGTGGATAGTAGGCAGTAAAGAGCCGATAACAAAGAGTGAAACCTACGTTAGCAGTAAACTCAGTGACGGGTGCTCCCAGGGTCGACGACGCAGTAGGTCGGTCGCTGCATTCGATCGCCTCTTAAGACGCCTTCTCTTATGCAGTTGTGCACATTCGCCTGTGGTACAAGTCCTAAGCTTATGGGAACTTTTTCATCAAATGGTCCACCAGTTCCCCATGTTGTGATGTTGGGTTTGTTGAATCCGTCATTCGGGGCTGGAGTAACGTAAATCCCGGTTTCCACCGCAAGCGAAGCAGAAGAAGAACTCGTTTAGTTTAACTCACAAGAGATAACAGCTTAATTTCATTTTCACCAACAAATAGTTGAGCGAAAATACTGAGCGAGCAGAACGCGTTGAAATGATACTCCGTTCACTCATCTATCTCATTTTCCTTAATTTGCGGCGGAAATTAACAGACAAAACTTTTTTTTGGTGGAATATTTCCGGTTGATTTGATTACCCATTCTGCCATAAAACCAGCGTTGGTCTACTTTCCGTTGAGGCAGGACCTTTTTGTTAATACGGTGGATAAAGAATATTATATTTTGTGAGCCAATAAATTATTTTTCTTTCTTTGGCGGTGAAAACCCGGAAGTAAAGACTAATCCAACATGGTGTGCGTTCAGTCGACGTCTAAAGTATAGGAATACCCTATAAAATAGTTTCTCGAATGATCTGTTATTTAATGATACATCATCATGGTGTATAATTAGTTTTTTATTTTATCTACCACTACTTCCAAGATCTACATAAGTCTTCTATTTGTTTGGCTATATGACAGATAAACTGAAATGCATCCTGAATAACAAAAGCTTATAACTTACGTTAAAAACATGAATCGCTTCTAGAGACAAAGACGAGTGAACGGCTGTAAACATCCTAGTTTATGTGTTTGCGCCTAACCTTGGAATCGATTGCAGCGAACACTGCTAATAATCAGCCTAGCCAGTTGTTTATCATGAGAAAGCTTTGGTTGTATTGATCACAATGTAACAAAGCTCCAGAGGGGACGAATAATAGATTTCACCACTTGAAAGTTTCTAGATAAAGCGTTCAAAGTATAAGCGAGTATAGGATTCGCCTAACCTAACCCATTCGATGCCCAGCCTCGGCCCCGTCGCAACACGGGAGCGGAGTTAAGAACTTGCGTCTTGAGACATGTATGTGTTTAGGCTGCGTAGTTCGCTACGAGAATAAAGATGTTCCTAGCCTCAGGTAACCTTTGTACAAAGGATTTGAGCAGTTCCTCAACCTCAACCTCAATAGCATTGGTCCACTTCTGGACGATGACTTCCCCCTGATAAGCCCCTTGCTGGAGTTTAACATATGCATGGAGGGTAATGCCCATAATTCCCACGCTGGGCGTGCGGGTTGGGGATCGCAGTTGGGTGGTAGAATTTCCTGCAGGGGGTGCTGCTGCTCGCACCCTGGTGGATATCCTTTAGTCTAGGTTGAGCACTTACACGTGTCGATTATGACCAACTAGCAACACAAGTAATACGAGTCCTTACATGCCTAGACAAAATACATATCCTGAACGTTTGTAGCTGATGTCTATTCAAAAGACGATAGACGACTAAAGAAATATCCTACGAGTATGTTCTCAACCTAGCCCTGTTGTCGATGTAGGGCAAGTCCGAATAGAAGCCAATCCGAGAACTAATATAACAAATTGATGCCGCTGATGTAACCGTTGAACGTGACAGATATGGTCAAGAATGTATAGTACGCATTCATGAGATAGCTGTAACAGTGACCAATCGAGATGTTAATCACAATTTGGAGCCTACAAGGCAACTGAGTTGGTTATGTCGCGTTCATTGAATACATAGCGTCGCGAAACCATGATAATTGAACAGTAGTTTTTATCTGAGTACTTGAAACACGGCATGTTGTTGTCGCCAATATACACATGAACTGCTCAGTGTATGCACCGGCCAAGGTTTCCATTCCACACTATAAGTAGGTACTTCGGAAACAAAGCTTCTGAAAATTTTACCTTCACACAAGCTCTCTGTTTGTTTATCGATATTTCTCGAACTCTTTGTTTAAACAATTTAATATTTTAATTTAATTTTGTTTGTTTAAATATAACTCAAAATACTTACTTACGCAAGTACTTTAAGTTTATTTTGTGTAAACATAACTGTTATTTTGTATAACTGTCTAAAACTAGATGTTATCTTATGTGATACCTTTAAGCAATTCTTGTATATAAATATAAATACATAATATACCTATATATTCTGAATCTCGGAAACGGCTGCAGTCATTTTCATGAAATTTTGTATACAGGGGGGGTTTCGGGGGCGATAAATCGATCTAGCTAGGATTCATTTTCAGAAAATATGGTTTTATTCGTGTTTTTTAATAATTTTTATCAACTTTATCGTAATCCTTTGACTCTTCCTGACATCTATTGGCGAATAATATTACTATAATTTCTAAAAAAACAGAACTTCAGGTCATCCAGGCACTTTCTATTTATGTTCCTCGTTTCCTTATAAAACTACAAACAATATAAATCTATAAAAAGTAGATATAATATTGAAAGACGCTGCCTACCATAAAACAGTTTTTAATAACTAAAAAATAAGTTTTATTTTCAGCTTCCCGTTCAGAATAAAAATTCATTTTTTAATACCTACCACTTTATTTCCGTGCCAGTTTCATTTTTCAAGGTGTACATTGTATTTATGGAAATTATTTTTTTACTTTGACAATAATGCCATTATTGTTCATATGGCTTTGTGTCCGTAAAGTGAACTTTCAACGAAACGAACTTTTATTCTGAACGATTACGTTTTTGTGAAGAGTTTTATCTTAAATTTCCATTGTTCTTGGCTGTTGATAACAGTTGGCTTTACTGTCCTTATTTAAGGCGCATACCCGAGCCAATCTGACAGCGATACCTATTTTATCATATTTTTACGTTTATCATAGGAATTTTTAAAAATCCTACGTTCAGTTTGTGGTATCTATTATAAGCTACTTTTTAATACTTCTTTCATAATTTTATCTCATATAGTTTAGGAGGAGATGCGAAATTAGAGTTTGGTGGCCAAAAAGCGCAACTTCGTATCTCTTCCCAAGCTTTACAAAATGAAACTATTACAGAGACATTAATAAATAGCTTAAAATAGATACCACAAACTGAACGTACGATTTTTAAAAATACCTGCGTTTAACGTAATAATAAGATATAATAGTTGGGGGCGCCACTTTCGGTGCTGTATGGGCCTTAATCTATAGGACTTTATAGATTCACAATGATGATGTTTTTAATAGATGTGGGACCTTGATATTTTATTTATTTCTTTTACATAGTCATAACAAGTCGTGTTCTTACGAAGTTGAGTTACTGTTCCTACCAGCTACTCGAAATTATTATCTTTCGCAAACATTCCACGCCTAGAACTCAACGAACTAGTGGTTATCAGGTTACCTAGTTATTACTTATTAGCAGCGCCTCTCGGTTTCACCCGCGTAGTTCCCGTTCCCGTGGGAATGTTAGTTAAATAAAGCCTATGTCACTCCCTGAAAGTAAGCTTTTTAATGATGAAATAATTTTTTTAATCGGTTCAGTAGTTTCGGAGCCGTTCAATACAAACAATCAAATCTTTCCTCTTTATAATATTACTAGCTGCGCCCCGCGGCTTCGCACGCGTTGTTCCTATGAAAACATTAAAAGGTGATTTTCATCCCACGGGAACAGATTTATGGGATAAAAAGCCAGATCCGTTCAGTAGTTTTGGCGTGAAGAGGTAACAAACATCCATCCATACATCCATCCAAACTTTCGCCTTTATAATATTAGTGTGATTATAGATTTAGATGGTGATATAGTAGCCAGCATAGCTCTTGAGCATTGCTATACAGCGAGACAATGCAGCCAGCGCAGCGTCTTGGGGACGCTTCCGACTGGTATGAATCGGTTGAGCTACCTGTAGATTGTTTGCAACAGTCTGCTGTTGCCGCTATTGTTTGTAAATATTAGTTCTAATTTGTTTCTCATATTTAATTGTAATATTCTTGGTAGAAACTAGTTTGATAATTTGCGAGTATTGTAACATCAACCTCAACAGCCTGTAAAGGTCCACTGCTGGACGCAGGCCTCTCCCTGATAAACGCCTTATTGGCGTTTAACTCATGCATGTAGGTAGCCCATAACCCCCACGCTAGGCATGCTGGTTGGGGATCGCATTTGTTGGTAGAATTGTTCTGCAGGAGGCACTGCTGCCCGCCTCCGGTGGATATCCTTGAGTCGCCTCTTACGACGCCCACGGGAAGGGTTGGGGTGGTGCAAATTCTAAGCCAGCACCACTCAGCTATTAATAGCTAGTATTGTAAGTAGGTACGTAATCTAAATCACGTTGTTGCTTCGGACCGCACAGAATGTTATTGTAACCGCAAACTGTTTGTGTTCCATATCCTACACAAGGTGTATCAGATTCATGCAGTTTCTTGAAAACTAGATAGGTTTAAATTTCTGATAACTTACTTTTCTTCATCAGTCCTGTCGTTATTAATAATTAACTTAATAAGGATAATTTGAATTATATTGCATGCAACATTATTTCTTCTATGTTCACATAGTTGATCTCAATCTAGAACAAAATTGTAAAAATGCTTTGCTTATTCTTAATTTGATTGTTATCTGATTTGTGAATTAATAAATAAATAAATAAATAAATAAATAAACTTAATGCGTTTTCGAAGCTTTAAGGCTATTTCTTGATTTGACTAGGTGGCAGTTATGATTATGACTAAATCACTTTCTGACTAAATCTCGTTATGACCACACCGCTTTAGGACCACAGAGCGTTTGAACTATACCGTGTCCATTTTGAATGAGGCATAAACGTATACAAACCGCCCATACTTAACCTAAAATTCACTTTGTTGGCGCGTCCTTTTAAACGTAATTTACGTTACTTGTCGATTTTAGATCCTCCCTTCAATAAAAATTGCTTACAATTATATCTGAAACTCGACGCCATGTCTTGTGATTTGGAATCGGTAAATTGTGTTTTTTTTGTGGTATACTTGTTCACAAAAGCTCGTTCTTTGTGATTGCACAGTAAAAAGTAATAATAAAAGTTAAGTTTATTAACGAAAACACTAATTTTATCTACTCATAGTGTGCGAGCGTCGTCGGCATTTTGTTAACGCACGCATTCAAAGAAATGCCATAGTTTTTTAGTGTAAGGGCTATTATCTGACGATTTAAATCTTTGGCGAAACCCCTTGCGGAGAACACAGCTACTTGCTCTACCTAACCAACATAGAGCAGATAACAGTACAGTACATACTAGAGTTAGTCTTGAAGTGGCTCAGCGAGTTATAACGCATGCATAACATTGCTTGAACCGGCTTTGGACTATTCCGAAAAAAATATAGTTAGGTATGTGGGAATTACTAATTAGATATTCATAAATTCAAGCATATAGCTAATCCCAATATCTATGTTCTCTTCGTTAATTTGATTCGACTTGAGTGACCATTATGCTTTATAATGCGTACTGCAGGGGTATTTTAATTCATTCGATTCGATTCCGATGGATCTTTAGAACGCTATTTTGATTCGAATATCATGTTTTCGAATAGTTTAAAATAGCGTAAGTTTAGTTCTTTGTCAAAAGTCTCCGATATCGAATCCGAAGACCGATTTCTGATTCCGATTTCTACAGATCGGAATCGAACTGACGGAAACGAATCGAATGAATTAAAATATTCCTGTAGGTGCCCGCTAAGAAAATACATGGGTCTCATTCTCATGGCTATAGTTTCTCTTCCGTCTAATCTTAATGTATGACTGTACGTACAACAGAGTAGCAGGCTTAGTGCGTGAAAGCGGGCATTTTGGCACATGGCCAACTACGGGTCGGCGAATGCAAGGCCCTGCATACTGTTGCAATAACTGCACTCTGATGCAACTCTGCGACGCAACTACTGCCTCGAACCACGAACCATGGCTGATAACTAACATTTGTACATTTTACACCTACCAATTTAGGCGTATTTGCTTCGATCAATTTGATCGTATTTGCATTAAAATATTCCGACCGAAAATATCTTAGCAGGATTCTTTATTGTACACAAATAATACATAGTATGAACTTATTTCAAAAGATATGTACAAAGAGCTTAACCCTGCTAAAGAGTTTTCTTCCAGCAACACCTTAGAGTTATAGGAGAGGCGATGGAATAGGTAGAGGAAGTGTACAAATTGCGAATATAATAATATACATATGTAGGTAATATGCTATAAACGTACATAGATTAAAAATAATAATGACTAAAATAAACCTCTTTAAATAAATAAACATGTGTCCAGTCAACATGTATTTTTTTTGTATTTAAATGTTTTTGTGTAGTATTACAATCATCATATTTAACAGAACAGGCACTAATGATGTTTGATAAAATAATTTACCTCAAACGTAGTAAAATGCAATAGGTACATTCTTACTATTCGTTTTTCTGAACATCAAATAAATTAAGTTTAGTTTATTACTACATAAGCCAAAGCACACAATGATTAATAAAGCAGGTATCTACTTACTCGCCGGGACGTAAAATTAATTAAAATTTGTGCTTAAAATTCTATAATTCCGAAGCACACACTTACGCTCATGTTTATTACTTACTTGAAATTTTATTGAACCAGTAACACAAGTGTGTAAACTAAGAGTTTCTTGAAATTATGTTTATAATCGACCAAGTGATTTACGCTCGCACTCAATGCAGCATGGAACGAATTCCCATAAGCTTTTCCATGGTGCTGATGTAACCGTCATAAAATGTAAAATTCATGATTCTTTCAAGTGTTACCAATAACACGATTGATGGATGAACGAGAAAAGGTAAGGCTTTGAATGCACGAAACATTCCTAACGATACATTATGGGCTCGCCGTAGATTTAGGTAAGGCATAAGGTTTCAGTTATGTTTATGTTATTATGAGTGTGCCATAAACCGCCATACTGTGGCTTACTGGGCTGTAAGCTGACACAAAGCCTCCACAACAATGAGATTCGAGCTTTGTAGTTTGGGTAACAGTGTGGGCGAACGCGAAAGCAAGCACCTATTTATGAAGTTGTTGGCTATAGTACGAATAAGATCATTCAAATAAGTACCGTATCTGTCCTTGTTTTAATTTACGATCTTGAAATTAAAAGTATGGGCCATGAAAAGCTAAGTTAATAGGTACAAGACGAAGTAGAAGTCAATTGTCTTCAAACTCGCTGGCTTGTCAGTTCCATTGCAACGTGACCTATTTCCTAAGCTTCGAGCGTTCGACACAAACTGGTTGGGAAGTAGAAACCGGCATCTTGTCTTCAACTCAGAAAGTGTCAAACTGCCATTGAAACGTAGTGCCGATTGACTTAGCGATCCACTCAAGCCTGCATAACGTGGCAAGATTAGGTAGGAACGTTATATTTACATCTACTTAAGTATAATCTGTAGGTATATTTAGGACAACGCTAGAATTAAGAAGTGCATTTAGTTACAAAATACATAGTATTTCTTCTTCATGTTATTTTAGCGCAGATAAGTAATAGGGCCGGTCATCGTACTTTACTGCGGCGAGTCGTGTGGGCGTCGCGCTACGATGACGCCGATGTTTATCTACCTACTGATATTATACAATTAAAACGTTGTTTTGCGACCTGTTGCTTTCCGTACCCCTTCTATATCACGGCTCGATTGGACCGCAAACCCTTTGCAGGTTACAGATTTATTGCCGCGTGCAGAATGAGAACGAAACACTAAAGCTGCCGACTAGAACACGAACTCATTAATGACGCACTTTTTGCTTAGATAAGGACCGTTACACAACGCCTGATTGTTTACAATACAACACGATCATTCACAATACCGGAGCACACGTGCTTTCCAATAAAAACTTTAGAGGTCAAGTGTAGGCGTATTTATATCTGCACGAGGCTGTATGCGGGGACGGTCATTAACTGGGACAAAGACCTCCAGTTCCACCGAGCGTTCCCCCCTCGGGGTGGTTTCGCTTTCCGCCTACTTCGGTAAAACTCGTAGACAGTCGCTGTCGCTCGGAATACGCGAAAAACGTTCGTGATTTCCAAGAAAAGAAACACGACGTGAAATTAGAGCGCCAATTCCAGACTAAAATTGACTTTTCCACTTCGGTCAGGGTCGTTGTAGCATTATATTTTATAGATCGAAGTTCACAGGCACGTTTTATTGTATTCTGTCCTGCCTTTGACCTCGCGCGGTAGTTTTGCTAAAAATAGTGGAAGGCTAGTTAAAATAAAAAGTACTGCCCTGTGCTGAGGGTTTGATATTCCTGCTTACGAGACACGTGCTCGAGTAAGGACTTCTTGATTCTGATGCGGCCTTCATAAAACGGCTTAAGAGGGCTATACTCCCGCAGGGCTTTATTTGGAAGTCGGTACTCCAGTAAACCAATTTCCGTTCAGTTCTTTTGCGATTCCACCAGGAAGTTAATATCAAGAAGGGTTGTGTGGTTCCTCAAAGGATCCTCACGGTGTGATTAGTCAGACGGCCGGTCACCTCACCTCGCCTTCCTCCCTTGTAATGTAATTACAATGCGTTTTATCGATACATCCGGTGCTTTGTTTCGGAGCACCGCTACATGAGGGCGACCTGACTGAACTGAATGCATAATGGTATCTACTCAATTATGTAAATTGGCGACACGATGGTGCGACGGAGACGACATCGACCCGACGCACAGGATATCAGGTCATGTGTTGATTTGCCAACGCCTTATCCTTGTATTGGTGAAATATACCACATAACAACAGTACTTATAGGTAAATATAAACCTAAAAAGATAGGTACAAAATAATTTACTTGCAGAAAAATTACTCCCAAGCACGCGGTTACTCAAGCACGCGGTTTTAGCAATGTTTCTGACGTATTTCAACAGAATAAAACAAACGAAACTCGATATTCCTTCACACTTTCAGTGTCCATAACGCAAATGTTTTGCAGCTCTGACGTTCATTCGGCCACGCGTGGCCAGTTAACGCCTTATAGAGCATAGAGGTTTATGAGCAAGAGGGTATGAGTAGAGTCTCGTTGTGCAAAGACTCGTCCGGAGAAGACCAAGCAGCGTCCCCATGCTGATTGATGGGTGTGATTATCGCACAGACATCCGAGCTGCCGCGGCGCCTAAAGGATTATCTGTGAAGTTAAGTATATCTCTACTACCAAGCGCGCAGGCGCTTGGTATTAGAGATATACCTTTTTACAATTAACAAAAGTACAAATTACTATTATTTATTATTATTAATTAACGTATGCACTTACCTGTTCTTTTGTGTTCTCTAAGAAGTTATTGCCCCAAGGCTTTGATTAGGAACCTGCCGCCTAGCGCCTACCCAGTATTATTAGTATTAATCTATTGCCCTACTTCGGACTTCGGATACCTTGATCGATGCTCGCAGATCATATTGAATCCGTCAGTTAGAAGGCACATAAAAATAAGGGAGAAAGAAACTAATTCGCTTCTCAAAATTGAAGAATAGAGCTTTGTTTTGAGGACTCCAGCTGACGAGATGTGATCGTGACGTCTCATTTCTGTATGGGATTTACACACTAGTAGGTACTAGGTATAACGGCTGGTGTTAGATCTGCGTAGTAGTTACGTCGTCGATAGCCTCGGTGGTCTCGGTCTGTCGGATGACGCGATTGGCGAACACTAGTGGCAGGTTGGGGCAGGTCAGTTATTGTGTTTTGTTATTGTTCAATCAGGGGGACTCGTAATAACCCAAAGCGAATATTCTGATTCGTTTTAACCGACTTCCAAAAAGGAGGTCTTCTATTCGACTGTTCTTTTTTTTTGTTACCTCAGATACCTATTTTGGTTTTGTGATCCGATTTTTATGATTTTTTTATTTGAAAGCTGTTGCTTCCTGTTTGGTCATGAGGAAACCATAAAATTGAAGTCGGTTTATAGTTTTTTTAAACAAACCCAATTATTATTGATTATAGTAGTATGTAGTTGCTGCCCGCGGCTAAGCACGCCTTGATTCTATGGAAACGTTTAAATATTTTTTCTATCACATGGGAACTGACATAAGAGATGAAAAGTATGTTATGTTATGTCCTTTATAGATCCTTAGTCCTTTCAAAGGTTTTTCTTCAAATCGCCCTGGATGAATCCTCACGCGAAAATACTGGTTTTGTAATTCCTGGCAAGGGATTATAAGGTACTATGTTTTATTCCAGACCTATAAACAACCCGAAAAAAAAAGTAGTAGTAAAGTATGCAAAAAAAAAAATCAGCCCGATTCGTTCAGTAGTTTTGGTGTGAAGAGGTGTACCTAACATACATCCAATTCAAACTTTCGCATTTATAATTATAATGTTTGGTCAAGTAAGTGGAGATGTGGCCGAAGATAGAGCCCGTTTTCCCAGACGGAACTTATTTACCTACCCTGGTCTTGAAGACTCCGAGATTGTACTCCAACGGGAAAAACGACGCAGGAAGCTCATTTCACTCTTTGGACGTGTATATTTCATCATCATCTTCAGCCTATACTAGTCATAGGCCTCCCCTATTGAGCGCCATAGCGCCGTCTTCAGCTTGACACATCCAGCATCTGCCTGCAGTCTTTCGCAAATCGTCATCCCTCCTGGCCGGATGGCGTCCTACACTACACTACGTTTGCCAAGTGAACGGTCTCCACTCAAGAACTCGTTTACCCCAGCGGTTGTCGGTTCTTCGCGAGATATGGCCGGTCCACTGCCACTTCATCTTGCTAATTCATTGAACTATGTCGATAACTTTGGTTCTCTGACGCATGTATTCATTACAAATCCTATCCTTCAGAGGGACTCCGAGCATAGCTCTTTCCATAGCTCTTAAACTGGTGGACCAGCCCTATCGTTAGTGTCCAATGTGCACGTCTTAGCTCTGTAGGTCATGACGGGTAGGACGCACTGTGGTATAGATAAGGAGAAGACTCGACGTAGTTTTCCAAACGCTGCCCAGCCTAGCTAGACCATTCTCTTGGCCTCCTCAAAATTGCTGTTGTAAAGACAAGAATCAGTTGAGCTACGTGATCGTTTGCAACGGTATGCAACTGCAGATTTTTAATTCAAAAGACTTATATTTATGTATATTTTTTATTTGATTGTGATTTATTCAATTATGTTAGTTATTAATTTTCTTAAAGCTATAACTAAATATCAAAGGTTATCGATTACTTTTAGGAGATTATCATGTTCTATGTTTATATTAACCTCTCTACTATGGGTCTACTTAACACCGAAAGCAAGGCTTATCTTTTTCTCGGATTTATTTATGGTCCAAACTCATTGATAGTGATAACAGAACGTATATTCTGAATTTAGACAATACGCCCCCACGCTGTTCGAAACGTTCAAATGCATACTTTATGTCTTTACTGTTGGAGTTTAAATTCGGTTGGGTGTTGTGTCGAAACGAAACTCGAAACACATTTAGATGAGATAGTTTCGGGCCCTGTAGTTCCAAACGCTGCTCTCTCTGTATTCTCTGACTTCTTTATGATAATGCCCCGACGGACGGTTACCATTAGCAAATTAATACTAAACAGACGAAAGGTATAAAGCGAGTTTGATGTTAAATACGTTGAATAATTTGTTGGGTATTCTTTAAGTCTCGAATTTATAAAGTTTCAAATTAATTTTAGTCTAGCCTTTGAAACGGGAGCGGTATTTAATTTCAGACTCGCTATGCCCGCGGCTTCATCGTCATCAACGATAAGAAATATGTCGAACTTTCCGATTCGTTTTCGTGCAAACGCAAATTATCCATATAATATCCAATAGATATAAGAGTTGCATGACCAAAAAAAACATACTTAAATTTTCCTTTTTCGAGACCACACCAGGTACATCTTCTCATCTTCTCACGAAGCCCGGCGATGCCTAGTGGAAAATGTGGAAATCTTGTTACAACAACCCGTTACTGAAATTATAACCAATAAATATTCATATACAAGGGTGTATATGTATAACTAATATACTTTTTAGGTGCCTCTAGAAACCCACATGATTAATGTCAGTATCGTTAACAGCACGTTATATTGTCGGAAAAGCATTCGTGCACTACACTCTGCCCAACTTCAATCTTCCTCAGCAATTACGGGCAGCGCTCGAGTGTGAAATATAGTTAGGTAATAACTGGACTGCTAATTAGGCATTTCATTTCATCGTAAAAGTAACTGCGCTGTTTAAACTGAAGTTTATTCCCGTGTTGTGGGATTGGCTTCCTACAACCAGGTGGGCAGGTTTCTCAAACATTTTACATTATTGCATCTAAAATTTATAACGAGATTTAAACACGATAATTATTCAAATTCTCAGGGATTATATCCACGAGTTCGAGTTCAAATTCTCTAATTATTTATCGCTAGAGCGTCGATAATTAAACTTTTCTTTCATAGAGGAATCTTGGCAGGTATATAAAGGTAGATATAATGAAAAGCATTATGTTTAGATAAGAGAGAGAGAGAGAGAGAGTTCAAAAAGAGTGGCCTAAATTTTATCCAGAAGCATAAAATTTAACTTACTTAAACCAAATTTAAATCTAGGTTTCAATTTTCACAACAGCAGCACGGACCGAACTTAAATAGGCCATTATAACATGTCGCATCAATTTACTGCAACAAAAGCGCTTTAGCTTTATTTGGGCCTCGGTAACAAATAGGGCGAATTTCGGATGCAGGCCCATGGGCATGGGGCGGCGAGGCGCGGGGGGAGTAAGGGCAACAATGCGGCCTGCGTATCGATCTGCCCCCGCCTCTCGCGTCACCCGGCCGCGAACAGAGAACCGAGCCTACTACGTGAGCGAGCACGGACCTCCATGACCTCTATGCTATCCTGGTATCTTTCGAACTGTTTTACTATTACAGAAGATCAAAAACCACTTTCTGTGCTTGATATAAAACATCGAAGACATTTCATATAAAGATCCGCATCGGATCAAAATTAAAGAAACACATTTTTATAGGTCACAGCACAAATAATAATAGAAAGTATAGGATATAAGTTAACTCATCGGTATATCAATGAATCTATCTATACGCTGCATATCAGTTATCTAATCTTACAGATATTTCACAAACAGACAAACCTGACTGAACTAGTGATACGATAACGAATCCCCCGGGAGTTACTAAGCTAATATTTGGGTTAGAGGACACCATACAATCGAACCCCAACTTTGCATCTTGGCTAAACCCCTGCGGTAATGTTTGATTGCTGTTTATAAGCAGTTCTGTATTAGATTGTGGTAGCTCATTTAAATACAAGGGGTTTTGGTAACCTTTTTTAAGTTGACATTGAAATGAGTTCGTCGTCGTTGTGAAACGACTTTGTTTTTAATTAAGGATCTCTTTGAATACAAAGCTAAAGTCCGAAACGTGAAGTCGTGGGCGACATAAAAGGCTGTTCAGATGCGACTTAGGGCGCGTTAGTGAAACCTAATAAAACCCGTTATGGTCGCTACGTGACGCGTGCCAGGGTAATGAGTTTTCGGAGAAAGCTCGACACATGGGGAGTTCTCGGTACTGCTGCGACGAGCGAGGAGCACCAACAAAATGCATCATAAATACGTTGTTAATTCGTGCGGTTTTTGAAACATGATTCGAAAGTACCTATGATATTGTTTTATGTTGAGGCACTGGCACGTAGTACACTACATAGATAGTTAATAAAATTATCATGCAGCTTGGCCTTTGTCCAATAGTGTTATAAAAAAATCCGTCCAAAATAAAACACCACGGAGTAAAGTAAGTAAGTACCCTACACCAATCAATTAGTCACACCGACCGACCCACATTGTTTGTCATTTCAATTTTAAAAGCCACTCCAAACCCTTTGACGAGGCCAAGTTTTACATTCCCCACATTCCACGGGCGCGTGATATTGTGCCGAACGAGCGCATCTCATATCTCTTTCTCGTCCAAGCTCACCCTTTACTCACATGGGAGTTTGTCTCAGGTGTGCATGACAGACTGAAGCGAAACAAAACTAAGACACACATGCAAGTCAAGTTATTCAAAAGCATAAATGGCAGAAAAAATAATACAAAAACAATCAACTGAACTCATTAGATCAGCATGGGGAAATGGCTGCGTATAAAAATCCCTAATGAATTATGAAATATGCATGTTTGCCTTTGTTTTCGTTTTACGAGTTTTGGACATCCGTGTTACGCTAGCGCTTCTAAATTAATCAGTTTAAATGCATACGGGGCAAAGGGTAATTCCGGTCAATTAGAGTCCTCGTCTCCTGATGCCGTCGTCGCCGACATTAGGGCTTTTATACACGGACTGCAAGGCAACCGCAGCCGTCGACTGTAGGCGACGACGTCAGTCGACAACAGCCGTTGACTGCAGTTGCCTTTCAACTTGCAGTCCGTGTAAATGAGTCCTTGGATAGATCTGTTGAGGCTTTCACAAAGCGGATTTGGAACGCGTTTGCGTATTGATGTTCTATAAAAGCACGATATCACGTCATTTGCATGTCTATAATATTATACAAAATATAATACCTTTTTTTTGTTTGATGATTTTTGCCCATCCGTGTAACGCTTCTAAATTAATCAGTTTAAATGCATACGGGGTAAAGGGCCATTCCGGTCAATTAGAGTCCTGGCAGGTTTGTCTGCCCTGCCGATACCGTCGCGTCGCAGACGTTAGAATTAGAACTGTTGTGGTGGCTTTCATTAAACTTTGATTGGGATCGGCCACTCCACGGATTTAGAACGCGTTTGCGTATTGATGTCCTAAAAGCACGATGATTTGCTGGTCTATAATAATATTAATAATTAATAAATATAATATAAGCTTTAACTTCTTTTTTAATATTTTATATTAAAACTAATCGTAGTAGGTACGATGTCTCTAGTTGTGGTTTTACCTAGACCACAGACGTGATATAGTTAGAAAGAAATAAATAAAGAACATAGTTTTATTTACCTTAAAACATACCTACCTAAACAAATAAAAATAATGCTGTTAAATAAGGCTATTTACATTACCTTTATGTTGTGCGCAGCAGATTCTAAGGCAAATATGGCCTCCACTCAGCGTTGCTCGTTGTGCAGGATGAACCGAACACTGCTGTGTCCACAGATATCAAAAACTAGATCTCTGTGGCTGTGTCCAACCAGCAGCGCTGGTTTTCAGTGAGGGCTTTATACGTCAGGTGGTTAGTACTTTACTTACTATTTTTATTGTGCCTCAGAGGTCGTCGCAAAGTAAGAAGTAAGTAGGCATTTATATATTTTTCACTTCTAGCTAACTTTAGGAAACGTTCCGTTTAGTGGATTTTTGGTTCCAAACCGATAAAACATTTCACTGACAAATTCGGCGGAAGTATTAAAAGGAAATTAGGAAGTATGTTTATGAAGAAATAAACTTTTAACTCAACTTTTAAAACAATCTGCTTAAAAGTTATTAAATTCTTCGAAATTGGGTTAAGAGTTACGAAATTGTTTACGATGGTGTAACATACATATGTTGGGGAAAATTCGATATATTTTTTAATAAAGTTTTTTTACATATAACTAAAGTATGTAGGTATCATTTTGTTTGATAACTTTTTGCCATCTTGTAGGTAGGGACATAATCCCATTGCTATAGAAATGTTGGGACTTCTGATCGAAATACCGCGACAAGTGATTTTGGCAGTCCTCTCGTGATGTTAACCTGACACTGCCTAAAGAATTCTGAAAAACCGAAACAGGTGGATATCTGAAGGTGCAAGGTCAGGACTATACGGCGGATGCATTAACACATCCCAGCCAAACTCTCTTAATTTTTGCTGAATGGCTAAAGATGTGTGAGGTCTAGCGTTATCATGATGAAAAACCACACCCCTTCTGTTGATTAATTCCGGCAGCTTTCTCTCAACTACTTGCTTTAATCTCATCAGTTGTTCGCAGTAGAGTTCAGAATCGATGGTCCTGCCTGATGGTAACAACTGATAATGAATAATGCCCTTCCAATCCCACCACACATATAGCATCACCTTGTTGCGAGTTAACCCGGGTTTCGCCACAGTCTGTGAAGCATGACCGGCCTTTGACCACGACCTTTTTCGCACGTTCTTGTCATACGTGATCCACTTTTCATCACCTTCTTCAAAAATGGTTCGGTTTCATTACGTCGTAATAAAGAATCACAAATGAGTACACGGTTCATTAGGTTTCTTTCAGTGAGCTCGTGAGGTACCCAAATATCGAGCTTTTTTGTTTACCCAGTTTTTTTTTCAAATGCGCCAGAACTGTTTTGTGGTAAATTCCCAGTTCTTCAGCTACGTCGTAACTACTGATATGCCGTTCTTGCTCCACTTTTTCAAAAATGGCATCAATTTTATCCGTTATAGGGCGACCAGAGCGACGTGCATCTTTGACATCAATATTTCCGGATTGAAAACGCTTTTTTCGCGGCTTGTGTTGCATTTATACCTTTTTTGTAGTCAAATTTTAAAATGTATTGAATTTCTTCATTAATTTCACTCATCTTAACAGTACGAAAACAAATAAAAATCACACATTTTCCTAATTTGAATTTGGAATGATGTTCTTTAAAATTTAAACTTTTAATGATACCAAAACCAGCCAGATACAAATAGTATAGGCAAAGAGATTTTATTACAAGTTCATACATACTACGAGTATAATGCGAAGTCTTCTTTTTCCCCAACCTAATATGTAGTTCCGATTTTTTCCCGAATAATTAAATTATTATAATACATTATACAGGGTGGGGCAAATTTTTGGCCCCTTAAGGGTAGCTACCGTGTCTTTGGTAGTTAGAAGGTTTTAGGATCAGGATCACTTTTCCCAAAGTAACATACCAAATCAAATCGTAAGTTTTGGCAATAATCTAAAAAAACTATTCCCATACATTTTCTATGAAAAAAACGAGTAAGTGAAAACAACAATGTCACGGGTTAGGGGATCTCAGTTTGGTCATAGAATTCTTCTGCAGGAGGCGCTGCTGCCTGCCGCCGGTAGATATCCCTTAGTCGCTTCATACGACATCCGCGGGAAGAGTTGGAGTGGTGCAAATTCTATGCCGCCGGCACCTCACGGCGAATTTTGTGACAGATATGCAAGAAATGATCATTATGATAAATAATATTGCATATTATGAATGCAACATGAAGTTTCAGTTCATGGCCGCACGCACCGCATATTGATTCTTATAGGTCTCGAGATAGTGATATAATCAGCTGCTCAGCTGGAGGGCTCAAGTGTCTGTTACGTTTATGAACGTATAGAGGGCGTGTCGTCGTATCTATTTTTAACTTTACGAGTTCAATTCCCTATGCCTCGGGCTCCCCTTATTCGTAGACCGCTTTCATCCCTGTTTATATCCAATAGACTATCTCTCCAAACTTTTGGTCCAACATCAAGAGGCTCAAGCAAATCCTGAAGATGCAGACACAAAATAAAAATAAGTAAATAAATAGCTAACAGATAGTGTTGGGAACGCTTCCGATTGGTAATGATATGGATCAGTTGAGCATGAAAACTATAATCCGACTTCAATTTTTATAGTTTTTTCATGAACTAAACCAAATTAAAATGGGACAAACACAAGGGAAGCACCAGCTTTCATCTAAAAAAAGCAAATTGATTTACGCAGTTCGAATCTTCATATTGTTGTAATCTGGGTGATTACAGGTGGGGGGTGTAGGTGTTCAAAATATCTTACTATCCATTGTTTCATATATTTATATGAGTAGTCAGTGTGTTCAAAATTATCTTAAGAAAGCTCAAAAGAGTTAACATACTACGTTTGAGAGATTTGTTTTTTTTTTATTTGACGCTGACTGACATAGTAGAATACATAGTTGTCGATACTGTTGCAAACAACCTAGGTAATAGTAGATTATTTGCAACAGTCTGTAGTTAGCTTAAACTAACTAACCATTAAACTAATTAGTGTTAAATTGTTTCTTTGTTAATAAAAGCATCACAGCTACTTATGAATATCCTAATCCCGCATCAAACATTATGAAAAATTGCTTGTTTATATTATAATTAAGTCCAGGGTGACTCAGTAACCTCGAGGCAAAATCTCCCTCTGCGACTTGCGTAGAGCACTTAGTTTGACTTTGGTTTTGTTGCTTGTAAAAGTAATGATCCCTACATTCTGCGCGGGACGTTATGGACAATTATTTCGGCAGTCGGCGGTCACACGCGTGGCTCGTGCGTGCCTATTCCAACCAGAGAGCGTGTGTCTTTCAAAGATGGTAGGGGAACAAACTACGAGATTTTGGCTGGATAATAGCAGTTAAAGGGTAGCTGCATAATGTAAAGCACTTACACACACCACTTAGCTGATCCTACCTAACACATTTAAAACGGATCAAATATTATTGACTGATATATATGTATGTAGGTATACGTAACCAAAAAGAAAATTACAATCTAATAATAAAATAAACTATTATAGTACAATACAATACAAAACTAAGTACTTAATCGCTTAGAAGCGATCTTTGGGCAACCTTTATATCTTTCTTAGACAGTTGCATACAATCTTCAGGTAGCTCAACTGATCCACATCAATACCAGTCGCTATCTGCATTTCCCTGCTGTATGGCAAAGCTGATGCGCTGCGCCAGATGCTCACCAGCTCTCGTGCACGCATCATCAAAAAATGTGCTTAAAACGTATCGATTTTGTTACGAAAATAGTGTTATTATCGGTCGCCTCCACTTGACCCTTGCACCACCGCGCACCGGCGCTGGTCGATAAGGCCATGTGTGCAGGCTCCGCGGGAGTCGCGCCCCCCTCGCCGCCTATTTTCATTTATCACTCGAAGACTGCCCGATAACGTACCCATGACGCGCCTGCTGGCGGGAGCATGGACTAAATTAAATATTATGATCCAGTCGAGGCAACTGCTAGAACGCACGTGTTCAACAGATATTCATTAATGGTGTCACATTTTATCTCAGGTTGGTTTCCTCGATGACTGATTGATTGATTGATTTATACCACATGTAGGTTTCATGGTCTCCCCACATGTTGGCCGAGTGGTGTGTGGTAAGTTCTGGTACTAGTTTTGGCAGTTCTCGGTCGAATGGTCAGCTGATGATGGGTGCCTATGAAAATACGTGAACTTATGCTGTCCCTCGTATCCTGAAGCTACAAATAATTTTACGGCATATGCTTTCACCACTGAAAAAGTAAATAACATAGAGCGTCGTCTATCGCAGGCAGTCATCGCAGACGCAAATGTTTCGTTTTCCTTGCAAATAAAATCGTCTAGACATGCTTAAAGCACCAATACCTCGTACGAGTATGACCCATTGTGACCATTCAATAAAATGTAACAAAACGAGCAGATTTCTTCGACGAAGTGTTAATAAGTAACTTGATTATCTCCCCCCTTCGTGCAGGATCTGTCAAATCAGTACACAATAGGACCCATTTATCGATCGAGCCATGGGGCGAGTAAGGAATCTAATACAAGTTTTTTATTACGCGCGAAACGAATGAGGTAAAACGTGTTTGAAATAGACAGGGGATTAAGTATCCCCTGCAACAACGCGAGGGGTCGCTTGTGTGTTCTTAGCAAGTAGGTACAGTACAGTTAGTGTCGCAAGCGGTCTGCACCGTTGACGAACATTAAACAATTTTGCGATGCGCTTTTTCTGCCGACGGTACTCGCTGTGCGTGCTCTCAGTCAGTTCTGGCGGATCGCAGGGATCAATTTCACGCGGATCGATTACTCTTTACATTGAAGAACAAAAACTTAAAGCCACAGTTTTAAAAGAAGGCAAAAGGTCCAGAAAATATTTTTCATTATTTTACGAGACATTGGACCAGAGCCACATGTAGAGACAATGAATAACCTTAGGTATGCACATATATGTAAAAAATATTTGTATTTTATCGATACTTTTATTTAGTGTTTTGTATTTGTATCGTATTTAATAATTGATATAAAATGAGTGAGAATTAAGATTACAATACATACAACAGAACCGGTCATTTGTTTTCTGGTCTTCGATCTTTAGGGAGGCCTATCATTTGTCTAGCAAGCAGTGCAAATATTTCGGCTTAAATGATTATGATAGAGATTATCTCAAGACTATGTACTAACATGTAATAAATATAATAATAATTGATTTTGTTTTAAAAAACTATAAACCGACTTCAATTATATGGATCCCATTGTCAGAACTGGACTACAGGGGAAGCACCAGCTTTCACATAAAAAAGAATCTTGAACATCGGACCAACTAGTCAAAAGTACTGAGGTAAAAACATAAAAAATACAGACGAATTAAGAACCTCCTTTTTTTAAAGTCAGTTAAAAATTTAAAAAATTCTAAACTGGTTACCATCTATACCGCGACCTTTTCGAATATTTTGCCTACATACTAATTAACTAATTAAAACTAAAACGGATATACATATTATTATGTTTATGCTGCTACTCTTTCCGCGGGTGTAGTAAGAGGCACCTAAGGGATATTTACCGGGGGGCGGGCAGCAGCGTCTCCTGCCGAACAATTCTGTCACCAAACTGCGATACCAACCCGCATGCCCAGCGTAGGGATTATGGGCATTACCCCCCATGAGATAACAGCCATCAAAGGCGCTTATACAGGGGAAGGCTGGCGTCCAGCAGTGGACCAATACAGGCTGTTATATATTATAGGATATATTATGAATTGAAATGACATATTTATTCGAATAGCAAGGTCGGCGGTTGCCTTGCCCACCACCTGATCCACCTACCCTACGCTACCAGTGCAGTGTCTTTAATTGTCACACTATTTGTAAAGGTCGCTGCGATATGTGATTGTGACTAGGGTTGCCAGGTGAGTCGCGGATAAATACCGGACGACCCCAAGAGGGGGGGGTGTAAGGTAGGTCGAACAAATACGGTATTGTGGTCTCCAGACTATGCTCACTTTGAGAAAGTCATTCAAAATCATTCTTTTGAAACTAATTTATGTATGTTGTACTGTACCTAGGTACCTACTTTTAGGTAGTACCTACTTACTTCTTTTTAACATTATATTGCATTTGACGCAACCGCGTAGTGTTTTATTTCATACAACTCGTTCCTTAAAATCAGCGCAGCTCGAGTTTAGAGAGAAAATAACACACAGTTCACTTTTCAGTCTCTATCCCAACCCAAGGAGGTTTCGTTCATTGGTCCAAGTCCATTATTCCCCATCACACTGAGAATGCGCTCGACGAAGGCGTTCGACACGCGCGCGAGTTTTGCGTTTGAGGGATATCATATGCCTACTTTTGTAGGCACTTCTGACTAGTAGTACCGTACCGACTTCCCTCAAAATACCGGACATTGTTCTGCCCGGTATGACCATTAATTTTTTACCGGACAGGCCTCGAAAATACCGGACTGTACGCTTAAATACCGGACATCTGGCAACCCTAATTGTGACTACCTATGCCACTACCTTTTAATTATTGTGTCTACAATAGTCTACATTATCTATTCGAACATGAAGTCGAACGAATCTATTGAACTGATATACCCTTTTCGTAGTGAGACCGAGCCGTGTTTGTTGCCAAACGAAGTTTGTGAACACACAAACTTGTCACTTGGAATCCGTGAATTGTGTGTTTTTGTGGTGTGCTTGTTTACAAAAGTTTATTGACAATATTTAATTTTGTTTTAAAAACTATAGACCTACTTCAGTTTTTATAGTTTTTAATGGATTTTCATGGATCCCGCTGTCAGAACTGAACCAAATGAAAACGGGACCACATGGGAAGCACCAGCTTTCATATAAAAAAAGAATCATGAAAATCGGACCACCCAGTCAATAGTTCCGAGGTAACAAACATTAAAAAGGGGAAAATAAACAGTCGAATTGAGAACCTCCTCCTTTTATTGAAGTCGGTTAAAAACACAAATTTTATCTGCTCATACTGTGCTTGCGTCGGCATTTTAACGCACGTATTCAAAGAAAATGCTACATTTTTGGGCGTAGTAAGGGCGCAATGAACGATTTAAATCTTTGTTGCCCACCATCTAATCCACCTAACCTACCCTGCGATACCAGTGCATGGCGTAGCGAAGGTTTCGGGTAAACAGTTGTCTCAATAAACACTGCCAGGTACAAACAGCTGGTCGGTCCTGCTATTGTGCGCCTGCGCCTGCGACGTTGCCGGCCTCTACGGAGCGGCAACATCGCACTCTTTTCTTTCTCTTCCTACGCCTTCGAACTCTGATCTTTATTCATTCACTTTACCATTCCGTGTAAGTAAATAAAGGTGGCTTAGCTGAAAAAGTTGGGCGTATGCGTATCTTAAACTTTTAAGCCCCTTCCCGAGTTCATTCAACCAATACACCGATCAAACACTCCCAATGAATCAGTCGACAACTGACAGTAAGGTTTCTTAGATCGATAGAGCTCCAACTTACTTACTATATCTATAGGTACTCTGATCTAGAATTCCAATTTTTTTGTAAACTAAGGTGGTTTACAAAAATAATATTTGTAAACTAAAAGGTGATTTTCATCAGTTTCCACGGAAACTGATTTATGGGATTAAAAGTAGCCTTTGTTTGATTCCAGGGTTAGAATTACCTGTATGCAAAATTTCAGCCAGATCCGTCTAGTAGTTTTGGCGTGAAGAAGTAACAAACATCCATCTATCCATTCATCCATACAAACTTTCGCATTTATAATATTAGTGTGATGTGATTAAACCAAAGCATTAGAAATATCGGCGCAGAATATTTTCACTAAAATCATCAGAGCTAATCGCAGTAATCCTATAAATATTTCATTTATTATTTCATACGTCTGTCGTCCGTTTTCGATTTTGAATGTGCACTTTCTTCACTGCGCGTGTGCACGCGTTCGTTCCTATTTATCTGTTATTGTTATCAGCTTCTGTAACGTTTTACATAAAAGGTGATGACAAAAAATATCCTTTATCCTTAATTCGAACTAGTATAGCTAACGAGCGTTTCTGAATTGTTATAATAACTAGTCTACAGCCATCTATTAGTAACAACTGTAACAAGGCCATAGCAGACATTGTTTACAGAGGAGCGAACAAAGGCACATTAAGTACTTGCAGCGGATTCGCGGAGCCTACCCTTTGCAATAACAAAAACATAATATGAGCTAGAACAGGTACATGCCATTGTTATATCCCTAGAAGTATATCCGTCCCAATTACTCAGATTTATATTTTCTTCAGCACCGAGAAACCTCAATCATTTGTTATTCTTCAGTTAAAGCAATGAGCTTTAACTGAAGAATAACAATCGCAGAAATGCCATCATAGTAACAGAAATAGAATACAAATAAGTAGGTATTTATTTTCAAATACTTTAACCCTCAATTACTCAGAACAGTATATTTTGAAATGCTCTATTACTAGAACTACTACGTACCGTACTACACATACCATGTAATTGAACCTAGAAATGCAAAATCTCTTCTCTACGAATAACTTTTTTCATCCCGTGACCACCCCAGACAGAGTGTAAACCTGTTGAAACGTCGTTAAAATAAGTCACTAAACGCGATATATAATATACCCAATAATATTATTATTTTCTCACAAAATAATGTCATGTCCTCATTCCCATCATGTTACACAGTAAACTCTTCCCAGTAGGTAAACATCGGATCGGCGGCGGCGTAATACGCGGAATATTGCGGCCAAATCTCGGCAAGAGATGCTCTAAGCGGTAAACCTTGATACCCGCTCCGGACGGACGCTTCCTAGCCCGTATTAAACGTCCGTTTACTATGTCGGTCGCTTCCTGTAGACTAGAGCTAAGTAACTAGCGAGAGCGAGCTAATCCAGCTAGTTTAAATATTGGCATGACTCAATCATCTGTAGAAATGGGACGTTGTTTTACTTTATAAACTTTCGCGATTTGATAACATAATTATTGATTATAGCAAGTTTATTTTGCACCGCACTGCACTTTTGACCACGATTGCACGACGCGGTAGAAACGTGGGGAAATAATAACAGAAGGTACGCGATAAATACCCGATAAAATCATTAATTATGTTGTATTATTTTCAATAATATCGATAGAAAACATTTTAACGCATGAAAACATTTAATCTAACATGTACATGTACGGTCATGCCAAATACAGAAAAAAAAAACTGAAAAGAACAACGTCCATGGCTTCCCAAATACTGTTTTTGAGCTATGAACTTTAGTTTTTCCACTTTCTCGCCTTATCTCTTAGGTACATTGTAATCTAAATTAAAATTGATCCCGCTCGTAAAAAATACAAAAGGAAAAATAGCACCCTCTTAGAATATTCAGAAACGCTATTTTAGAAGCCACAATATAGCGGTGCTTTTGATCCGCACCTAAAATATGCGGGTTGAGAAACTGAGGTAAAATCATTTTCGACGCGTCTGAAGTGCTTCTGAATGGAAATTGAATTATCCTCAAACAGGGAAAGGGAATAACGAAATTCCTATGATTCACTGGATAACCTGTCGAATACTATAAAATTTTGCATGAAGGTCCCCCAAATATTATTTGAGGTTCAATGCTTTGGAATTAGTTCCAGTGATTTTAGAGTGTGAAAAGAGCAGACAAGGGAAATTAGGCTTGAAAAGGGTGAATAAACAAAGTTTAGGTGAAAGGTGTCGGTGGTTTTCATCGTTTCGACAGAAGGAAAAAAAAATACGCTGCTAGAAAATAGAAAAAAATATTTATTTTCTCTTCACGCATTATTCACAATAAGTAACAAAACTTTACAAGGTCAGTTTAGTTTAATCGGTTCACGACAGCTAACATCAATCTGAAACGACGACGACGGTAGGTAAAAATCACACTTAAAAATGCCCAACAACGTTTTATCCAAACGTTACTAGCTCAGTATTATTTTTTTGCATACTGTCTTTAAATTGACTACCTACTTATATTGACAGGACTTTTATAAAGGTCACTCGAAGTTTTATTACGTACAGGGTGCCACGTAACCTATTACATAGCCGAAAGGGGGTAATCCTGGTCTCCGAGAGGAGATCAACTTGTTTTTTTGATTAGATTATTTATTCTATTTGTGTTTATTTACACCCAACCCACTCTTTCATTGTTTAACCCATAAATATTTCACAAATGTTTTTGCTGATATTTTTCCAGCCAAAGCAGCGTTACATAAAGTTTTTTTTTGTAATAAATCCTTTGAAATTCAAAACAATACACGTAAAATAACACGAATATAGAGAAAAACTTCTGTAATTTTTTCCATAAAAAGTTAAAAGAAAAAACTTGAACTAATTAAAAAAGTTCCGCTTAAAAGAAAGCCCGCCCTAAAAGAACCACCCCTTTTCGGCTTAGTACATGTTTCATGTCACTCTCACAAGTCAATGGCTCAAGAATGTGATTATAATAACTAATCTTTGAACTCATTGTCCACAGGTACGTACGAAATCTCCGTGAGAATGGACACTTCCTAAAACTCGAGCTCACCGAGCTGGTGCCCTGACCACTGTTCTCGGATTACACCGCATACGGCACTAACCGAACAAAGCTGGATAGAAGGTATTCGAACCCACTACATAAGCACTCTATAGGCATTCTATAGGTATGGTATAGGACGCTATCAAGCGGGCCCTTATTCCACTATATTAATCGTTTTACCATAACAATTTGTAACGTCTCAACTTCTTGTGTGAACTTGTAACGTCTCAGAATTACACATTTTGGCAATACCTTTGATGTCAGAAACTACAGATGGAAGCTTGTCACTTTGACTTAGGCTTCAACTTTGACACTGTGTCTTATGTGTTAACAAGGTTGAAACCAATCTCTCCATGCAAAATAGCACCGGGCGGCACTGTCTAAATTCTAGGGTATCTTTTATCTACGGAAGATTCTGGGACGATACCATTGTCATAGTAATGCGATTGGTTAGCAGAATTTGGTCCGAGAATTTAACCTTGCTCAAGTTTATATTTTGCATGTTCCATTTTTCTCAAACTATCCGTTGTCGAAATGGAATGGAACCTTGTCAAAGTGTGTTGGGAAAATATGACAGAAACTTTTGGACTTCTGGTCATACTCAGCTCAGCTGTGGTTAAACCGCGGATGATAGCGATGATGGTTAACTTGGATCAATATTAACTTGAAATACCAGTTCTGATTGTACAAACCAGATTTACAATCATTATTTTAAACACAGCCTTAAATTGTCGCGTAAACTAGAATATTAAAACTGGAATGCATGGTATTCAATAGGTACCTAATCGCGATAAATGAAAAGTTAAGCTACTTTTACGTAACTATACCTACAAGCGTTTTGAAAAGGTTTCCAAACGTAACGAATTATATGAAATGTAAGACTTTTAATCAGTTGTTTTAAAATGGTTACGAGATAGAAAAATTGCGAGATGGGAAGAAGCCCTTTGCACGCACACTATATAATATAAAAAAACAGTATCAGAAAAGTGTGTGTGATGCTCACAATTTGTAACTAAAAGAGTCTTTGAGAGGATTATAGCCCGCACCCTCCTGAGGCGGCCCTGTGCCCTATTAATCGGAACATAAATAAATTGCTTCGAGGACCACTTTTATTGCTCGTACATTTTCAAACCAATTTTGCCAACGTCTACTTTGAAAATAGTCTTTTGCTATGTCGTCAATGTCGTCATTATACCTTCTTCGAGGATTTTCTCTCTCGACCCGCGCCATTGTTTACGTAGCTGTAAAAGAAAGTAGAGTTAAAATGTTCCTGGGATTATTGCTTTAATGCTCTTTTGGGACAACGCTGAGAAATCATAAAGTTCATCGCACTCTATTTCAAGTTAAGTGATTAAAGATAACAAAATTCTAGAAAACCTGTTACGGTTTTTTAAGCGTCAAGACCTAGCCTTATTCTTCGAACAAGTTATTACTTTGCTACAGTATCCTGAGGGGCGAGTCTATTTCACGTTAGTAACGAGACGTGATCGAGGCGTGTCCTTTTAGTATGGAATATGCGTAGTTCCCTGTCAGCTCGCTGTAAAATTGTATGGAAAAAGGAGACGTCACTCACTATCAAGTATCGTTACTAACGTCAAATAGACTCACCCATCTGATAGTCTTCCCGAAAGAGAGAGGAAATAGCAGAATTAGTTCGAGAAATGTTTCACGCGGATGGACGCGTCCGGTCGACAAGTTCGGAATGAAACGCAGACAAAGTTTCGGGCAGTTAAATTAAATTGCCAACGTTTACTGCTTCTAGTAGATATAGATACCCGGTTTTATAACACACGCAGATTAGTGTGTGCAGTTAACGAGCCCACATTAATATTCAATAGTTATTTCCCGTAGCGGGCGCATCTTTATACTCATAACTGGACGTAAAATTTTAACGTTTTCCCGATAATAATATATGGGAGAACTTTAAGCTTTGCCATTGCCACATTATGTAGATGCTAAATTCCAAATCTATTAATGATGCAGTAATATTAAAAGTAGTTGACATAAAATTTATGACGGCGCGGGTGTATGTATGTATTTCTTTCTCTGTAAATATCTACTTACGCAATGCCTAGTCATTGCATCTTCTATAAATATAAGCTAAGGTATGTTTCTCCTTCATTAGAGCGAGCCGTAATGATAGGATATCTCTTTTGATCCCGACATTATCCCTTCAGTGTCAGCATCATAATCTAGGCTCTGTTTCGATACACTGTATTTATAGTATAAAAGCTATCTCTATTATTTCAACAGATATTTGCAAAGTGCAATATGGTATAAAATAGTGTGTATGTACTTGCTTTAAGGCGCATACCCGAGCCAATATGACAGCGATACCTATTTTATCATATTTTTACGTATATCATAGGAATTTTTAAAAATCCTACGTTCAGTTTGTGGTATCTATTATAAGCTACTTTTTAGTACCTCTTTTATAATTTTATCTCATATAGTTTAGGAGGAGATACAAAAATAGAGTTTGGTGGCCAAAAAGCGCAACTTCGTATCTCTTCCTAAGCTTTACAAAATGAAACTATTACAGAGGCATTAATAAATAACTTATAATAGATACCACAAACTGAACGTAGGATTTTTAAAACTTGCTGCGTTTAACGTAATAATAAGATAAAATAGTTGGGGGCGCCACTTTCGCTGGTGTATGGGCCTTAATATTTAGTCTCGAATGTTTCTCAATTCAAAGTTTTTTATAGCGTTTGTACTCGATAAAACATCGGTTCCTAATTAAATTTAGAAACCTTATTAAAAAAAATCTGCAAAAAGTAATAACTATTACAATAAGTGACTACTAATGGCCTATGCCGTGCACGTCTATTCTCCCAACTTCGTTTTTGCGGATCTGAATTCATAAGCCTTGTAAATTCAGTGGATGTCAATGTTTTTAAATTAAAAATAGCTTTATTATATCTAATGTTTATAAAGAATGCAACAATATCCATACAATACAAAATTTAATATTTTTCCGGCCACCCTGGGAGAACTTTGCTTTGCACTCACTCAACCCATGCGTCACTCTAGAACGTTGAATAATACCTAATGGATATGTCAATAAGAAACTTTACACCGGCAGCGCAACGACAACGCGTATGTGGGGTTCTGTAATCCAACAGAACCCCACAGACACCTGCGTTTACACACTTAAAAATACCTATCTTTCAAAGAACTCTGAGACAGCTCAAGTAGTATTTGAACTTGGTAGATTAACTAAGGACTCATAGCAAGACTACGGTTGACTGGGGAGTTTTGCCTCCATGACCCTGTGCCGAACTAGGAAATCAAATTGACCCCATATTGTGGATTCGAGTCCCGCCGAAGTAGATTTTTTTTGGGATATTCTTTGATGTTAATAAACGTTCTGAATTTTGTCTTTGATAAATAGAATTTAAATATTTGATAACCTGCTCTGCCTCATATTTTTGTATAAGTATGACCCTTGACACGGCTGACTCGACAAGAAACTCTCAATTTGCATAGAGTCACATGAATATTAAAATTTCTGTTTTAAAATTCTGAACGATCGTTAAAATTTACAAGTAGGAATTAAAGGAGTTTCTATATTTTTTCGTCTTCTGTTTTAAATAAAATATTTATTTTTACATTATTATTTGTCTGTTCAATGAATGGAAACATTATGTTTGTGTTAGGGTTTCTTTACATACACGGATGGCACGTCTCTGATGGGGGCAGTTGTCTTGCCGTCAGCAACGTTCTGTCCGTGGATATGAGCTCTTAGTTTAATTTGTAGCCAATGAGTTACGTACTAACCTACCTACTCTAATGGGAAAAATGACCCCGTTGCGCCAGCGCCGCCGTCGCAGCCTCCGTCGAAGACTTTTCAATTTACTCCATCCTATTGTAACGTATACATAACATTCTGTTTAACAACGCAACGTTAACCAAAAGCGAAAATTATACTTACTTGCGGTGCACCGACGTCGTAGTGTCGTGACGTTTTCATTAACATTGAACGTCGTGTGTGGCCAGGACCGGCTTTATAAATATTAAGCATGAAATGGCGGTGATTTGCAAATCTCATACGACTACTATTTATAGGTATACACATAATTCCTAATAATTATTACGAGTTCTGTGTGAGTATAATATTTTGACGACCACAGTTGCGCAGCGGGCGAAGGTCCGCTTGCGACGCAGGAGGTTGCGGGTTCGATTCCCGCCTCGGGACAAATCTGTAGATATTTGTTCTGGGTGTTTTCTATGTATAGCAATAAACATTTATCTCTGTAATGTGACATTAAGTATACTTATCAGTTATTTAGTACCCATAACACAAGCTCTTCTTACTTTGCTTGCGGTTAGATGATGCTATGTGAATCGACCAGTAATCTTATAGGTACTAATAGTATAAATAGGAAAGACTTGATTGTTTGTTTGTTTGTATTTAATAGGCTCTGAAACTACAGTCTGATTTAAAAAAAAACATCATTAAAAAGCTTACTTTTCAGGGACATGTAGGTTATATTTTGTTCTGGAATTCCCACGGGAACGGGAACTACGCAGGTGAAACCGCGAGGTGTTGCTAGTTAAAAAAACTAAAACACTACAAACATAGCTGTTTTTCATCCAATTTATGTATAGAAAAGTTCAATACGATCGGGGACGTAGTTTCCAAATAATGCGGAAAGTACGTTTGTATCGAGGGCTTAAGGTATCCATACCGTTCTTAAGTAAAGAAAACAAGCTACTAATGCTATCAATATTGCAGAGAAAGGTGTTTTAAACGAGAAAGGTCCCGATCCCCATAAATATTCTATGAATTTGAATGGGAAGCGTAACAAAATATTTAAAGGGTATAAAAGCGTAGAGCGCGCAGTTCTGTTTTATAGATCAGGCGTCGAACGCCGATATTTGGCGGTTGCTGGCTTCGAGTGCCTTTCGTCTGGATCTAGTTCCGCCAGGACACGACTCCCTCGTACTCAGGACTGTGTCTGATTAGGAACAAATTATTGAACTGGTTCACTTCACCCTAAAGAACACCGGGTTGACTCTCCAACATCAAAGTGTTCTTGCTAAATTTTAACCGATGGGAGACGTACGTAATCAGCGGAGAGCATCTTGACAGGGGATTTAATCGCCGTTAAGGAAGGCGCAACGCTATAGAGTGGAGTACAAAGGGCTGTATTTGATTAAAAACACCGAATTTTCTGTTGCATAGATCATAAATAGTGTACGAATCCTAAAAAAATCTAATTAGTCCGACGAATAAATAACTTAGATACCATAAACTGCACGATGGATTTTTAAAACTTGCTGTAATAGGAGGGGGCGCCACTTTCACTGGTGTATGTGCCTTAATGAGTTTGTTTTGAGGTTGACGGACTTGCGTGGCTCAATGCATCACGTGGAAATATTATTATTCAAATAATTGCCGGTCTAAAAGTTATTATGTCGTAAAGTGCAGGTCGTTTGCGTCTCGCTGCACAAACGCTCTTTGTTTTTCCGGATGAAACTCCCTAAAGTTAAATAAATAATGCTGAACAATCCACAGAGTATCAACTAGCTCCAAGCTTAGCAGAGCTTGTGTTATGGGTACTTAATGAAAGACCATAATACATTACGCAGATCAGTTTTTTTTTATTGTACACATAGAGAACAGAACACCCAGAATACCGTACAAATATTTGCAGATCGTACAAAATTTGTCCCAAGGCGGGAATTTAATTTAAACAATAAAAAGCTTTGTTTTAGGATCGTGTGCAAGAAAAGCCTTTATTATTATGTAGATTGAATCGTCTTTCATAACGTGTTTTGCGAGCCTTCCTACAACACGTGTAAACAAAATAAACAACCGCGGTATCTCCGCGGAGGACGGACACAGGAACGCACTCAGGACTCGCCGCCAGCCCGCCCCTGCCAGAGTATGATAAATGTACATACCGCGCAGGCGGCCGCCGAAACTCGCTCTAATTCCTCACCGGACCGGGAGAGTCCGATGAAATATGACAGTAATGGAAAGAAAGATGCGACAGCGAAACCACAAGAGAAATACTGGCATGTGCTAGAGGGCAATTTTGCCGTTATTGTTCGCTAGCTGATAATGTACTCTCGTACTGACATGACGGTGACTAACATTATGAAATGGCTTACTTGTACAACGTCCACGTGTTTCGTCTCTTATGGTAAAGGCATGTAACCTATAAAAAAGACAAAGGGAAGTAGAAAAAAAAGGGAAAATAATTATGTGACCGTAATAGCTTCGTAAATATAAGTGTAACCTAGCCAGAGATCTTTGGTTACATGTATTTTGCCATTTGCCACCGACAATTTCTTATTTTATTCTAAAGGATACCACAGAGAGTGAGGTACCACAGAGAGAAGCGACCGAACATCGTTGAGAATACGCAAACAGGTGTCGACTCCGAGGTTATATTTGCATATAAATAGAGTTCCTGCTTAACTGTAACACTGCCTTGTCCCTTTCTCTCTCGTCTGACACCATTTGCCAGAAAGGTACAGAACGTAACGTCTTTGCACGCGCTGTACGCAAGTAAGTACTCGATGCTCCAGGAGATTCTATTTATGTTCTATGATGTAACACAACCTTTGGGCTGGTCATACTACCGCACACTAGGACATTCTATTGTCTTTAATAATTCAATAGGAAGTGAACAGTTTGTTGATTGCCATTCAATTCTTTCAACCAGGGATAAATTATGACTTCCATGTCTAGTTTTTGCTACCGTGCAGCTTAGCTACCGAGGACGTGATAAATGTTTATAAGTATGTATTCCGAAATGCGGTTAGTCTTCGTTAAGGAATATCCCGTGCAAACGTTACTTCCAGAGCCAGTTTTTCCTATGGGGAAGCTATTACAATTTGCTGGCTAACCGGTCGTAGCGCTTCCAGCGAACACGCTCTTATTGTTAATATAAACTTGCGTAAAATATACAGAGTGGCTTTTGAGATGAAAGTAGATGACGGAATCCGAAAAACCATGTGTTAGATAGACAAAAGTCGTGAAAGGAGCCATGACCTCGATTTGTGCAAACAAAACTACATTATGTACATATTTAGATAATTTAAAATCTTCTATTATGCCGAAAATCTAAATCGAAAAAATATTAGTCCATTTATTTTTGCACAACTAGTAGACTCGTTTGCTGATAGATAAGGCTTGCTTCTTTGCAAATAAATACATGATTGAAAATAAAAGAAAAGGCAATTTTTTACAATTCCATTTTTACTTTCAATACTCCCCTACTAAAGGCATCGATGTGTAGGTAGTGTTAGGTACATTCAAATAATCATTTCGAACAATAACTATTAAGCCTGTATTTTAAAGGGCTTTTTCTTCGATAAAACATCTATTGGAGGGTAGGTAGGTGTATAATGAATTTGTAAATTTTCATGAAAAATTTCAAAATATTTTTATTAAGAAAATAAGTAGTTTTTATGTTCTTTTTAATTGAGCCTTCCTCCCACTACTTTTCCCTTACTCTCATAGTTTCTGATTTCGCCATCCACTACCATCTCAAAAAGCCAACCTGCATAGACGTACATTAGACATAGATATCTCAAATTCACAATAAAAGAGCAGCTCATCTCTACAATAAAAATTACTTGTGGATAAAAAGTACACCGGCCGAGTTGTTAGTGTGAAGTGAAATTGTCAAATACCCTTCGTCCAGCAATTAACGTACCATCGTCGATCCGGTCGGTTCCGCACCTCTTCCGTTGGTTTTTTTATAGCTCATCTATTACATCATAGGGACACGAGCTTGCGGTGCGTGACCCGTCTGCGTAGGCGCAGGTGACATGCGAACTCCCCATTATTTCCACATTCGTAAGAAACGTCTTACGAATGTGGAAATAATGGAGTTGGAATTATGAACGCATACATCTAATATCGAAGAGACCCATGTTATTTGAAAGTTTTTTTTGGGTTGAAGCGTTTTCTATTTGTTCCGTCGCGTCGTCGGTCGCAGGGTCTCTTTTTTGCTGGGTTGCACCCGGTCGACTCTGAAGGTTTAGAGTGTTTTTACTGGGGCTCAGGGAGAGGAGTGGGAGGGGGGGAGGCAGGCCCGCCCCTCTGCCCCGGGCCGTCCTTGGCCCGAACGTTCACCTTGGCGCTGCGGCCTGCGCTCTCGTGCCCGCACCACAGGTAACAAAGTTCCGCGAACTCCGAGATTTCTAAGGCTGCCACCAAAAACTTGTCCTGCCGGAACTTTGTTTTTGTTTCCATTACGGAGAAATTATGTAACTAAATACTATCAACTACATTAAGGCCTATAAGTATTACATGAGCGCAAAATTAGTTATCTTGGTGATCTTTAGGCGAGGCCTATGGTCAGTAGTGGACGTCGATCGACTGATATGATGATGATGATGATGATGATGATCTGAGGCCGGGGAGACCCACGCCTGGAATTAGTACTTGCTTTATTTTTTGCAGTATCTTGTATCATGTCATGTCCGAAATTGATAAAGACAGAAACGATGTGGGGGTCCGTATCGTAAAGAAATATTGTTAGCGCAGGTATGTGAATTTTACTCAAGTTGATTTTTAAAATGTTTTAAACTCTTCTTGCTGTGAAAGTATGACATATACCATCCATAACCATAGATAAAGTAAATCTTGGTAAGAAAATTCTTGGTAATGTGAGATAACAGTTTCTTTCACGGAAGTACGATAAATGGTGAGATAAACTTGGGAGTTCATTTTTTAAATTACATAGAATTTCAAATAACGTGATACTTAAACGTATTTTTTCCATTATCATCATCGGCCTACAATAGTCCACTGCAGGACATAGGCCTCACTCACCTAATGAGCGCTCTGTCTTCAGCTTGCTGTTTCCTGTAGGCTGTATTTGCCATAGCTGTAATTTTATTATATCCCACATAATGTACTACGAGTACCACTGTGTGTGACTCGGAATCTGGGTCTCGGTCTCTCACTGAAGCATAGACCTATGTCCGAGCAAGCTTTCTTATTAGATACCTACGGGTTGAACCCCCGTACTCGAATACTTAAACGCAACTTCAATCCAAGCTCGACTCAAATCGTGAAATTTTGAGATCTTTTAATGTAAATTTTTCAAAAATTCATCACTTGAGACTTGTTCAAATCTAAGTTGAGTTTGAGTATTCTAGCGTTAGTTCGGAAATGCAGGTTTTCGGAGACACAGTAATTATCAATGATAATAGTAGTGACCATATTTCGGTGGTAAGCTATGCCGGACATAGGAAGAAGAATAATTTGAAACATCGTCTCGGAGAAGCGGTCGGTAGACCGAACGCGGCTAAAACCGGTCGGCCGTCCGTAAATAATGGATTAGAGGCGTTCGTTGTGGGGGACGAGGAATAACCGAGAAGGGAGGGGGGGTAGCTCACGCACCGAATGCGCGCGCGTTCTGGCTGATGCGCGGGGTGCGGGGACCGCGGCTCCCGTCAGCTGTTGCGCGGTCGGGAGCGCGCACCGCTCTGCCTGCCGCCAATGCAACGGCGTTGACTGAGCGCGCCGCTCGTCTCGCGACCGTGCCGCTTCTCCACTCAGTGCAGTGACGACTTGATCAGTGAAATACTACCGATAGTGTGGTGCAGTGCCCAGTGTAACCAACCAGGATGTGCAGTGCTAAAAGGAGCTGACACCAACTGGAGACGGGAGATGAAAAGTTATGCTACACCACCGACAGAGGTGATTATCCCGACCTCGCTCCTAAAACACCATGCGTGCGTTGCCTACGTGCCGGAGCGTCACGGAAGGACGGTACCCTCTGGCAATGGAATGGAACTTTAAGCTAAGCTAACTTGCTGAATAATGATGCTATAATTTGGATTTTTTTTAACTATACTCGCGTCATAAAAACTTTATTTTTTGTGTTCCACAAAGGAAGGCTCCCTTTCCGCCTGGGGGAACACTTATTGTGTTAAAGGTGTGGCTCCGTTTTTTGTTAGTGATGGTTCTTGGGAATCTTTGGTATGAGAAACCGGTATAACTTCTACGTAGATCTGTTATCGACTTGTAACATAATAAACTTCTGCATTTGCAGACACACCACTTCGTTAATAGCATTGGTTAGTTGTTTCTACCTTACAATTAGTAATTTAATTCTAAGCTTATCCGAATTCTGAGTAATAACAAGTTATCTTACTTATTTACTGTTCAGTTATTCGTCATGGGAATTCACAATGGGTATTAAGCATGGTAAATAATCAATGGGCTGGGTAAATTATTATATCCTCTCAGTAAAATACCCATTATGCTGCTGTCAACGTCATCAATTTTAATTAGAAGCATGGAGATAATATTTGCCTGTAACGTCAGTTATTTTACTATATCTACTGAAAATGACGAATACTCAACCGGTCTACCCAACGGTTTATGTGAGTTTTACCCCCGAATTCCCAACTCAACACGTCTCAAGTAGCGGGTTCTCGACATTATTCAATGAAAATCTTAAAATATCGTCTCTTGAGACTTAAATCTGACTAGTATATAGTGTATTGGGGGGTAACCCCCCAACGAATACTCTAACACAACTCAGATTTAAGTACGTCTCGAGTCGCGATTTTTTGTCAATTTCCCAAGAAAATTTGTCAAAAATGCGTATTTGGAATATTCTTAAATATGAGTTGCGTTTGAGTATTCGGGGTATTAGAGTAGCGACATATTGAAAGTTTTTAATGAAAAGCATTTGAAGTCCTCTTCTAGGACTATTACTATAACTACAATGTCATGTGCTTTATATTATTTTATATCTAAACCTTACCCCTCCCTTTCAATTCAAAACAGAGGAGAATGATTAGAAATACGACATGACAACTTCATAAGTAACATCTTAGATGGAACAGTAGAATGAAGACGAGGATGGGGAACACCAAGAAATAACTCCATGGCTTAAGGCGAAAGTAATTTAAAGAATTAAAAGAGACCACATGGACATAAAAAAGTGGAGGAAACTGCATCCTTACTAGCGAGCTAGGATTTCTATAACAAATGACCGTCCATTTTCTAGGTCTCGCTTTGCTTTATAGTTAATTTAATGATTAGATAAATACAGGCTTTTAAATGTTATAAGTAGTTAATTTGCCTACTCAAAAGCAGGTGCAGGTATCACCTTGTGCTTAGCTTTCCGTCCGGTTATATCCACTGAATAATTTATATATTATTTGTCTTTACAACTTAGATGGTACGACCGGATTCTAATGCGTGTTGCGAAAAAATGCTGCACTTCTTGATTATTCCTTGTAAGGAAGTCATTGGCATTCTTGCTTGATGGTTCCGCAGGGTGTCGTTATACCGTATTTAGTTTTATGAGTCATCTATCTATCGTGGTGTAATGCAGCATAGGTACTCGTAGTTTGCATGATGATGTGCCAACGTACACAGGTCTTAGCGGATAGTTGTAGTAGCCAAGTTATGCCAAGGTTTTTGACTATTTTCATCAAAAATGTACATGCTTTTGTTTTCCATTCCCAGATTAAACCTCACTGTTAGTTAGTTGTTCGTTAATAATGTTTTTTGACCGACAGATGATTGTACAGTATCGTTATTATTGCCATGAAGGTGACCCTATTGACTCTAACGCGTGTTTTTATCCAACTTTTTATGTTTATTCACCTTAACTCAACATGTACTTATTAAATCTGGTTCCGGCAATCATGTACAGGTCAATTAGGGCTGCCTAGATGTTATAATAGGAATTCTAAAATATATATACTTTATAAAGTTATTTCATACCATTTGGCAAGCTGTAACTCGAATCGATAAGTTTGTTGCACTCAACACCCTAAATAGCTTTTTGTCGAAGTATGGGAAACGAGTCGTTGATAGGGGGGACGCTTTTTTTGCATTTTTTTCATCGCTTAGAGGCGAACCTTTAGTATTTTTTGTCAATTCTGGTTGCATATCGCATAAAGTTTTACGGGCTGGTCCCTTTTGACGCAGCAATTTTCATTTGCTTTGAACCCAGTTTCAATCGAACAGTTTTATTACAATTTTCGTTTTCGTCTATTTGTTTCCGCAAAGCCATTCTGTTCCATTTTTATTGTCGTGTTCCATATTTCTCTTCTCTTTGTTCAAATAACTTAAATGACTGTTTCAATATTGTTGAATAAAATCGATATTTTATTAAAACTAATAATTCAGTAAACTTACTGAATAATTAAAATAAAATAATGTACTTGTACATTATTTTATTTTAAAGAAGACTACTCTGTCGATTAGCAGCCATACCGTCCCGTAAAAACCATCACATACAAACTTAATATACAAGTATACATATCTAGATATGTTTAACTACTCGTACATACTAAATAAATAAAAAAACTGCTAAACTATAGAAAACAAATGAACGAGCAGGCAAAAAAACAAAAACAACATACGAGCCAATACCTAATTCTGCAAGTCTGTTGCATATACTCGTACTTGCATCTCTTCAATACCGTACTTGTCAAACCATATTATATCGAGAGACCCTAGCCAGCCACTCTGCTATATTTGCCGCTTCCTGTTCAGCCAGCAACGAGGATGTCAAGCTAACTTAATTATTAGTATCTAACTACACAGCGTTTGAAGTGTGCCCTGCTGCATCACGGGCCTCACGGCGCAGCCGCTCCCGATAACACAATTTAAATGCAATCTCGCTACAGCACGCTCAATTTCCGGACATGAGCATGATGTCGCATCAGCAGACGTTTCATCGCATTTCACTGACTGCGTTATTTTTCGCAATCTGCGCAAGGCTTGCGATCACTTCTGACGTCAGCAGCTTTTTAGCACTGTGCGAAACATGACTTCGTGTAAAACAATTTTATGATTCTGCATTCGTTTCCTCTACAGGACACATAGTAAGTACGTTCATTGTTCCTGCGTCATGGTTAATCATGACTCGAATTTTACGTGCTTAATAATTGGATTGTAGGAAATCCTTTCTTCATTTGCGTTGGTAGATTTAACCACTTCTTTGTCATCGAATTTCCATACAAAAGGTTTTTGTCAAAATTACCTAAGTATTTAAATCAGGTATGTTAAAATCTTGTTGCTTTACATAAAATATTATATTCATAAATGTTATCAAAAGTAGGCACGCTGATTTATTAATGTAATGTTACCCTTATTACACGAAATGTAAACAAATATCCTTCGCTTGTTAACGACACGGCAATAAAACTATTGTTTGATATAGAATTATTGTTTCTATACAATTTGTATTGCCGGTTGGCGGCTGTAAAAAGCGTCAGTAATGTTTACAACCTTACCTACTGCTGGACATAAAAGTTAATGGATGTTTTGTATTTCTTCTTGTATTGTTTAAAAACAACCGTCCAAAGCTTAGAGAGCTGCTTGAAAAGAAAGTTACAACTAGGTAAACATTTCTAACAATACATTATTTTCAAAACAGAATTATAATAGAACTTCTAAAAAAAGGTTCTTCGGATCGTTCTCTCTTGATACTTAGTTAAGTATACAACATTTCATAAAACTTTATTTTGCTTAATTACAAAGGTTCGATATAACTAAGGTTAGGTATTACAAATACACCTATAATAATGATTAATTCACAATCTAGACAAAATCGTTTCAGTGATAATTGAAGACGTGAGTCTATGAAAGTGATAACGTGATAAGTTACAAATTTATAATTTTACAGAAACGAGCTTCAAAGTTTTCATTTTTATTTTGAATATATTTCGTCACTGCTTTATTCTATTGAAATAAATTCTGGAGTATCTGCCAGATACATTTGTAATTTCTAAGGATGTGGTAATAAAATAGAAAAAAAATTATTAATAAGGTTTTATTTAAGAAAAAGTGAACATAACTCCTTTTTTCATATCACCTTCATTCACTCACGTCTTCAATTACCAAGTCACATAATTATTTTAGGTTAGTTATCTACTTTAATTAATGTTATGACATAGATAGCAGGCAGAGAGTAAATAATATTATGTATATTTATATTATATAGTTATATTTATATTATATTACACATCAAAGTAATTATACCGCTCTATACAAACGTTCATTTTATCTAGCTTCGTTGATGTGTCATTTCAATGTGATAAATATTATCTACCGCTGCTATCCGTTAGTTAGTAAAGATTTACTCTATTCGGAACAATGTCCTGTTCTGACTCTGACCTAAATCAACTACTTCGCATTACTGACAGTATTTGATCTACGAGGACCTTACAGGTTTCAAATAATGGTCTTCATTTTGACTTTGAATTAGTGGTACCTGAAACTGATTAATTATTTTCTTTCATACCGAGGACTGCTTAAGGGTATGCAAATGCAGGAGAAAATAATTATAATGATAGGAGAAAGTGAAAAAAGATGTTGTCTACGAAAAGTAAAGGTTGGAAAGATGTAAATTTTGAGTTTTGTCAGCTGCCAGTCTGCCCTTGTCTCGCAACTGGCAAGACGTGACCCAGACCTTGCTGCGGGCTTTTGTGTTCATCACTAAAACTCTTGTAAAAATGTTACATACAAATAAATAGCAAAGGCAACCCTGCAAGACGTTCGACTCCAGCTGCTACTGGCACATAATACTGGCATTATTGTACACGGTTCCTTGTGTCTTGCACCAGGATGTGACTAGCTCTCGCGCGAGGACTATACTTCTTACTGCAGAATTTTTGTGTTAATCTCTAAAACACCTACGAAAATCAAAGGCACACTTCCAAGAAAAATGCAGTTTTAACCGACTTCAGAAAAAGGAGGAGTTTATCAATTAGACTGTTTTTTTTAATGTTGGTTACCTCAGAACTTTTGACTTAGGGGTCCGATTTTCAATATTCTTTTTTTATATGAAAGTGCTTCCCGTGTAATTTTGTTCAGTTCTGACATTAATGAGATCCATGAAAAATCTATAAAAATTGAAGTCAGTTTATTGATTTTTACAACAAAATTAATTTTGTTATCGTCTGATGCCAGTATCACGCCCTTGTGTCTCGCACCGCACCTCGCAGGACGTGTCTAGTTCTCTCGCGAGGACTATAGTAGTGTATCCCAATCCCAAGGGCTTTTGTGTGTTCATCTCTAAAAAAACTTGTAAAAAATCACTCATTTCGATATGAACTCCAAATTTGAGCAATAATCCCTTGTTTATCATATTGCAATTAAATGGAAATAACATGTTTGTACATCCGTGAATCCATTGTTTTAGCGTAATATGGCCCGCTGGAGTACAAGGGGAAACTGATTGACATTGACAATAATAAAATACTGATGGTTGGCCTAAAAGTACTACATATCACATGACACCCACTGGCGGCCATTAAACTTGCATGCTGCATTCTGAATAAATATTATAATGATGCAAACTGCAAGAGATTAATTTGTTAGTCCAGTAGTAGGCTATTGATAGTAAATGAAAACGAATTCTTTACCATAAATCATCCGAAACAAAGTCATCAATTCAGAGAGGGAGATTCAATAAAAAATGAAATCAAAAGCAACCAGAACCATAAAAACAACAGGCAATTTTAACAGAACCGGCTTTTGTGACAAGTCCTACCCCCGAATGCTCAAACGCAAGTCGGATTTAAGCATAAGTCTCAAGAACAGTTTTCATTAAAATATGTCAACAATTCATCACTTTATTTAGACATGCATAAACTTTATTATGTTGTATTCATCAGTTTTACACACTTCGTTACCTATATTGGATAGTATGTTATTCATAGCATATCAAGCTTTCCAAGACTTTTTAATTCGCATATACATTTTATAATTACACTGTTTATACAAACGATATTTATTTGGCGTGACGGAGCGGAAGTGAGACAGGTTCGAGGTGGAGCGGTCGAGTGAATCCAATGATCGGTCAAGTTTACAAGCACGTTCTATGCTTTTCATAGAACGTAGTTACTTGCACGTTCTATGAAAAGGGACGTTGGTGCTCGTAATCAACCGTTTCACTAGGGTAACCTGTTATCTTATCACTAAACGCTGAAAATACTGAAAGGATTGTTCTGTTACTAAGCATTACTATGAATATCATTATTTTTGTTTTAAAAAACCATAACCGACTTAAATTTTTATAGTTTTTTCATGGATTTTCATGGATCCCGTTGTCAGAATCAAACTAAATTAAAATTGGACTACAGGAGAAGCACTAGTTTTCATATAAAAAAGAATCATGAAAATCGGACCACCCAGTCAAAAGTTCTGAGGTAACAAACATAACAAAACAGTCGAATTGAGAACCTCCTCTTTTTTTGAAGTCGGTTAAAAACATAGGTTTCCTACTTTAAATCCAAACCGAACTGAGTCTACTACATACAAGTATTGTGTTGTGTTGTGGGTTGGGTAAATTCGATAGTAATTCTTTGTCTGTTACCTTTTTACGCCTGAACAGATGATCGGATTAAAAAAAAATTGCTAGGTCTTAGTGCTGGACAATTCGCACAGTAAATTAAATGAATTTGAATAAATATTATATTAGTTGTACAAACAACTAGGCATATTATTATACGTATAGGCAAATTCATTTATTAACTTGTCTGATAAAACTCGCGTCACAATGGTGTCAATTTATATGGCGCCAAAACTAAACTAATGTGAAATAATTAAAATTGTTGCCTTCCTTTTCATAAAGACCTAAATGAAAAGGAGCATTATTTTTAGTGCTGTCAACATAGAGTTTATATAGTACTAGCCAGCTGTCAAATTAGTTTAGTTTAGTTATGGCGATATCAGAATTGACACCAATATCAGGTCTACAGAATTCATACATCTGCGGCCAAACAAAACCCGTCTCATTCCCCAAACCGGTTTGACCACCCTTCGTATTTCCACTGTATTGATTTTATTATTGTTATTTATTTTTAATACCCCCTGCCATGCTCCGGGTCTCCCTACCAGTGCGTTGGAAACATTCGATTTTGTGTGTGAGTGAATCGAGCGGGGGTTTCTATACCATACTAAGATTTTTATATAATTTTTTCCAGTAAATTCGAAAGTCCACTGCATAAAAACCACATCTAGATACTTTTAATCTTATCGATCGCGAATCGCATAGAAAATGTAGAAGAAACCCGTTCACACCAATATCGTATAACATGAGTCAAATCAAATCAAATGCTCTTTGTTTCCATAAATACAATATTATGAACACTTGGGAAAGGAATTTATACCTTTACCAAGTAAGATGGTGACCTTAGTCTCTAATGAAGCAAAAATAACTCCTAGCATTAAACTGCAGGGTTTACGTTTATACCATCGGAAATGTAAATAAATGCTAATGTCGCGATAATGACCCGCTATTAAAAGCGACATGGGTGATGATGAGCATTTTACTTCGAGTTTGCTTATGGGAGTCTTTTACTGGTGTAGTATTTTAAGGGCAAAACTCTATCACTTCACCGACATGTTTTAGCATATCCACATGTTGGCCGGGTCACAGCGAGCTTGACTCGCACAATAATTAAATCGACAATCGATAATTATTACATGTTTCCTGACGCACCTTTAGATTAAACAAACGATGTTTATATTATCGGATAACTTGGGACAACTTATTCCTCTCACTCCATTGAAATGTCTCAGCACAATAGCAAATCCACATGTTGGCCGAGTCACAGCGAGCTTGATTCACATGTTTAATAACTGTCTTCTAGCATGTTTTGTTTCTTAATCTGGACGCACCTTTATAATAAACAAACGATGTTTATGATGATAACATTGATAACGGATGACTCGGGTCAACTTATTACTATCTCGTAAATCGCAAGAATAATCTATTATATAACAGCGGCGCAACCTATTTATTTTATCTTATTATTACATAACGTGATAGTTTTATTTGTATATAGTCCAGACAGAAACGCGAGGTTGCTCGTGGTTACCATCAAACTATGTTTCCGCATCTCTGCCTAAACTATACAAAGTAAAACTATTACAGAAACATTAAACAAAACTCAAACTCAAAAATGCTTTATTTCCATAAATACAATAAATGTACACTTAGAAAAAGTCAAATCATATTAAAAAATACACTGACAGGGAAATAAAGTGGTATTTTTGATTTCGATCGCTTCGGTATGTAGACTAAAGTAAAGAAACGACGAAGAAACCTTTAGCCTGTTAGTTGTTATAAAAAGTTGTTGTAAAAGCTTATATGATAGGTATCATAAACTGCCTAATGATTCTTAAAAAAATTCTTTGTTTATTGTAATAATAAGACGAAATAGGTGGCGGCGTTAGTTAACTCGGGGTTATTGCCTTAAGAAAAAACACTTTGCGTGCAATGCAAATGCCACAATACTGGTCTGGAATTCGTCCAACTCTCGATAACATCTCGAAGGATTAAATCGAACCAACTTCGGTAAACTTTAAAACGTCTTGGAAAAACATGTCATCCTAAACTTTAGCGTGCAATTTGTGTAAGAATAAAAAGCGCATTTCTAGTAAACTGAATTTCCTTTTTTATTGCTATGTGCTTGCTTGCCAGGACGTTATCGTTATTGCCAATAACCACATTTCTATGTAGCTGTTTATTTTTCGTCTGCTCTATGCTCAAAGAATAACTTTTGAAAGTATTAGTGGTGAACACGCCGCAAGTGGACATTGTTCTCGAGTGGACAATAAGCATGGGCATGCGGGCCCGAGGTTCAAGGTTCGATGCCCCACAAATTACCCTCATGATAACTTCGCTTCGTGCACTGATAACATCTCGACTATTAACTTTATCATTTGCATATTCATCATCGACATGCAAAAGCATTTTTTTCTAATAAACTATTTAGTATACTTTTTCTTGCATTTACGAAAAACAAGCAAGCAAGTCTACTCGTAAATACAGACCGCGAACATAACATTTGGTTGTCGGAAGTATGTCTTTTATCATCGAAATATGGAGGTACTAGTTTTTGCCAGCGCCTTCGCACGCGTTGTTTCTATGGAAACGTTTAATGGTTCATTCTATCCCATGGGAACTGATTTATGGGATAAAGAGCTTGTTTTATTCGAGCTCTAGAACTAACTGTATGCATAATTTCAGCCCAGTCCGTTAAGTAGTTTTGGCGTGAAGAGGTAACAAACATCCATCCACACTTCCATCCATCCACAGCCTGTATCGGTCCACTGCTGGACGCAGGCCTCCCCCTGATAAACGCCTTATTGGCGTTTAACTCATAGGGGGGGGGGGGTAATGCCCATAATCCCCACGCTGGGCATGCGGGTTGGGGATCGCAGTTTGGTGGAAGATTTGTTCTGCGGGGGGCGCTGCTGCCCGCCCCCCAGAAGACACTTATCATCCACACTTAACATTCATAATATTGGGTAGTTCTTTGGCTGTACCATACTACCAAGGCGCTTTATTTGTTTTATCTATCTCTTAGCACCTTTCGCGGAAGGGTTTGTAGTTGCAATTACCACGATGTAAGTAAACACGTTCAGTGAACAGAAACAATGCGTGCGTGAGTTGCGCAAGCGGCTCTACTTTGTTCTATCGACAAATGAGCAGCCACTTTCGCCCACACACTATAACTGTAAACACACTCAAGCTATTTAGCTTAGTTTTATTTAGAGCATTCTGATTTGTTTGGTATGCATTATTCAAACGAATTTTAACAGTTGAGACAAGCTTTCAGAGTTTTTATCTTGTGGAATGGTAACCTGCGGCCGGAACTCTACATCCGTCATAAACCAAAATGTCCTGAAACTTGTTATATTTGTACAGTGCAACATAGAAACGCAAATAATGGGTTTGAAGATATCACACAGATTTTTTTCAAAATCGTCGCGCAATATAAAATTTATATTATGTAATTGGGTAAAGGACACTTATACAAATAAAAATGGCCTATACATAATGAACGTGAGGATTCCAAAATATACACTCACATATTGAAATAAAATAGTCCAATAGTTATTTCATTTGTGAATATCTCAAAAACCTGTTACTTTAAGACCTTAAGTGAAAGGTCATTTTTGAGCTACCTATAGACTGTTTGCAACAGCCTGCAGTAAGCTCAACTGTGTCCATTGTAAATACTAATTGTATTTGTTTATTTGATTGTAATTTTCTGTGTTATTTGTATAATTCCAATTCAAATATGTATATAAATTTTGTTGTACGCGGCGGCGAACCGAAAACTAGAATTCATTTTTTTAAGTCCAGACTTCAAAATAACACCTCGACATTAGGGCCACCCTCCGTACTAAAATCTTTAAACCCCTTTGTTCGCAATTGCCTTTTTATGTATATATAATATGTATTTGTTTATTTCGATTACAAAAGCCGCTGTTAAATCAAAATCACCATATTCAATTTCATTATTGTTATGCATGTTGGTACATAGTGCGCTAGATTTATTATAATACTAGTCTAGTCATCTTATTTAGAACAAGCCATTTTCTAATAGCTCTGCGGTGGCCCTGTAAAACGCCTTGAGACTTGTGAAAAGATAAAGTTCTCCCTCCCTTGTGCATCATCATTTTGGACCTATGATTAAATTATATCTTTTGGCACTGAAATTGGTCTATCTAACAATAAAATTAATTGATGTCTCACAAAAACTCAAGAACGGCTACGATGCTGCGACCGATTTAACTAATAGAGGTTGTGAAATATTTGTAGTATATTTGAAGTCCAAGGAAGGTTAAAAAGCTGAGAACAGTACGAAGTTTAGGGGGGGGGGGGGGGCTAGGGCAGCTAGTTCTATGATATCATTATCACAAGTAAATTTGAACCCCATTAACCTATAAAAAGACCCATTCGCTTTGTTCCTAACCTGGGAACCTATCGGATTATGGCCTTAATCTAAGTGCAGACATTATTTTACGATCACGAAGAAACATCGAGATAAAGACAAGGCTTGCAGTGTATATGTAGCCAAGGTCGCTGCACTCGCGATTACGGAACATAATACTATGCAATGCACCTTGTTGCCATTCTATTGATTACTATTTGTTCTTTGATTTCAAGTCGAACTTAACTCGCGCTACTTCTCCAGAATACGGATGGTAGGTTAACCGCGGTCTTCTAGAACACAGTTGTGTATGGACTATAGACCTTCGTTTGACCGCAATATAATTGATCAAACTAATCATGGGTTACCTCTGTCAAGTGCTTATTGCTTTGATTTTGAATAATAGATTCAGGCGTTACTTTGCGGAAATCCATTGTAAATATAAGAATGAAAATTATTTAGTAACAATTCCGCGAAAAAAACCTTCTGTGATAAAATCTAGCAAATTATACATTTATACAAAATGAAAGAACATTTATCAAAGCAAGTCGTAGATGACTTGCTTTGATAAATGTTCTTTCATTGATTTTGAACAAAGATTAGTTGACCATACTGTCAAAGCATTGATGGCATTCTCTAATCAATCGCTTTATATGTATTTATCGAACATTAATTAAAATATGTTCTGCGCACGTGGCTTTTCTCCGTTGACCGCCCGCCCCGTGGCCGAAGATTCGGCTAAGCCATCATCATCATTTTACAAAAAATTTCTATGCCCAAGCTCTTGGCAATGAAATAAACCAACTAAACAGCGCGAGAGAAAACGACTCCGAAACTTTGTAAATTTGCGAACTTTGTTAATTTCAATTACATTAAGTAACAACGCAGGAATTTTATTTCTATTGTTTGGTACTAACACCAACTTTATCCCCTTTCTTTCGCCTGTATAACTTGCCCGACGTAATATGGGCAAGTAAATTACGTCATACTTAACATAACCATTATTTAAAATTAAAACACCTAACAAGGACGTTGACTTCCCGGAAATAAGTTAGGTACCTACAATTGCCGCTTGCAATCAAAGTTCCCATGGAGCTTCATATTTAATTAAAATTAATTAACATAACAAATACAAGTTTCGACTCGCGTGTGACTAGTTATTACGTATGTATAGAGTTCCTTCGAGCGCTGATGTAACTCGAACTCGTAGTAGTGTTAATGTCCTTTTGCACTATACTACATGCTTTAAGCATATGCGTCATGGTAACGATGCGCATTCATTCACGCACTTGACACCTTTGCATGTAACTACACATACCTATTAGAATTATGATCTAATGTCCAGTAATAATACATTGCCAATTTCCCTGATACTATCCTGCTCGAAGCCAAAACGAATTTAAGGAAATCCCATAGGCCCATATTAATAAGAAAACGCTATTCCTTTTATAATCACAACGTACTCTAAGAGTAGTTAATCTCCGAGTAAGCTTGAAGTTACGTAGTTTTAAAAACAGTATTATTAAACCTGGAATAATGACGGAGTAGGTATACCTAACTTATTCCTCCGGTTAGGGCTGAAAACAGCATAATTGATCAAATGTACCAACATAAAAATGCTAATAAGTGACTTTTTACGTAATTTTCTGTGGAAATTCAGGATAATCTGTGGGAATAATTGTAAAAAGTTGACACTGATCGACAAGATGACAAGAGAGAATGACATAAGTGAAACAGTTTTTGAAATTTTCTATTTACATAATCCATGTAATAAACATTTTGGAATTCGGAGTATTGTTTATTGTGAGCCGAAAGCGTGTGCGATCAGGTAACGTGACGAGAATTGTATCGGATGGGAAGAGTGCTACCTAAAGCATTGTCATAGCACGTCCTCACCGCACCTCAAGAGCCTACAATTGGTCCACTGCTGGACGCAGGCCTTCCCCTGACAAGCGCCATTGGCTTTTATCTCTTGGGGGGGTATTTCCCATAATTCCCACGCTGGTGGTTGTTCTTCAGGAGGCACTGCTGCCTGCCCCCAGCGGATATCCTTTAGTCGCCTCTGCCTCCTCCTCTCACACGGCAAAAATTTGGCGATTTCACACACGTATTCGTAATGATGACCAGATCCGTAGCGTAGGTAATTCAATGAAAACCTACCTAACCTACCTTTATGAATAAGCGCATACAAATAAATACATAATACGAATGAAAGACCGTGGTTTTATTTATTTAAAAGATTATAAAGTAGTTAAGTTAAAGTAACTAATTTAATTTTTCTCTCCTCGAGCCCATGTTCTGATGGCACAGTACAAACTCAGTATTTGCGAGATAATCAAAAGGGTATTGATAAGGTTTTCACTGTTTCACACGTCTTGTGGTTTGTGGATTCTTAAGTTTAATTTTCTCCTGTACCTATTAATGTTTGATCTTGAATGTAGCAGTCTTCCAAATCACAACAAAGAAGAATACACTATGTACACATTATTTATATTATTTATGTACTATCACAATAGATATTTGTTTATTTTCTCACATCTGACGTAACAGACAAGGACAATAACGACTAAACTTAGAGGCTGGAACTTTTTGGAGGTTTTATGTCACCTTACTCCATAACTAAACTAGCCTGAACGACGGAATAAAATTTACTTCGAGACTAACCTCGGAACAGCCTACTCCTTCATAATTCTCTGTTTATTAGTACAAATTTTACCTAAAATGAGGAATAGCGGTGGATTAAAGTTACGCACTCGATAATCGGAGTTTATAAATAAGGCCAATAGAGTATGGGAATTTCCGAGCGATCAAAATAATACCAAAATCTAAACACCTACGCATTTCTAACAAAATAGTTTGCACCTGCCATAACATAACCTATGCCAATGACTTGCTATATTTTATTTCAGTTTTCATTGAGTAGAAGGTACCTATGTAATCTCTCCAGTCCGAGGTCGTGTTAAAGTTATCATTTCATCGGGTGCAACGCCCGTTCGTTCACAAATATACTTAAAACGAAGTTACATTGCGTTCAGTATAATTTGGTGTTTTTACACACATTTTACAACAACCTTCGTATTCTTATATAGATTGTTTTATTTTAAAATCTTATTACATACATCTGACTTGAAATTTTAAATACTAATTTTAATGTTTAATTAAGGGATTAAATAGGTAACCTAGTAATTCCTTTAGTGATCATTTTTTTATAAAAACTAAATGAATCATGAAAATCGATCCATAGTTAACGGATAAATCAGCGAACAATCATAAAAAAAACATGTATGTATGTTTTTTTTATGATTGTTCGCTCACATCGATTTTTTTTATTATTACTTTCGACTAGCTGCGCCCCGCGGCTTCTCACGCGTTGTTCCTATGGAAACATTAAAAGGTGATTTTCATCCCACGGGAACTGATTTATGGAATAAAAAGTAGCCTATGTTTGATTCCAGGATCAGAATTACCCTTAATTTCAGCCAGATCCGTCCAGTAGTATTGGCGTGAAGAAGTAACAAACATCCATCCATACAAACTTTCGCCTTTATAATATTAGTGTGATGTGATGTGATGATACTCTACAAACTCTACGGAGTCGATTAAATAAAAATATTATAGGTTTGACTCTACCATACCACTATACATATAGGCCCATATTAATAAGAAAACGCTATTCCTTTTATAATCACAACTTACTCTAAGAGTAGTTAATCTCCGAGTAAGCTTGTAGTTACGTTGTTTTAGAAACAGTATTATTAAACCTGGAATAATGACGGAGTAGGTATACCTAACTTATTCCTCCGGTTAGGGCTGAAAACAGCATAATTGATCAAATGTACCAACATAAAAATGCTAATAAGTGACTTTTTACGTAATTTTCTGTGGAAATTCAGGATAGTCTGTGGGAATAATTGTAAAAAAGTTGACAATGATCGACAAGATGACAAGAGAGAATGACATAAGTGAAACAGTTTTTGAAATTTTCTATTTACATAATCCATGTAATAAACATTTTGGAATTCGCAGTATTGTTTATTGTGAGCCAAAAGCGTGTGCGATCAGCTAATGTGACGAGAATTGTATCGGATGGGAAATGTGCTACCTAAAGCCTTGTCGTAGGAACGTCCTCACCGTACCTCAAGAGCTACAATTGGTCCACAGCTGGACGCAGGCCTTCCCCTGACAAGCGCCATTGGCTTTTATCTCTCGGGGGGTAATGCCCATAATTCCCACGCTGGCCAAACGGGTTGGGGATAGCTGGGCGGTGGTTGTTCTTCAGGAGGCACTGCTGCCTGCACCCAGCGGATATCCTTTAGTCGCCTCTGACGACACCCGCAGGAAGAGATGTTGCAAATTCTGAGCCGATTCATCACACGGCAAAGATTTGGTGTCTTCACACACGTATTCGTAATGATGAGCAGAACCTGCACTTCACGCATTTTGATTGAATTACCTACGCTATGTATACCTTTATGAATAAGCGCATACAAATAAATACATAATACAAATTAAAGACCTTGGTTTTATTTATTTAAAGGATTATTTAGTAGTTAAAGTAACTAACTAATTTAAATTTTCTCTCCTGAGCCCAAACCTGAGCCCATGTTTTGATGGCACAGCACAAACTCAGGATTTGCGAGATTATCAAAGGGGTATTGATAAGGTTTTCACTCTTTCACGCGTCTTGTGGTTTGTGGATTCTTAAGTTTAATTTTCTCCTTTATTGATGTTAGATCTTGAATGTATCAGTCTTCCAAATCACAAAGAAGAATACACTATGTACTATCACAATAGATATTTGTTTACTTTCTCACATCTGACGTACGTAACAGACAAGGACAATAACGACTAAACTTAGAGGCTGGAACTTTTTGGAGGTTTTATGTGACCTTACTCCATAACTAAACTAGCCTGAACGACGGAATAAAATTTACTTCGAGACTAACCTCGGAACAGCCTACTCCTTCATAATTCTCTGTTTATTAGTACAAATTTTACCTAAAATGAGTAATAGCGGTGGAGTAAAGTTACGCACTCGATAATCGGAGTTTATAAATAAGGCCGATATAGTATACACTTTAACGCTGTTATTCTAAACGGAAATCCTTATCAGCGAGGTATATTTATGAGAAGCCTTGCTACCAAAACTGTATGTGCAGTATTATACAAACAAACAGGGACAGGGAGATACCGCTATTATACCCTTCATTGTACATGATTTCCTTTGGGAGTTGACTGTGAGAGAGTTTAATTTGTAACATGAAGCTATGGATTCGTTCGCATCCTCTAGATAAAAGATGAGAACACCTATTAGCGTCATATGTCATAGCAATAGAAACCGAATAACAAAGAGGGTGATATGCATAGAAATATTACAGTTTTATCGATTTATCAAAACAAAAGTACGCTATCTGCAAAGTTTAAGATAACGGGATTGCAGGGTGTAAGTAAACCTGCTGAAACGTACTCGGGATAATCACGAAGTAGTTTATATATTTTATGCCAAGTGCGGTAGGCCTAGATAGATATTTGAAACCAATTTTATAAAAAAGTGAAGAAAAAAAAATGAGGGATTTACTTGTGCACACAAATTCTGTTCCTATGCATGTATAGTATACCAACGTTATAGGTGGGTTCTTTTAATTTGACAATCAACTTTAATGTTAATTTTCTCCCTGAAAGATAACCGTGTTGCGTCACAAAAGACGAATAGAACCGAACCAGCACCTATAACTACGTTATTCCTGAACAGACAGCTTCGGAAATTAAGGCAAAGTAGAGTTCTAGACAAAGCAGTCGCCGCGTATCCGCCTATTTCCCGCCCAGACACGCCAGACAAAACCGGAAACCAGAACTGCAACGTCTTTGTGTAGCTACACCACTCCCCAAATGTATATATAGACCTATGTATATTTTAAAAAGTTATATGTCACGGGGATCGCGATTTTCAACCTTACTGAACTCATAATCAAGATCTAAAATGGATATCACGTGCTGGATTCACTGCAGTCCTACTTATTTTAATCAACAGCGAATGTAGCACATGTGATGATATATATAGATAGATCCTTTAGTAAAAACATTTTACCATAAAAAGCTCACGCTTACGATCGCGTTAAAAGAAAAGCGTTTTTACTAGTAGCTTTTTATAAAAAAAATGGTGTAGTTAACATCTTGGTGATGCTTCCGACTGATATTTGTATGGATTATTTGAGCTACTTGCAGATTGTTTGCAACAGCCTGCTGTTAGCTCTATCGTTTTGAACGTCGACTAGTTATAATTTGTTTCTATAATATTTGATTGTAGTTTTCTTTGTCAATTTAACTTGTTTTTTATTTAGTAATTAAGTAATTATTCATTCACAAAAATAACAAGGAAGGGCTTAAATTTATAACACTAACACAGGGTCCACCAGAATGTTACATAGATGTTAGTGTTAATAAAATAGAAAGTTTTATTATGTAACTTTGTCCTGTGATGAATGATATTATTATAGAGAACAGTTTTCAGAATGAATAATGCATGATGTTACACTGATTCTTGTTCGAGATTAATATTTACATGGTTTTTATTCTCTAATCTTGTTGCAAGTGTATATTAATTGTATTTATTTGTAATTTTAATTAATGAAATCATGTACCTAGTAAAATTAGCTTGAAGTATATGCATTACTAACAAACCGGTGTAAGCATGAATAGGTATGTGATAAAAAATCGCAATACTTTCTCTTTTGTAAAACAAACAAAAAACTAGTTACCTATTAGTTTTCTTTCGTAAATACATACAATAACGTAATGAAGCAAACTTCATAGCTAGTAGTACAAAATCAATTGAACCATGTTTGACAGGAGCGTCACGCGGGGTGCGCCTGGTAACCTACTTCCCACCCGACACCCAACTCGAGTCCTGTACAAACGCAACCGTACCACCTACAATATAGCATCTATAATCGTGTATCAATCGGCACTCGATAACCCTGTAACACTGCGTAATGAACTGTAAGCCTGACGCCTTCCACGACCGAGCGGCTTCACAATCCCATGAATATAAAACGCGTAAATAAATAGCAGATGCGCGAAAAACTCCCTGACAAAACCGACAGACACTTAGCATAATAATCGCGGGGGTGTGGGGTGAGGGGGAAAGGGAGGCAGCACGGGCACGGGTCGGGTTCGTAGTAAAAAGGGAACTGCCACCTCGTCCTGTGACACGATTCTCACGCGACGGCTTTCTTTCCTTCGTAATGAATGGGTAACGGCGTAAATACGTCGCCGGTGACATAATCACAGTTGCGATACAAGTTGCCATTGAAAACCAGTCGCATTGTGACAGTTACATGCTATCGGAAAGTGGAATGACCAGGGAATTCTAGAAATTCTCTTTTGTTGTTTCTCGATTAAGATTCACTTTTATTGATTGCGTTTATTGAATGTTCTTTTCGACTGCGCGCAATGGTATGGCAGCCGATTCTAAACTCGAATATATTTTGGACTATCGTTTATAAGTATTTAGTTTTCTGGGAAGATGTGAGTAGTAAGAGAAAATAATAAAAAGTTGACATAAAGGCTCGAGTCTAGTAAATTTGTTAAAAAAAACTAGGCCTAGATCTCAGCAATTACGGGATCCCCGTGATAAAAAAACAAGAATTACATATAATTCTACATTATTTCTTCGGTTCCTTGGTTGTGAAAACACGATTCATTAAAACAATTACGATAAAAAAAGTACAATCTTTTGCACCTAATTTGGTCTAGATCTCGGGAACCCCGCGGTCTATAGAAAAGATTTTTGTTTTGATTCGTTGGTCATTACTAATTCTTTGGTTTCTCAGTTGGGTTTTTCAAAAGTGATGTAGTTTTCTTGTAAAAATACAAAAACATCATTTTTGCGCCTACGCTTTTTCAAAAATATCTGCTCTGTCTCGCTCCTATGAACGCCAAATCCTATGACTATCCTTTACACATAATGACGCGCAATGCACCCTCTTAAATCTATGGTTGAATCATTAAAAAGCGTGGCTAGGCTATGTAGCCCATATGCGAGGCCACTCAACAGGGTTCCGCTTTGCACACTCACCCCCTACTCCCCGCGAAATGCGTCGCAAATCCCCAGCGGGCATACCCCAGGCATGATGATCAATTTCGAACACTAAACGTAATAATATTCCATTTTGCGACCCCAAAAGAAAACCAACCCCTGGGCTTAATTTGGTTGGATTTAAACTGTCTTGTCTGGCATTTGTAAGGGAATGAAAGAATTCTGATTTGTAAAAACAGAAATGACATTATTACATAATCATCCACACGGCTAGAATCAAGTTAGACGACATGAGAAGTACCTGGTGATTTTACTAGGTATCTTTGGACGAAATGAAAACCATTCCTACGATAGAGATGAACTTCGGAAACCAGGGACACTGCACACCAGGGTTCCCTAAATAAACGGATCTTCTGGTGAAAACAATACCCTGCCGAGATATATGTACTCGTACATATGTTTTTTAAGTTTGGTAAATTGTTCTCTCTGTTTCCAAAATAATACTAATAGCCTGTCATATATATTTTCCCCAGCGTGAAGAACCGTCATCAGCGTTTCTAATTTCCCTCTGAGTGCATTGTTAATCATATTCGGTATGCAGTTACATGAACCCACGGCTTGTAATCAAAGCACCCTCGCCAACCACGCAGGGGGCGACATGTGCGCTCGACGTATTCTTTGAGCTTTGCACACCCACTCATTATGACCAAGCACTGACAACGTTAATTTATAACCCAGTAAATTCAAAAATCTTGTTGCAGAGCATAAAATATTATAGTACATGCGATAAGGTAAATCCTGCCGATAATATAATAAAAGTAAATCAGTAAAAGGGTTTTATTTTACGTGCAATAACAAACATATAGGAAAAAATAAATCAGTGACAAAAAGAGGCATCGCTTAGCATGGGCGGGTCTTATGTGATTCCCAGACATAAGACATGCGTGTGTATCTTCCAGACAGTCTTTTATCTGTCTTCTGCGGTGCTTAGGTATACCTGGTTAGTGGTTTAGTGGTCACCTCGTCCTCGTATACAGGGTTGATCAGTTCATTATGTCCTGTATTTTAAATTAGCCTAGTAAGTTTACACATGTGTGAATCAAAATGATTAATAGATCAAAATGATTAATAGATAGTAGGTATAGGTTAGGTACCGAAAAGATTTGAAAGCGACAACAATACCTATTTGATCAGCACGGCAAGGAGCGCGGGTTAACGACCGGAATCGGCGCGGGCGCGACCTTGTCTCACAGACTCACCTACATAACGACACACAGCCACTCTTGCTTTCGGTAATTCGCAAAAAACTATAAAGAACCTTTGTTCCGATGAGAACGAGGAGCTTTGTGCCATGACGCGTGCTAATATTGACCTCGTGACATAAAATTAGCATACTCACGTTACTGTTTAGTAATATTTTAGTAGTGGCTACTCTGCCTACTTCATCTTACATAATGTTTTGTATTTAAAATCTTTTTGTGATTTATTTTACGGTACTTGAAACTCGGCAAGCTATTCGCACGCCTACTTCTCTGCCTTCTTACAAAGTAGGTACCTACTCTTTCCAACTTAACTTATCGTATTTGATATCCGCCTTTGCCATCAACACGAGCTTACACTACCATCACAAAAAAGCTCGCGACGGACGGGCGGTTGTACGTGCACTGAATGTCATGCATCCAAAAATAACACGTTTTCCACAATGTTACCTTCCACATACATATTAGCTATGCTCGCTTCGTAAACGCAGTATCGTCGTTGCGTCACGGCGGCGGCGGCGATGGACTGGGCCAGTCGCCGTGGCGGTCGGGGCAATGCACCTTGATCGCTCGTACACTACACTTTATCACCAACTTTCAACATGCTACTAAACTATTTGATTGACGACTGTTATTATGTTAAGCTGATAGGATTTGTAGTTTGTTATTCAGCAGTTGAACTAATGTACAAGTGTCACGCCGCTTATATTTTTTTTTAATTTGTTCCAGTGGCGTGGCGGTGCTTAGTCCGTGTGGGAGCGGAGGCAGCTGCAGCGACATCGGCGAGGAGCGTTCTCCATACAGTCCCGAGTCGGGGTGCAGTACCTCGGAGGAGGGCACCAGCGGGAGCTCGCGCATGCCGCCCTGGGCGAGCGAGCCGGCGCCGCAGCCGCCGCCGGCCGAGGCCCCGCGCCGCATCGCGGTCCAACCGGCCCCCGTGCGCCGCCACAACCCGCACTCGCACCGCCGCATCACAGAGTTCTTCAACCACAAGATGAAACCTCAGAATGGTCTCAAGCGAGATCATATTCCGAACACCCAAGATGACCCCAAGAAGAAGTGCCCTAAGAACGGCGTCACGGCTGAATTAGAAAAATATATTTCGTATTTATCACAAACCTTCAGTCCGAAAGTGCTGTTGGACGTCGGGAGGCTAAATCAGGCCGCTGCACGGAAACCAAGGAATCATACCTTCAATGGGTCTTCTGATGCCAATATCGCAGACAGTAGTAGCGGAAAACCATCAAGTACGCTCACGAACTGTACGGGAGACCATGCAATGAATAAAGATTCGATGGAAAGGGTTCATACTACAATGAACGGCTTTATGGAAGTACGGCGCGGGATTGATTCTTCCGTTATAGATAAACCTCAGCCTAACAACGGATATAACAAAAAGAAAGGAAGTGATAAGCGAAAACTTGACCCATCCGCCAATGGAGTAAATAAAGTGTCCACAAGTATTCCAAAGGGAAAAGTTCCAATACCGGCTTTACCAATGCCCAACCTCAATCGCTCTCCAATAAAGCTAGCTGCAAAACCAGATAACAGAATGAATGGCGCTGTTAGTTCCACTACCAAATTAGACAGTAGAATGAATGGAGTTATGTGTGGATCTAATAACCTTAGCCTCAACCCTATCTCACACAAATTGATGCCAATGAAGAAGAATTCACCCAAAAAGAATAAGGATTCTCAGACAAATAAAAAGACAAACCGTAAATCATCTGCATGCTTTGCCAATGGTAAAAACCTTACATGGTCCAAAGCAAATAACCTCAAGCAAAAGTGTATAAATTCAAACCAACGCTCATCCGCAAAGAATACACCGGCAGAAACAAATTGTAAAATTAACATTCCCAATGGGATTCGACAAGTGCCGATGGCTGTTAATGCTAACCTGGGTAATATTAATTTACCTATGAATAACTTGCAAAACTGCCACCAGATCAACATACCACAACCTTGTAATGGAACCACCCCCAACATGGCATCGTTTGTCGCGGTTCCTCAGAATATGATGCTAACTGCTTTGAGAATACCACAAACAGGTATACAAACTCAAACGTTAGGCCAACAAAATAATATGACAGCTTTCAACAGTCAAAATGTCAATGTGTCAAGCCCAACGAAACTCAACGGCCAATTTGTTTTTCCCTTGATGCAAAATATAAATGGAACTGTAGTCCAAATACCAAATTTAATGACTAAAATGCCGAACTTTGTTCTCCCTCAAAATGCTCAGTTGGCAGCGCAGAGACAAGACCAGTTGCAAAACCAAACAACACAGATTTTGATAAACGGGACGCTTTTGAAACTATCCAATGCCATGCCGGGCCAAGCGTATACCAGTATAAATAAAAATGGTACAATGAACACGCAGCCGACAATCAACAAAAATGTCCCCGGAGTGCCAACCGTCGGGATGACAGTCCAGCAGAAACCTAACTACACCGTCGAGTTCAGTCATCCTGTGTTGGTACGTCAGCCCGGTTTCTTCGTTACCTCTGTGCCAAACATGAACGTCAAGGAGACTTGGAGCTGCACGGGCAGTCCTGCGACTAGCTTACCGTCGTCGACGATGTTCCCCGGGACCCCTGCCTCTAGCATGCAGTCCTCGTGCTCGGACCAGATGTACCCCGGCAGTACGACACCGTCGATACTGACATCTTCATGTTCCAATCCGATCTTCCCTGGAAGCACCGCTGCTAGTATTCAGACATCATGCTCGTCCCAGATTTACACGGCTAGCTCCGCGACAAGACTTCACTCGTCGTACTCCGATCAGATACTTCTGCAAGGTCCGCCTCTAGTGAGCTACACCAACCAAACAATTCACTCGAGTAGTATTCCTATCGCGCCAGTGAAACCACCTGATAACCCGATTCAAGGGACGGAACCACCAAGTAGCACTGTCAAAGAACCGGATATGTGCGATGATACAAGTAGTACAAAGTGTGATATTCCATGGCTGTCTAAAACAGTCAATAATAACATCGTTTCGTTACAAAAAAGTAAAAAGAGGCGTTTTGCGGAAGTAAGCAGTAGTTTTTCTGACAAATTTGATGAATTATTACTAGAAATAGAAAATGAAAAAGAAAAAGATGAAATTGAAGACGAAAGCGATGAATCGAGAATGGACTTTGTAGACGATGATATCAGAAAAGTTGAGGAGGTAGCCAGGCGAGAAGACACGATATTTACACAAATAACTGTCCTGAAGGATGTTTCATCAAACGTTCATAGCTCCTTGATAGAAGAGAACTTTTGTAATACCGCAACGGAATCGGAATCTGGCATCGGCACGGATAAGTCTATAGATTCTCCGAGTGGATCCCTGACGAGTAAAGAAGGAGACGATGATTCCTGTCTATCACTGAGTATTAGTGTGAGCTCTGTGGAAGTGCAAAGTCAGAAGAGTCCAATCCTGAAACAGCCAAAAACGTTGAGATTTCCTCCGAGAGTGTTAACAAAGGCTGAGAGCAAGCGGGCATCTAGATCGATTGCTTCAGGCACCAGCACTGTTTGTTTTTGGGAGAACTGCAAGCGGGAGTTTGATGGGGATCCAGACCTTCTAGAACATATTCAGGTATGTATCTTATATCTGCTTCTTTTTATTGTATCTTTTATTGTTCATTAGATTATTTTATTGTTTGAGTAATTAATATATACCTATCGGATTCTTAGTTGCATCGTTACACCATTTATCTTTGTTTATATTAATTCGTATTATGATTTAGTGAACTTAGCCCGCAGTATTTATAGTAAGTACTTTCTAACAAGTTTCTCGATGGGCGCATGCTCGCTGTACATTTTGTTGGTCCCACTGTAGCTTCGATAGCCGACAATCTATCAGACGTAACGTAGGTTTAGCATGGACAGCCTAGACAAGGCCTTGTCTAGGCAAAATTAAATTGAATGCGTCAAATATTTAAAAAAAAAGCTGGATAATTCACACAGCATAATTCACATCCAGTGTCAAGTTAAGCAGACATTGTGTTATTGGTAACTGTTATTTCATTCTTCAATTATAAACGCTATGATGAAAAAATTAAATTTTCTCTAAACAAACGCTCACGTAAACTGTCCATGCTAGTGGACTGCGCACATGCACCGAAACGAAAAGAATTAATAGGCAGATTTGTAACAACAATGTTTACTACACAAGCTCTACCTTATTTGTTAAATGATACCTTGACAATTGTCCAGCATTATATATATTTTCATAACTTTCAGTCGACGCACGTTGAAACGCAAGCTGGCAGAGAGAACTACGTCTGCCTCTGGGAGCGATGCAAGGTGTTCGGCAAGCCGTCCTGCTCGCGACTCTGGCTCGAGCGTCACACGCTTTCACACGGCGGCAGCAAACCTTTCAAGTGCATCGTCGACGGCTGCGAGCGAAGGTTCTCCACTCAGGTACAATTACGTTTCCTGCTTTCTTACACTGCACTAAAAGTAATGGAGTCTACACACCAAAGTTGACGGCCCCAGTGGGCCGGCTGCTGGCCGCCGAGTAAACCGCCGGGCTGTATCAGTACACAGGCGGCTTACTCGGCGGCCAGCAATAATTATACAACGAAATGTCGCCGACATGACTCTCTATCTATAATATTGCCGCAGGCTCCAAGCAGTCAGGCTGTGTCGGCGGCGGCGTGTGGTACTCAGTTACTATTACACAGAACCGAATAAGTCAAAACTGATTTTCTTTCTGCGAGTTGGATATTTACGAAACTTAACTGCCTTAACTTAATTGTCAAAGATCTGTATGTACATTAGCGCATTCAACCGATACATGATTATTTTGTAGTTTCCGTAAATTCAACAGTAAAGTGAAAGAATTGCAGTTTTTTTACGTCTGGTTATGTTTTGTAGAATATTTGTAGAGTATAAGTCATTATCATAAATATTAGCATAAATATTGGGAGCTGGGTTTCAATTCCCTTGAGCATTCATCTTTTATACATTAAACTACGTTATTATGTTAAGTCGATAGTAAAGAACCATGTTTAATTACTTTTTACGACCATATTGATAAGTTATTAACTGTAGCGGAGACAAAAATGAAGCTGTTAAATCTTTAAATGCTGTATTCAGACATAAATGTTGTAATTATTGGCTTATTCATAAAACTTACGAGTACTATACCTATACATGTACACTGTATAGTACTCTCAGAAACCATTAGTCGGTAAATTAAGTGTGAATACGTATTTTACTGCATAAAGGGCACGATTGGTGTCCATATAACAATAATTTACTACTTATTTACTGCGGCAATAATAACATTATAGGTTTGATATTCATTACTGTGTGAATTGTCCAGCATTATTTATTATATTTATTATTATTAAAACGTATATGATGAATTATGTTTGTCATGTAATACTAGGTATCCTAAATATTGTGTGACGAATCATTTACCAAATTAGTTTTATAAAACAAACGTAATTAATGTGATTTAATAGCAAGAAGCTGGAAGACTATCAATCGACAATGGAGCGAAGCATGTTTGGGAAAAGGACATTTGAAATAAAAGTATTTAAGTTACTTGTAACTTTACCTAAGTAAGAAACCAAACAGCTTCCGTGTCAGTAGTTCTACTAAGAAGTATAGGCTGGTAGTACAAATGACACCCTTATATCTCTAGTACTACTGCAAAAAGTACAAGTAAATTCATTGTACTTCACTTGACTTTTTACATCAAAGACGAACTTAAATAGAAGACGTCACACTCACAGCAAAGAAACTGAAGTGGAGCTAGCAAGAGGAAAAGACACATGGAGCAGAAGGTTGATGGACTGATATCCAAAATACAATAAACGAAATGGGAAAGAATTTAAAAGTCCTACCTTTTGCAGAACGAGAAAGAAGAAGAAAGTAACCTATGTATAAAAAGACGGCAGCAAAATCATGGATCAGGTTGGCGAAAGTGAATTCGGAAGGAGAAATTTGCCAAAAAAGGGCAAACAGACGAAATTTTAATATAGAATAGTATAAGCAATAGTAATAAGTAACAAAATGTAAATATTTAAAGTATGAATTAATGAAAGCCACTCTACCATATCTCACTGGCCGTGCCGTCTAATGGAAAAACGGCTAAAGGGACATCGATAAATAATCAACGATGTACGATTTTTTTTATTTCGTTTTTATTACATTATTGAAAAAAAACTAGTGACATTTCTTGGTCATAATCGTGCTTTGCACATAATTATTTTTCCAAATTTAAAAAAAAGGGATAAGTTTTATGATAAACCATTTGTGAAATATTTTGTTAAGTTAAATAATCTAGAGTGTGTGTAAAAGAACACGAAAAGGTTGAAAAAAAGCTTAGTTCACCTTTATGTAACATACTTTAGGATTAACAAAATATTTTATAGATTAACAAAACGCATATCTCCCGAGCTTATTGACATTCTTTATCACACACTAACTGTGTGTGTGTGTGTGTGTGATGTGGCCATCGCCTCAGAGACGTTTCTTTATGACTCTTTCCCGTTATATATGTACGAGTACCGCTGACAAACATGCTAAACAATAAAGATGTAATAATATTTTCTTTCCCAAGGTGAGGGCAGTACCACTACCAAACCACAACAATAACATGTTATCAATTATTTTTACAATCGATTTATTGGGATTTATTTTGACTGAATAATACATGGATAGGCCATGCTCATCTTTATTTAGTTTTCTCGCAACTTTTCTATCAATATCAAAATCATCTTGTCTTCCAGATCATGATCAAATGTTTCACGAATCAGGTGGCCTATCCATTTATTTAACTTTGGTTGAGCAACATACTCTGATAAATTTATTGAATTACTATTATTTATCATGTACGAGGTACGATGAAGGCGAGGATGTTACCTAGCTAGTACCCACTAGCTATGGACGACACCCAAGTTTGTGATTAGATTAAGATATCTAACAATTACGTAGTCGTGCCCGTGTCTACATAACATTGATAAAGTGAATAATTAAAAACAGTAACATTTTCATAACATTAAATAACCTCTGTAAAACATAAGAAGTTCAACTTCGAAGTTTTAATAAAGGTCACAACAAAGTGAATAACAAAGTGAACTTTTCTGTCGGTTATGAAACAAAAAACAACCGAAGAAAGTTATAAAAGCCAGTGAATAAAATGTACATAAATTGTACAACCGAAGAAACCACTTTGTTGGGATAAACGTACAATCTTTAACGTATTACGTGAAATTTCAGATTCTACTGGAGAAGCATGTGAACAACCATTTCAACGAGTCGTCTCCAAGCGCCAGCGGGCCGAAGAAGTCAGCTGACAGTGCCAGCAAACTCATCCGCCGGCATGGGAAGAAACTTAGGTACCGTCGGCAGCCGTGGTCAGGTGAGGGATATATCAACAGGTCTCCAAGACATAAAGTTCTTTGTCTCAATAAGGCAGCAGTATTGTGCCCAGATTCGGAGAAGTCTCGTTAAAGACCTTTTGTAAGAGCATTGATTTAGTAGACCATCACTCTTCAGTAAAAGATGAGTCCATGTATTTTTTTGTAAGCTGTCAAAAAAGTGAAAAAGAAACCCTAAGCTTGCTAGTTGTTATTGTTCAATTCTATTTAAGTTCATACCATCATCAATGTATCTAGCAGTACCTAGCCCATCTGGGTAAGAAGAAACTCCAAGCCACTTGGGCTTGGAGTTTCTTTTTTGGTTTGGTTTAAATCGATTTATGGCAGTTTTCAAGAATGCTCCTTGGGAATATAGCTAAATACAACTTCATTAAATGATTCTTTTATTATTATTAACTAAATTCCTTCTCATTCCAGCTCGCATGTTCGACTTCTTCGACGCGGGCATGATGGAAGGTCTCGCATGGCGACTTGTTCGCTGCACGCACTGGCGTCTCGGCGGCAGTATGATAACCGAGACTGCGCACATGCTTACTCTGCACGCTGCGCTCTCCGCAACACGGTACAACGCAGTCACTATGCAGAGGGAGGCGCTGGTTACTTACTACCCGGCTCATGTGTAAGTGCCCTTATTTTCGTGATCACAGTTACTTTTATTCCAAGAGAATTAGGTGCAGAGAAATAACAGGTTTCTAAAAGCAGCTTATTGCAGTGAGTAATTTTTTTTCCGTGTCTTTATTTTTGTTTAAATAATATTAATATTTGTAACCAAATAAAAGGCAACATCAGGTCTCCTGGACCTGATGTTGCCTTTTATTCTACTGGACTACACTTCAATAAGTACCATTTAGAATTTAGATGTTGCGTTCGTAGAAAAAACCGGCATTGTTGATATTCGTCGCCTCGTGTGGGGCATTCATATTCACACGAGGCGACGTATATCGCACAGATATAAATAAAAATATGTAAATTTATTAGGCAAATTTAAACAAAATAAAAAAAAAACCTAACAAAAAGCACAAAGATTACCTGAATCGTCTTTAAAAAGATTGAAAGAATCGATATAAATAAAAAAAAAATATATGCATATCTTAAAATATATTTCAGCTGAGGATAAACTCAATAAACTAGTCTTCTTGAATTCAAAATTTATTAGCTAGGCCTCATTAAAAAAATATGCGGTACACTACTGTTTACTAATAAAGAATCCAATCGTCAGGCATTAATAAAATCTTAGGGTTGGTATGAAACCTTGATAAGAATGATAAGTTTATCGTTGCATGGCAAACTATGATGTTAAACTGCAATAATGTTGTATACTTTAAAGAAATCAAGACAATCTAAACAGCATGATCAAGCCAAAATCGGAATAAATTATTTTTTATTTTTCGTTTATTTCCATCTTAGTCAACCTTAAGAAATATTTAAATACTGTGCAAAAATAAAGTGCTATTTGATTCTGTTCCCTTAAATATTTTAAGTTGGCAAAGTAACCTCTAGCTAGTTTTTATCATTCCCAAATATAATGAAACGGGTGGGTAGCAATAATTTGTGAACCACCGCTGCCCGGTCGCACAGTAATGTACCCTTGAACCAAATATCCAAGATAAGCTTCCGTTAGCATGCTAACCAGGTTAAATTTAAGTTTACATAATCAATCAAATTTTATAACGTTCCTCAGCAGTACTCCAAAAACCATTTTTTTTATTTAAAATTTTGTGGCTCTGTGGTAGGAAGGGGGGCAAGACATAACTTAAACAGTGGCTACCAAGCTTTTAGCTAGACAGTGGTGTTGATTCTATTGTTTTAGAACTAGCTAAAATTAGGATTTAGGAATGTCAAATGATACATTCCGATTCCGAACGATTCCGTCTAAACTTTTAGACATGGGTTTAACAAGAGTTTACTATGTCTAACTGCCGCACTCAGAGACTATATTGCATAGTTAAACCGTCGCTAAGTAAAGGTTTTTGTGAACTCTTGTTACTGAGCGACAATTTTAAGTAATCATTTACGTCTCTGAGTGCGGGCTGTAAGCCGCGTCTAACTGTAAACCGTAAAACGCAGTTTTAGTAACGTTTTTGTTAATAACGATGTCTAACTATTTTGTAGTAAAACCGTTTGTGTATAATGAATCACCTTTTCCACGAAATTATTTTCCATTTGATAGTTCGACTAACAAGCAAATTTTCAGTCAATCAAATAGTAATGTTTTGCCAATTTTTTTTTTAATTTTACAGTCTTTAGTTTACTCAGGCGTCTAAATGACTTTATCAGAATATAATTCAATAGTAAAAACATTAAATAAATTCGAGGGTGTGTGGAACAAGTACATTTTTAAAAGCTGGAGCGTCTTTTGTTTTTTCATATATTTTATCCACGCTGACGTCATATTTCTAAGCCTCGAATATCCGCAAAATAAAAGAGGAACACGCCAGCTTTAAAAATTTTATCACAGTAAATGCAATAAAGATTACTGCTACTTATTGATTTTTTTAATTTTAAAGAGAAAAACTGAGGACTAGTCTCGTCTCTCTCAAACTAGTCTCTCTCTAATCCACAATTGTCAGCAGTTATCAGTTGAGTAAACTGCTGACAGTTGCAAACAATATATAAATAGGTAGCTCATCTTATAGTGGTTTTATTTTACGAATTAGGTACAGATAGCTAGACATATTTTATTAAATGCCACTAAGCTCAATTTATTTTTACAGGTAAGCATTGGATACCGTATATTGGTGACTTTGTTATTCAATAGGAATGGAAAGTTTCATTTTAATTTGACTTGCCCTTTTACTTTTAAACTTAAACAAAAGCTTTCTCGGGGATTTACGTGGTGTATGAGCACCTTTGTAGGTCACACTGCTGAATCATGGCAGTGACATTGCAATTTCAAAGCACATAAGAAAAAGTCAGTTACATATAACTGTTTTTTTTCAGTTTACTTTCATTTTGAAATCTACTCTTCTCTCTTTTTTTTATATCTTTGCATTTTAATAGAGAACTAATTCAAAATCTCATGGTTATATAGACGTATACCATGGTTAAACAATCATGGTAAATAAGACAATCGCACAGCACATGAGTGGTCAATCTTGTCATCTATTGATTCTTTCTTCTATGGTTAAGCACCCTCTTATAGCCAGATGCTTTAGTTTTGTTTTGTTTTAATATCATTGATGACAAAATAAACACGCAACTATTTGCCTCTTGAATAAAGCGTGTGTTGGAACGAAGGTCGCTTAGTACCATCTTCGCATTCCGCTTTTTTATGACCTATCTATCGAAGTCGCTTGGGTAGTTACTCGTCTTCGGCAAGACTGCGATACGTACTAATTTATGAATTAGTCGAGTGAGACGTTTACTAAGGCTAAAGTAGGATCAGTAGATATGTTTACTTGTGCTAAATTCTGCAGCTGTACAGATTAAGAGAAAGGAACGATGTTGCTATGATGTTGTAAGTAAACTCCAGGTGGGTTATTGTAGAGTCATCATCTAAATTGATTTATTATATTACACATCCATTAGTCACATTCAGCCGTTTTTTGTTTCGAAATAGTATACTTCTATTATACTGAAATCAGCAAACTTAGTTACAAATTATGAATAAAGCACATAATATGTTACATGGAACTCGTACAATCATTTTGTACTAGAAGTATTCTAGTTCTCTGCACTTTCTTGTTTGAAATTTTAGTCATTTTGATATCACATGAATCGATTTAAAAACTCACCTATTATTTAATACCATTATTATCATATCACGTGTCAAATGTTTATTATAATAAATCAATGGAAATATTATACATACATCCTTTTATTGTCTAATCTAACAGTACTGGTAGAATTGAGTTTAAACAAAATAACTTTAGCTTGGTGCTCATAGGGATCATTTGCATTAAACGCCAAATTATACATCATGGTGCTACAAAAACCCAGTTATTTTGCACCTTACATAGTATTACAACTTACAAAATGTAAGTAATATACATATATGTATAAATATTGAGCGTTTTTGATTGACCGGCCCGGGCAGACAATGACACCCATACCGACATCGGTGGATGCATTTTTTTTATACTACCGATGGCAAACAATATACGGTCCGCCTGATGGTATACGGTTACCGCAGCACATGGACGCCTGCAATATCAGGGACATTACACGCGCGTTGCCGACCCTTTAAATGTCTTAGGAGACCATTTTTGAAGAATCCCATGTTGTAGTCCTGAGGGAAAACCTCGGCAGGAAGATCATTCCACAACCTGATTGTTCGCGGGAGGAAATTCCTCATATACCTTACAGTTCGCGAACTAAAAGGCTCTAACTAAGGTGATATCCCTGCCGATGGCGGGCGGAAGAAAGAAGCCGCTGGCACCATGTCAAATAGTTATATTCCATAATATTTCATGTCATCGACCCGCACTCAGCGGTTCTCCTCCACCTTTATCATTCGTACCGCTAAGGATTGGAACTCACGGCCTGCCTCTATTTCCCGGCCAACTACAACCCGAGTCTCTTCAAGACGAGTGAATTGATTGATTTGAATTGACTTATAAACCTTCGTGATACATATTCGGCCATGTCGTCACTTACGCTGAGATTGTAGTCAAACGATGGTCAATTGTAAATACGTATATAATATGCGTCCACTGCAGTCGATGCCGGCCCGGCCGACCAATCCAGAAACGTCGATTTAAAGATTTCATAGCAGGATCAGAAAAGTGTGAAGCCTTGCATTATTATTCTGTCGAGGTATTGTAATACAATCACGATAGAACTGGGCGTTAAATGCAATGTTGTCGAACACATGCAATTGATTCCTAAAACTCTTTGCTTGGCATTGTTGTATGATAAAGTGCCGCACGGAGGAATGTTATTATGTCATGTTGCTAGCAAATACAATTTTATTTCAACATAATAAAATTTATTGTATACAGGGCGCCACGGAAAGGGTGTACTAAGCCGAAAGATTCCAGATATCGCGGGGGTCAACGTTTGTTATAGAATTTGTAAAATTTAGTTTTTTTCAGTTATTTGGAAAATAATTAAGACGTTTCTTATTATTGGTATTTATTTTCTTGTATTGTATTATTGTAAGATTTTCATGACAAAACACTGGTTTAGTTGAAAAAAAAACAAGCAAGAATCATTTCTGAAATATTTTGTAGTGCAAATAATGAAAGAGTGCGTGTAATTTTTTTTAGTAAAGGATTGATTTAAAAATGATTTCGAAATTTGAAAATTTGTAAAAATATTTCAAATTTCGAAAAATCATTATTCATAAGTTGATCGTCGTCGTTGTCCAGAATCACCCTTTCGGCTTTGTATACCGTGTCCTTGGCACCTTGTATATAACAGGAAGTGATGATAAGTGACGTCCTCCTTCCTATCTTCTTTAAATAATTGCAAATATTCAAATTATTTTGCTAGCTGCTCATGAGGGTTGCCAGTCCTAAACATTAGCACAGGGCATGGATATTATTTTACTTACACTGATATTTTATTTGCTCTAACCTAGTGTATATTTATTATAGCTAATTAGCTTTTAGAAATGCATGATTATAGTTTATTCATTCACATTGTTTAGGGCTGCAACCCAACTGCAAACACAAAGCAGTACCAATTGGCATCTAACCAAATTATCTGTGAACTTCACAGCTTTCCCAAATTCCTCGAAGTCCTTGTGTTCGCAGCTGCCTCTGTGTGGCACGGTGTGTCGCGTACTAACCTGACTTTCCGCATTCCAGGGTCGAGGACGAATGGGTGCCCGAGAGGGAGGTGCAGCGTGTGAAGCGAGTGGACATAGCCTCTCTCCCCACTCACGTCAAGGTCACTCTCTACGAGCAGTTCTGCGATTCGTACCGCAAGGCTGCCCCCCCTCCACTAGAGAAGAAGCAACCCCGCTCCCCGCAGATTCCCACCCGCGTGCTACCCGCCCGCAACTGTGCTTCCTCCCGACTCCTCAACAATCTGATCGCGAAGCAGCGGCAGAGTATCGAGGCCAAGGCCGAGCTCAAACGCAGCGAGTCCAACGCTCTCTCTGCGGTGCTGTTCAAAGAAGAGGACAGATCCGACCGCGTGGAAGTCAGCGGTGCCAAGAAACGCAAGCTCGGCCGGCGGTACGGCGGCAACGCCTTCTGGCCCTGCGGACGGTAACTCCGTACGCTTCTCGTTAGGGACTCCTGTCGGTAGGAATGTTTACTAGGACGATTCTATTAGTTTGCTAGAGGATATTTTATTTAAATTTATTATTTTAATTTCAACGGTTTATTGACAATTGCCGCATTAGCGTGCAAGCTCAAAAATAACATTCCTATCGACTCGATCGAATTGTATCTTGCGACCGATGTGTTCCGCGGCCGAGGTGCCTCCACCGACGCCGGTGGCAGATTTAGGAAAATTCTCGCCAAAGATTGTTGACGACGGTTCGTAGACTGCTAGTTACAGCAGCCGTAAATTTATTCACAAGACTGATGATAACTTTTTATAATGATATTTGAACGGTTCGTCGGAGTTTCGAGCCTTATTGCGTCCGGCCACTGCGCTAAATGGCGTGGCGGACGATGCGAACAAATTATGTAAATAGTTAGTCCTAAATGTAAAAATGTAGGTTGGTCGAGTTTAAGATTTTACTGTGTAATATAGACGATTTAGTTTAAACTTAACCTCTCGATCTTCGAGCGGATACGGACGGAAGTAGTCTGAATAATTTAAGTTGTATGTAGTAAGTTATGTCGCTATCGACACAACGACCAGCGATACGCAATTACGCACCACTGCCAATGTGTAAATACTAGTTCTTATGTAATGTCGGAATAAGATTCGGATTAGGATAAATGTGTTCGGAGCTCGTTAATAATAATTACCCGCGAAACAGTTTTTTTGCTTTCGCTTAGTTTCGGTGCCAACATTCTGACTAGGCCAGGTTGTAAAACTCATCTATTTTATCTCGCAACAGTATAAGAGTACCATTCAGGAGAATTGAAACTAACTTTTCATTGATCGATTGTTATGACAGCGAAGTTGGAAGCCTGATTCAGGCGCTTACCTTATGTTATTACCTAAGTGCCTATAATAGCCACTTTACCTTTAGTGTTCACGGTAAGCGCGTAGTCATATCAAACTGAACTAGTTGTAGAGTCCACTTTTGATATCAATTTATTGATCATTTCTTGTATTCTGAGTGACAAGGCAATCAATTGTTGATGATGCTTTTTACAGGGTCATCAACTGTCTGAATGAGTTTTGTGCGCGAGTTTGTGAACTAAGTACGTCACTGCCATAGCTTATTTGTTTTACAATTTTGTCGGCAATAGGTTTCGTGCCTTGTTGAATAAATATTGAGGTATATTTTTACAATGATGATTTCAATTAGGTAAAATATTTGATTTTGATGTGGTATATTTAAATCTGACTGTACACAAGCCTCCACAACGTAATTTTAGCAATAATAGTTTGGTAAGAGTATGTATATTCAAATATTAATTTCTTGCACAATGTATTGTCTGATTCTGTAGAGATATTGTTAATACATTTTGAATTTTATACATAACTATAACTAATGTTGTGCTTAATACCTATGAAGTGTTCAAAGTCATTTTGTAATGTGTGAAGTTAATTGGTTTTTACCCATTTTAAGAGGGTTGTGAAGTGGTACTTAACGATTGTGGTGTCACATACCTTTGTGCCATTCTAATAATACAGCAGTTACAAAATACTTGCGCCTCTCAACGACCACAGTTTCATTCTACATTCATTGTTCTTTGTACATGTAGAAGGGTTGAGTAAAGGACATAATTTTACAACAGCGCTATGGCCTTTATGTAATAGATTTAATACATATAAACTTTGTATAACTAATAGAGAAGGTATAAACCAATACTGCAGTAAAGCAGTGTGAATAATTTCGCAATATTGCTGTCAACCTAACACCTTCATGGCCCAAGACGCAGGTGCCAGTCTCTATCTGCGTGGAGCTGCGGCGCGCCCCTGCGGGTCGCACCGCAGAGCTGGGCAGTGAATGCGTTATACACTAACACTTTCATGGCCCAAGACGCAGGTGCCAGTCTCTATCTGCGTGGAGCTGCGGCGCGCCCCTGCGGGTCGCACCACAGAGCTGGGCAGTGAATGCGTTAAACGTCTGGTGCAATTTCTCACATTGAGAAAGCGCCCAAAAATCAATTAACAAACGTTACGTAACGCTTTGCATTAGTCAAAAATTTCATATTTTGACAGGATTTTAATGAATTTTGGACGACCCCTATACAGAAGTTATCGGATTATAATGCCTTTTAGTAATAAGGGGATTATACACAATTTAATGTATTGTGTTCCGTGCTCACGAGATCTCGTTGTTGTTTTAGTTAGTGCCTAGCCTAGGATAAGTTTAAATGAATTACGCACTGTTAATGGTGTTAACTTAATTATAATGTAATAGAACACCATCATTTTCAGATACGCTTTTCGATGTCATTCATACTAAGTAAGGAATGTGATTCTTCTGTAGAGAACACGGTCCTTAGTTACTCGTTAGAGAAGCATTAGGAGTGAAGTTTCTAGAATCATGGAAGGTATTGAAATCGTTTGGCTATTGAATGAAATTAAAGATTGCTGTTAACTTAGAAGAAAAGTAACTTGAATTAGTTCAGAACTGGTGGCATTGACCATCTTTGCAGTTTTGAATTCATTCTCGGTAGGAGTGGACCCAAAGAAATTAGGAAAATGTATCTTGTAGTCATGTTGGTGCCTGTTTGTTGGATCGCGACGCGGTTACGGTTGCGGACGCGGTAGTCGAAACTTCCCCTTGGAGCTTATCCAATGTACTGATTATTATTTTAATTAAAAAATAGTATAATTTTATCCAGCACTGATAGAAGTGCCATATTTTATTGGCTCGCTTTTTTAAATTATTTTTTAGTGAAATTCGACACCAAATTTCTTAAAGACATTTTTTGTTCTGACCGTGGAATTTAATGGACTTAATAAATATTTTGATCTCAAATGTTTCGGCGATTCGTTAAAGGTGGACCGACGTTGCGACTGGTTTGATGTCTCGTGTCATGGAATTGGGAATGATCACTTGTGATTTTGTGATTGATTTAGCAAAATGCTTGAGTACAAATTTTTTAAATCCTAATTCTGATACAAAAGCCGAAATTAGTAAAATTAGATACAAGCGGTTAATGTTTGATACGTTACACAGAGATATATTTTGGGGAAATTGATAATAGAGTCAAATTAATCGGCGAAGTACTTGTAAGCGTAAAAAGATTTAAGTATATTTTATCACTGCCAATAAATATAGTTGTAACATCGTAATTTATGTATCGTGATTCGTGGACCGTTCCATACCTTGTTTCACAAAGTTTTTCAATTTTATTATCTAGGATTGTTTGAATATCGTATTCAATCTTGTATTCATGAAGACCACAGAGATCAATAATTGTGTAATAAAATATTTTATATTTGCGTTTTATCACTGATGTTTGTAAGGCGTGAAACATATTACAGCTGTAATGCAGACGGTCGGCTTTAGGTGGTGCACTGACCACTGACCAGGCTTGCTCGTAAATCTACACTAATCTAGACAATCTTAATGTTAAGTAGTAATGTTGGTCAGTGGCTTTTTGGAATGTAAATAGGATGTATTTATTGATAGGTGTATATCTGCATAGTCCTGTAATTTGCTTCGCGCCGGGTTCGTGGCTCTTGTAGGAAATGCCGCGCCCTGGCCTGCCCGGGCCGGCTGAATAGTGCTAGTAGTGAGTTTTAAAACATGTTTCCTATATGCGTTTATTATATTATGAATGTTCTCTTTTATTGTAAATGTTTGAGAAGCGATCGACTATTAGCGGAGCCTGAGTATCCACAATAGTTTGCACTAATTATTCAATTTGTAGATATTTAATTATATAGTATAATGTTTATTGCGTTGTCTTATTTGCTTACCCTGCGGATAATCCGAAGCTAATTATAATTTGAACCCCAGAGTTAATGGGAATCTACCTCAATTAATTTATCACATGTTCGGGCATAATAATAGTGAATTAGTTTAAATGTGGTCCTTTGTATTTGTTCAATGTAGATTAATGATTTTTAATTAAAATGGTTTTGTCCACCTGTCACAATGAATGTATCTTAAACTGATTAAATACAATGTATGATTGATCTGATGTGTTTCATTTAGAATATATTCCATTGTACTCGAAGACAGATTTGCCTATGTACTTAGTACGTTCCGTGTTCGTAGGAGAGTGGGACTAAACATACGTCTTTGGAATGGCGTAAGCGCAAGAATAAAGTGTACTGAGATCTACGCCTAGTTGACAACCAAACCCGTGAGGTTCAACTCACGTTCCTAGATAATAGGCTCGTAGGCATTACCTACCGGAAGATTACAAAATACAGAAATGCAAATATATTAATAATATGGATTACATGACGTCAATGCAGTATTGCATTTCTCGATGTCAGGTAGGTAGGTAAGGTACAGTCCACGACAATATTTGTTGAAGGTAAATTTTGTATTTATGTAGGTATCTAACCTACTGATCAAGGTATTGTTTTTAAGTACCTTTCTACTGAAATCCAGACCTGGAACATACCATACTATACCAGTAGAGCTCACAAAGATTTGTTTAGGTCCATAACATACATACCAGATGACTGCTAAGTACCTATACAATATACATGTATGTCATTTGGCAGGGCACCTATATTATAAAGGTCTGCTTACTGTGGAGTCAGACAAGCTGTGTAAATAAGTCCAGTACCTTTATTATAATGATAATAAAAAAAAAAAACGTAAAAAGATAAAACAGAGAACATTAAACTATTAAATATAGCTAAGTATAACAATTTAGCCTGAACTAGGTAATACTGTGTTTCAGGCAATATGTGTGCTTATTATAATAAATAAATAATAATATTAGACTGGGCAATCCAATCCACACAGCATTATCTTGCCCCAAGCTAAGCAAAGCTTGTATTATTGGGTACCAGATGACTGATATATGTATAACTTAATAGTACATTGTTACCCGAGGTAAACGCTGCTTTTCATTACGAATACAATGAAAGAAAAAATAAAAATATGAATGAGCTATAGGAAATATTAGTAAATATTATTTTACATAAAACAACAACTTAGGTGCATGGTCTATGCTAAAATTAGAGCAAATATTAGTACCTAATAGATTGTGGATCGTTTTTTCAAGGTACCTCTTGAGAAAACACTTTTCGTCCCTAGGGACGAAAAGTATTACATTCATCCCGCTTCCCAGGCAACTTCCGACCTACTTTCAGAGTATGAGCAATGAAAAATTTATTAATTATGCGTTTAACAGTCCTATCCTATGTAGGTATACCTACACCACAGATATTGCAATATACTATACTAGTCCTTCACCTAAAGTGTTCGGAATATTGACCCTGTTCAACGATTTTGTCGTTGACAGTACCTACCTATAGAAAAGACGAACGGAATATAGTTTCCGATTTCTTTGAACATGATGATATTGTTATTGTAATACCTACCTACAAAGTATTTACGAAGTATTACTTTCGGCCAGGGAACGTTTGCGATAAATGTTTCACAAGGGAATTTGACACTGCCCTGTGTCAGGAATGATCAACCTTTTCCTTTTGTACAAGCATTAGGTGCCTACAATTAATATTTCTGAACAGTTATGTCGATCTTAAGGCTTTGTTTTGGTTTAATGACTATTTATTCAAAAAGAAATTATTTAATTGGCTAATTGAGTGTAATTTTTATGATGAATTTATTAATTTTAAGCCCTAGATATAAGTTAATTAATTGCATGCTATACGAGTAGAATAGTTAAACATGAGCCCAGAACTCACAACCAACAACTTGTATACCATGTTTTACGCAATAAATATATCATTTCATTTCATTTGTTATTATATTTAGTAGGTAGGTACGTACGTAAGTCATCAGACTTCTGAAATATCTATCTTATCTTCAAGGACAGTTATCGTGTGCTACACCAGCACAAGAGTTAGGGAGGCCTGTAGGTAAGGTACCTAACCTACCCACCTACCAAGCTCAGGTGTGAGAAGTCATGGATGTAGCTCATAAAGTAGGTAATCCTGAGTTTATCTGAAGGATGGGAACCGTTAAACTACCCGGCAGAGGATAATCGTTTCAATAAGTCAAAGATACTATACATGAGTCAAACTCCTTATATCTGGAACGGACCACCACCGTTATAAATCGCGTAAGCTAGCACATAGGGTAGATATAGATACTTCGGAAGTAAAAATTTTATGTTCGGCGCAAAATATCGAATAAATAAATCTATTAGTTAGAATAGGTAGGTAAGTCGTCATCTACTTAGTTTCGTCTCTCTACTAGCCCATTTTAATTAAAAACAATTATTATTGAGAATTATTTTATAAAAATAAATTATGTTGGACAATTCACACAGCATTATCTAGCCCTAAGCTGTAGCAGAACTTGTGGTCTGTAGCAAAACGAATATCTGCAGATCGTACACACATTTGTCCCCAGGCGGGAATCGAACCCGCGCCGCGCCACAGAGGTCGTCATCGTCATTATTATAGTAAGTCATCATCATCATCAGCCTATACTAGTCCACTGCTGGACATAGGCCTCCCTTTATGAGCGCCATAGCGCCCTGTCTTCAGCTTGACGCATCCAGCATCTGCCTGCAGTCTTTCGCAGATCTTCATCGACGCATCGGCCGGAGGGCGTCCTGCACTACGTTTGCTGAGTCGCGGTCTCCACTCAAGAAGTCGTTTTCCCCAGCGGTTATCGGTTCTTCGCGAAATATGGCCGGCCCACTGCCACTTCAGCTTGCTAATTCTTTGAGCTATGTCGATAACTTTGGTTCTCTGTCGGATGTATTCGTTACGAATTCTATGCTTCAGAGAGACTGTGAGCATAGCTCTTTCCATAGCTCGCTGAGCGACTTAAAACTGGTGGACCAGCCCTATCGTGAGTGTCCACGTCTCAGCTCTGTAAGTCATGACGGGCAGGACGCTCTGATTGAAAACTTTCGTTTTCAAGCATTGCGGTATGGATGACGAGAAGGCTCGACGTAGTTTTCCAAACGCTGCCCAGCCTAGCTAGATCCTCCTCTTGGCCTCCTTCTCAAAATTGTTTTTACCCAACTGCAGAATTTGTCCAAGGTAAGTGTACTCGGACACAATTTGGAGAGGGTGGCCATGTACGACGACCGGTCCCGGATCAATGAGACCATTGATCATGACTTTGGTTTTATCCAAATTCATGCCGAGACCGATGCACCGCATATTTTTGGATTATGGAATAAGCAATTTTGAAAATAAAAGCCGTACCTAGTAGGTCACTATACTATACCTAACTCCTGAAGTACTCATAACCATTGGAGTTAAGGCGAATAGAGAAGCGAAACTAGCACCACCACTTGAATTCGCGCTAGCGTATTCACTGCCAAGCTTCAGCGATCAACGATGAGACCTGGAGGAGCCCGGTGTTGCTGCTCTGCAACTTCTGCAAACTACCTAAGTAGTAACCTGTAGGCAAGATCGTTGGCAGTCAAAGTGTTAACGTAGTTTTGAGCGCCTGCAACTGCAACGACAAGGGCCTCGATTTCGTTTCGTTTTCATGCAAACGCTAATCTTATACAAGCGGCATATGAGTTGGTTTTGCATGACAACGAAAATGCAACTTCGATTTTCGTTTCTAGAGTAGGCCCCCCCGTGTACGACGATCTACGAAAGATGGATGGAGGCATGGATCCGGCAAGCTGGAGAGATGGTGCTACGGCGGCGCTTTATGTAGTTTGAAGGCCCGTCCAACTGTATGATGAGATCTTCATCAACATCTTAGTTTTTGATATATGTGATCATCATCATGCGTGGTATCAAATCCTATGAAATAATTAATTTTGTTTAAAAAAAATTATAAACCGACTTCAATTTTTATAGTTTTTCATGGATTTTCATGAATTCTTTATAAATATCCTTTATTAAAATGGGACCACAAGGGAAGCACCAGCTTGCATATAAAAAAAACATGAAAATCGGACCACCCCCAGTCAAAGTTCTGAGCTAACAAACATAAAAAAACGGTAGAGTTGAGAACCTCCTCCTTTTTTGAAATCGGTTAAAAATGAGACGTAATGCAGATTATATAATCGCAATCTACGAATCGCGCCTACAATGTAATTTTAAGTTTTTTGTAAGTAATTGATATGTATGTAGTTGGTAAACCTTTCAATAAATAAATAAATAAACATGCAATATTATGATTTCTGTGCATGCAATGCAAGGCCATTCATGCGAGATTCGCGGGCGCAAGGCGTACACATCTACGAAATGCCTTGCAATGCATGTTACAATTCTGGCGCGGTTGATAGATGTGTACGTACGCGGCATAACGATGACGTCTCGATACTATCATCAACCGGACTAGGAGCTCTAGTTTACCTCGTTGAAAGAAGAACGCACCAGGTGAGCGAATTGAGCTTCTAAGCTCGACCTGGGGTGCACACACTTGTAGCGTGTGGGGTCGAAGGATCTCTCTCGTACTTAGTTTCTGTGATCTGTGGTCTGTACAGTCTCGAACGCAAGTGCTATCCGATGATGTTTAACGCATTCACTGACCAGATATTTTTCAGCTCTACGAGCAGGAAGACGTGTAATTTTTTTAATTTCTTCTTCTGAATTGTTAAAAACCTAGCTGTATGTTTCCAAAATTTAGAAAATAAATGTTTATTAATAGACAAACTTTTATTTTCAAAATTTTTGAGAAAGATGATTTAACACTTTCATTGCCTATAGGCAAGTGTTAAATCATCTTTCACATATGCTATCGGTGGTGTACCTCTACCCATGACACAAGCTCTGCCTGCCTACGTTTTGGGGTTGATACCGCGTTCGTTCCTCATCCACATCTTCGACAACCTATAATGGTCCACTCCTGGACCCAGGCCTCCCCCTGATAAGCGTCATATAGGCTTTTATCTCATGGGGGGTAATACCCATAATGCCCACGCTGGACATGCGGGTTGGGGATCGCAGTCTGATGGTAGAATGATTCTGTAGGAGGTGCTGCTGTCACTAATCATTATGAACATCAATTATTAGGAACTGACCTAAATTAAATTTCTTATAATAATTAAAAAAGTATGTAGGTACTGCCAGTAGGTACATAATTTTTTTCATAGCCATTTCCGTGATTAAGATTACTACCCCATTCGGGTACAGGCCTCCAGTTCATGTATTAGATGATAATTTTAAAGTAAAAATAAATGGCTGTATGCTACGGTGTCGTAGACACGCTACGGCGACGTAGCGTGTCTACGACACCGTAGCATACAGCTCACACAACATTAGACTCATTATTGTAGACGCTCTACGTCGCAGGCTTTATAGTAGACATGCTACACTGCAGACCTTAGCCGTTGAGATGCTCTATGTCGGCTCGCTTCGTTGTAGGATAGATGCTCTACGTCGTAACCTGCTACTTTAAGGACGTTACGATGTAGCCGCTGCAATGTAGGCGCTACGATGTAAATTAAATACGCTATGCTTATTTAAATAACAATATATCAACCGCTCAACCTACAGCATAAAGTGATAGTTTTATTTATGAAAAGGATTTCAAAAAGGAAAGGTGTTCTCAATACGACTGTATTTCTTTATATTTGTTACCTCAGAACTTTTGATTGGGTGATCCGGTTTTGGAATGATGATTCTTTTTTATTTGAAAGCTGGTGCTTACCTTGCATTCACATTTTCCCCATTTGGTCCAGTTTTGACAATGGTATCCATGAGAAAACCATAAAATTGAAATCGGTTTCTAGTTTTTTTACAACAAACTCAATAGGGTATATGCATCGATTTTTTTTATTGTTTTAATCGATTCTTTAGGTCATTATTTAACCGAGGAATGATAAGACGCTCACTGAATTTCGCATTAACAAGGTAAAAAAAAAACAAATCAAAACTACAATCATTTTCGGGTGATAAAAACGCTGCCATATTGGCGCCATGTTTATGTGACGTCGACGTACACACTTGATTGAAACCTTTGGTGACGACCTCGGTAGTGATCATCTCAGGAAAGAGGTTTTCCGAAAAAACTGAAAATAATCGACAATACGAAATGTCAAGTGGGCAGAATAGTGTCAAATCAAGGTGCAGCAAGCAGAATCAAAAAAGAAGAAATGTGTACAGTGATGTCACGTCCGCTCTAGTCAAGTGCGTAGCGTTTTGAAATTTTGCGATTGAGATTTAAAATATCAATTTTTCAATGGTTAAATTTTACAATAAAAACATCTCAAAACGCAAAAATAAATATGTAGATATGTTTCTATATCAATAGAGAATACGTATATATTTTTTTAGCCATTTTGAAATCACATGCATATACCCTATTGTGTTTGGTTGGAATCCAACGTGAATCCAACCGTTTGAAAGTTGTTGGATCAAAGTTAGATTATTATTAATGTTTTACCTACTAATACTTATCGCAAAGTCAGGAGTAGGTAAGGTACCTAACTCTATCTGTAAATATCAAGACTAAACGGCAGAACGGATTTAAGAAAAAAAACTAAAACGTCGGAAGCTGGCGTCGGATACAAATGTTTGCAGATCATACAATCATTTGCGAGGAAATCAAATCCATAGACTTTTGTGTTTCAGGCGGAGCTAATATGGTTTTTTCTTAAAAGACAGATTCTCAATAGATCTATCACATAAATAAAGTTGGACGATCTACACAAAATCATCTAGCCCTAAGCTAAGCAGAGCTTGTGTTATGGGTAGTAGACGACTGATTGACGTAGGTACCTAAGTACATAATATAATACATTACATAGGTACTTAGTACGTAAAATACCCAGAAATTAATATACCTAATAAGACAGATAAACACAGGTGCAGTCATCATTACATTGTAAAATAGGTTCTCGGTCCAATTTCAATAATATTATAATTTATTTATAAAAGTCCAAAGTTGGTCACCTCTGGTTGCATCGCTTTGCACCGTCAGCATTTCTGTGGTCCCGTGTGCAAGCTGCCACTAGTCCACTCCTGCGCAGCGTCACACTGAAAACACTCATGTGAGTTAAACATTTACATTTTATATTTAATTTTAATAGCTACATTTTATTTCCCAGTAGGTTCCGCCCATTACCTATATATCTTTACTTTCCTGCACAATAACTTTCATGGAATGACCTCTATGTAGATGAGTAGATTTTTAAGATTAAAGTTATTTGGTTGTATTTGATATATTTATACCCGACTTCCAAAAAGGATCTCAATTTGACTGTAATGTTTTATGTTTATTTATATATATAAGTACATAACGTTCAGCTGGGTGATCCGATTTTGATTATTGATTTTTTATTTGAAAGCTGGTGCTTCCCGCGTGGTCCCATTTCAATTTGGTCTAGTTCTTGTTAGAACTATTCTAAATATAACTAACTATTCAATTATAAGGCATTCATGAGAAACCATATAACTCTGATGTCATTTTTTTTAAATTAATTTATGATATGTTTTCATTTTCTAAACTTATATTTAGAAGGTACTTAGTTGTGTATATAATAGGACTCACATGTAAATTAATATAACAAAATTCTATAAAAATAAATTGGAATTAAAAAATAATACCTAGGTTCTCTTGAAGTCACAGCTATTATAATTTATGTCATTTTCTTTTGCAACTTGTATACCTAAATTACCTAAAGCTTTGCTTTGACAAAGTAGAGTCAGTTACATAAAAAAAAGACGTGTGGCACTCGGGGACTGCCGCGGTAAAGCTATTGCAATGCCATCTAGAGGCGAGTTGCTGAACTAAAGAGACAAACGTCAAGGTTTTTTCGTTACGGAATTTCTGGATTCGGTCCCCGCGCTCAAGGCCCGCGATAGAAGCTATGCAATAGCTTAAAAAAAACTGTAAAAATAAAGCTTGTCTTTATTACCTACCTGGAAAGTAAAACTAGTCTTTACCTGCGGTTTTCCTCACATTTTATTACGAGATTAACTGTGAGGGATAATACGCTTGTCGACAAAAAATGTCTAATTAGGTACCTACTCCGTCACTTAGATTGTTTTGCACGACTAATGTCAAAAGAAAAATGTCCAAAGCCAATGTACAAAAGTACTAGTAAAAGTACATATCAGAGGACATTCGTTATTTTTTCTTTTGTCAATCAAACAAAGTTTGGAAGTGTGGGCTAGTGACGTCACGGCTAAGTAAAAAGTCTGATACTTATTACTTAGCTGTAGCAGTCAATGTTTGGAGGCCTATACCCAGCAGTGGGTGAAGTCGGGCTGCGGATGATGATGATGATGATGATGATGTAGCAGTCAATGATTATACGTAAAAGCACCCAGAACATGCCGTAACGAATATTTACAGATCGTACAAATATTTGTCCGGCGGGAATCGAACACGCAACCTCCTGCATCGCAGGCGGACCTTCGCCGCTGCAAACTTTACCTTTTTAACCGACTTAAAAAAGGAGGAGGTTCTCAATTCGTCTGTATTTTTTTTGTTTTTTTTGTGTTTGTCACCTCAGAACTTTTGACTGGGTGGACTGATTTGCATGTTTTTTTTTGTTATATGAAAGCTGGTGCTTCCCGTGTGGTCCCATTTTAATTTTGATCAATTCTGACAATGGAATCCATGAAAATTCATGAAAACACTGTAAAAATTTAAGTCAGTTTACAGTTTTTTAAAACAAAATTAATTATTAAGATAAAATCCTTCAACTTTATTAAAAAGCTTTTAGGTTAGGTACTTACTCGATTCTATTCCCAGTAGGTAACCGTATCCGAGATAAAAGCAATCGTAGGTTCCTACATTTTCTTATCTTTATAATTCTTTATTTCAGAGAGAATACCTAACATTTAGAAAGAGCGAGTGCTTCTACGTAAAGAGGATTTTCTAGGAATAAATGGTGAGTGATATTCTTTTTAATTTAGCTTAGTATTTTCGCGGAAGGTATTTCATCGAACAGCCAATTGAAAAAAAGAGGAGGTTCATAATTCGACTGTTTTTTTATATTTGTTACCTCAGAACTTTTGGTCTGGAACTGGTGCTTTCCATGTGGTCCCATTTTAATTTTGTTCAGTTCTGACAATGGGATCCATGAAAATTCATGAAAATATTATAAAAAATGATTTCGGTTTATGGTTTTTTAAAACAAAATGTATTTATTTGATAGCTGGTGCTTTCCATTTTAATTTGGTCTAGTTCTGACAGTACGATCCATTAAAAAATATATGAATGAGTCGGTTTACAGATTTTAAAATCAAAATCAATTATTATTATTATTGTTTTCAAAATAAAAATAAAATACTTTTTGTAAAAATTGACAAAACACTCGTTTTACTGAAAAAAAACTACCAAATAATCATCTGTTAAATATTTTGTTTTGTTAAATAATGCAAGCGTGCGTGTAAAAAAACACATACGACGAAAAAAAACGAAAATTTCAAATCGTTATTCTCAAGCTCATCCTCTCGGTCTTCAGAATCACTTTCGGCTTTTAGACCCTTTCCGTGACCCTGTATAAACCTTGCTACATGAAACAAAGAACACAGAAGATGAAGAAGCAAGCAGAAAACAGAAGAAAGAAGTGGTTCAGGGTTGATATCGCCATTACCTCACAGTCACGTGATCTTGTTATACAACGTGTGATGTGACGTAGTGGAAGTTTCGACCTGGACGTTCTCCACTTTGGAAGAAAGAAGATTCGAGAAGAAGACTGAGAACAAGGGAACCTTAGAAGAATAATAAATAAATAAATAAATAATGCTGGACAATTCACGCAGCATTACCTAGCCCCAAGCTAAGCAGAGCTTGTGTTATGGGTACTAGATAACTGATATACATAATACAATACACTACAATTCACTACATAGATATTTTAAAAAATAAAGAATAATAAATCTTAAATCTTGAATCTTAAATCTTTTAAAATAATAAATCTATATATTACCAGCAGTGCCTCGCGGTTTCACCCGCGTAGTTCCCGTTCCCGTGGGAATTCCGGGATATATTATAGCCTATGTCACTCCCTGACAAGTAAGCTTTTTAATGATGAAAGATTTTTTTATATTCTTATTTCTCTTTATAGTATTAAAGATAGTGGATATAAAAGAAAGTCGTGTTAGTTACACTATTTATAACTCTATGGATGAACCGATTTGGCTGAAAATTGCTGGGGAGGTACTTTAGAACCAAGAGACGGACATAGGATATCCCGTACCCGTGAGACGTGTTGTTTAAATAATAATAAAAATCATTTATTCAGAACATATTGCAGGGAGGATCTTAAATACGTATTGAAACGATGACTCTACCGAAGCTTTACAAACTGTGTGGTAGTGTCAACGCCAGACTCCTAGATTTCTGAATACATCATATTTATATGGTTTGTGAGTCTGTGTGCGTGTGTGTAAAGGTGTGTGTGTGGTGTGTGTGTGTGTGGTGTGTATGTGGTGTCCGAGCACTTGGTGCTCCTGAGGACAACGGTCTCTTAAGAGTTCGGGCAACAGGAGCTTCCAAGATGCGTGAGTGTGTGTTTGTGTTCGTGTGTGGGTCTTTGGTGATGGTGAGTGGTTGTGTCGAAGCTGGTGTTTGTGGCAAAACTGGACTTGGATTCACCGGAGGCAGTAGTCGCGTTAAAATCTGTGCAAAGCAAATGTCACTACATAGTATAAAACAAAGTCGCTTTCCGCCGTCTGTCTTCCCTTATATGTTTAGATCTTTAAAACTACGCAACGGATAGAATGTATTCATTTCTTCTACGATTTAGAGCATTTTTATTGAACGACTTCAAAAAAAGAAGGAGGTTCTCAAATCGACTGTTTTTTTATATGTTACCTCAGAACTTTTTACTGGCTGGTTCGATTTTCACGATTCTTTTTTTTATATGAAAGCTGGTGCTTCCCCTGTGGTTTAATTCTGAAAATCCATAAAAAAACTATAAAAATTTCAGTCGGTTTATATTTAGTTTTTTTAAACAAAATAAATCATTGCCTTTTATATTTCTGTATTTTTTTTGCTTCATGATCGTTTTATTTTACGTGTGTATCTTATATTATTATTATTGTTTTAAAATTTCAAATGATTAACATAATTTTTGTAATAATTTCTCTCTCATCTCATCGAATCAATAAATATTTACTAAAAAGTTGATCTCGGTGTCCAGAAAGGTGTCATTTTCGGCCTTTTTCGTGGTACTGTTGAGTGTGGAACCCCCCTCTCAGTGTACACATGGAAACAGGTAAGCGTCCTTGTAGCGATAGGATCTAAACTTGGTGGAATAGGGTCTAGAGTGGGAGGAATCACTTTCGCAGGCCATTGTGCGGCCGGCTACGTGCCTGCGGCTCGGTGTACAGTTTCCATGAATCAGCGGCTGGAGGATTTGTGCGAATAGGCGCGATATAGGAAGGTATGTTTATACGAAGAAGGTTATGCGAAAACGATAATAAATTTTGTTTAAAAGAGTCAGAGTCAAATCGTTTACAAAATCAGCACTTAGACAAGTCAGATTTTTACTATATAAACAGCTTGATAAATAGTTATTACTATCAAACAAGAAATAAGGTGCAATTGACTCTAATTCACTTTTCAATTTTGTCCACTAGCGGAAGAAATGAAAAAGAAACCACTAGCAAGTTTTTCGCTTATCAACTAATACAATCTTATTCATTATGATACATTCATCTTTCGTAGTTTGACGAATTCATTATGAATGTAAGCGGGTTAACTACGAACCTAGGAACGCGCGCGTCTAGAACCGCATTCGCCCTGAAGATGTCCCTCGTTAAGGGATGAAACGTTGGTGTTCTTCCAACACAAACAAGGTTCGTAGTTAACCCGCTAACATTCATAATGAATTCGTCAAACTACGAAAGTTTCTTTAGTAAAATAATTCAATCTTAGCATAACTAAGTCTACTGTTCTTACATACTATTGTCGGTGTGGAACTGGGCGACATCCGGCCAAGCATTAACATCATTAACGTAATCATCTAAGGAGTAATAGGCTTTCTTGATAAGATTTCGTTTTATATACAGTTTAAATTTACGAATAGGGAGCTCAGTTGCTTCAGATGGAAGCTTATTATGGAATCTTATGCAATTGCCCACAAATGATTTCCCTACCTTTCGTAATCTATATGATGGGATATGTAATTTGTTCTTGTTTCTTGTGTTTCTTGTGTTTTTATTGTGAACATCACACCTTTTCATTCAAATTATCTCTGTTTTTGTGTGTATGCATTAGATTTTCATTGATATATTGCGATATTACTGTTAAAATATTTATTTCTTTAAATAATTCCCTCAACGAGTCGCGTGGATTTAATTTATAAATAGCGCGTACCGCCCTTTTCTGAAGAACAAAGATAGTCTGGATGTCAGCTGCCTGTCCCCAAAGCAAAATACACACTATGGAAGTAACTGAAGTAAACTAACCTAGCTGTATATATATAGGTAATATATCTAATTGTTGGAACCGCATACGCTGCTGAACTAAGTCTGCCTGCGAGAGCATCAATTTTTTCCATTGAAGAGAGGAATCAATATGTAACCCTAGGAAAACAGTTGAGTCTACAAGGTGAACAATCTCATCCTTTAGCATTATTTTAGTTGGGAGCTCTCTTACATTTGGTAACATGAATTTTATGCAAAAAAAACTATAAACCTTCAAGATTTTTATGGACCCATTGTCAGAACGGATCCAAATTAAAATGGGACCACACGGGAAGCATCAGCTTTCATATAAAAATCATGAAAATCGGACCACCCAGTCATAAGTTCTAAGGTAACAAACATTAAAAAAAATACAGTCGAATTGAGAACCTCATCCTTATTTTGAAGTCGGTTAAAAATAGATGCGTTGAACCCAGGTAGTAATTCAATGGTTAAACCCTAGAAGTAAGTAGGTCACAGAACCAGATAGTATAATTACACAGAAAGAAGAGTGATTCTGGAGATTGAGGATAAACGTTTGTTCTACGATTGTGAGTACCTATTTAGTTATTTTTTTTGTCTCTTATTTATTTCAGTAATTTTTTTGTTCATGAACGTGTTATTTTACGTGCGTATCTTATATAGGTATTGTTCTGAAATTCTAATGATTTACAAATATTTATATAAGTAATTTCATGACAAAACATAGGCTTTGTTGAAAAAATCTAAATAATCACTGTAAGTAAACACCACCCCATGCATTTTGTAACAATAACCATCGTGTCCAAAACCCTTTTCTGAAATCATCAAAATGGGCGCAAAGTAACTAAATTCTTCAGAAAATACCTATCTCGCAGTTATTATAACGAGGTTCACTGTACAGGGTGCTACGGAAAGGTTGTACTAATGTAAGGTGGTGATTTTGCATTGATCGCTTATGTATCAAATTAAACAGCTGACTTAAGCAAAATATTATAGTCCAACAAAAAAAAAGGTGGTGATTATGGACCAAACACGTGAACAAAGTATTTTTTTTTACATAAAATAATTTGTTTTTCTTCTTATTTGTGTTCTTTCACAAGTCTTGTTATGCTAGTTTTTCCAGCAGAACCAGTTTTTTATTTTGATTTAGTAAGTAATCCAACAGCAGTATATTTTAGATAGAATAGATAGAAGAAGAAAATAAGGTCAAATAAAGGATTTGTCGTGAAATTATTACAACTTAAAATTTCAAAACAATCATTATGATATAGTTTATTTAAGTTAGGTAGGTACGGATATTAATTTTTTTTAACGTTTTTTTTTTAATTAATGAACAAACGTTGACCCCCTCGATGCCCAGAATAACCCCCTTTCGCGTTAAGGGTGTACACCCTTTCTGTGGCAACCTGTAGCGACTCGATAGGTTTCTGACATGTTGGTAATTAACGCGAGTTAGACAGACAAAGTAACCGCACCGCGCGCCAATAATGCCTATCATTAGGGGATATACAGGAAAGTCACAATACTTGTAGAATGCACGTAAATTATTGACTAGCGGTTTCCGAACAGTCCGTTTAGTTAGGTCGACCAGGGATGGATTCCAGCATGACAGGACGCTCTAATAGAGGGGCTCGATTTTAATACTTTAAAAGTGATGTTCTTTAAAAAGAGCAAAGTCACAACACAACCGTAAAATGCACGTAAAATATTGACTAGCTCTTTCAAGAGTTTGTTTAGGTTGACTAGGGATGGACTCAAGCATGTCAGGACGCTGTAATTGAGGGGCTCTACATGTCAAATGTAGAACCTGTACTTTTAAGTCAGTTTCTATAAGAAAGAAACAACTGAAAATAGTTGTAAAATGCACTTAAATTATTAACTAACAGTTATCGAGTAGTTCTTTGGTCACACAGGGTTGCACTAAGCAAAACAGAACGCTCTTAGCGTGGGCTCTACATTTGACTAACCACTTTAAAACCAGTTTATTTAAAGAGGAAAGTCAGAATATTTGTTACTGATAGCACAAACAAGTTAGGAAAGCCAAGGATGGACTCAAGACTGCCCGTTCTACATTTATTTTGGTATTTTTATATTACTAAATATTTATTGTAATAGAGAAAAGCCGGACCCAAGACTAATAGGATAGACCAACTATCTTTTGATCAACAACAAAAAACGTCATCAATGTTTACAAAAAATATCTAGGATTCTAAATCCGAGTACCTATAAAGAAATGTCGAGTTTACCTGTAAGGTACATGCGTATCAGAGCAGAATTTAATTTGAGGTTGGTTGTAACTGATTTATATTTTTGCGGTTGGTGAACCTTTTTTCAATAATATAGCTATGATATGTATGTACTTTTTTCAAAGTACATACATATCATAGCTGTAGGTACTAGTATAGTATTATATTATCTGTGATGTAGGGTAGAAATACACATTTTTATTTACAATAGTGTTTTAAATATTGTTTAATTCGAGTCTACTTTTTGCTTCCATTCTTGAATTTGTTCAAGCCCCAACCCCAACCTCGCACCCCTTAAACCTGAGTATGTCCCTGTAAAACTGGGAGCGGTGAATGTTTTTCGATTCTACCTTTAACTCGATAATGGGCTACATGCCGCCACTTCAGACTCTTTGTTGGTATTTTCCTTTCAAAAGAGTGGTTGTGGAAATTTTATGCCAATTAAAATGATACCGGTTGGGACGGGTCCTATCGGACTGAAATCAAGTAGGTACGGTGTTCTATAGATTTAATAAGCCACCTTATATATATTATAAAATAGGTAGGAACTGTAGGTAGTATCAGCTACGAATGGCCGCCTGCATCCCATAAGGTTGCGGCTTTGATTTCCTCCTTTGTACAAATGTTCTTACGGTCTGCCTGCATATATTTTTTCTGGGTGTTTTGGGTATTTTTGATAGATTTATATACATTATTTTATGTTTAATTTTTTGATGCCCGCGACGCGCAGAAGCTAGTTATTTATTATATTATACGTACCTACCGCATTTTATTTATTTATTGCAAAAAGGTTCACCAACAGCAAAAATATAAATCAGTTACAACAAACTTAAAATTAAATTCTGTTCTAATACGCATGTACCTTACAGGTAAACTCGACATTTCTTTATAGGTAGGTACTCGGATTTAGAATCCTAGATATTTTTTGTAAACAAAGGGAGTACAAAACCAAAGAAATATTGGGAGAATGTATTTCAGGACTGTGATATTATAGAAGTTCGCAGAAGTTAAAACAGTTTTCGGTTTTGACAGTTTTCTTTCATTCATCATTTCGAAATAGCATCTTTTTCGCAGCGCGTGTTTAATTGTGAGTTCTGGAAAATGTTGGTCTAGTTTTTGTGATTCTCATGTTGTAACCATGCTGCAATCTGGATTTGTTATAAGTTTTTGTTTAGTCTTCATACAGTAGTCTTCATACATAGTCTTTGTTTACATACAATATCTAGGATTCTAAATCCGAGTATAGTAGGTAGTTAGTTTAATAAATTCATGCTCTATTAATAAAAGCTAATTTTGAGTTTTACCCCTCGGAGTTAATTCGACTGTTTGCTTTTAGCCTCGTCTGAGTTTACACGGGAAAGTTCGTTTAATTTACATTGCTGAGGGGTTTTTCGTGTATTCCACGCTAAATGCGAACGACGTGGGCATGCGTGGGTTTTACTACGTAGGCAGTGGTTATGGTTACCGACTGATATAATTAGCTGGTGAGAGTTGATGATGAATAAGAAAACTTTGTGTGAGCCTCGTGATTTTTTTAACCGACTTCAAAAAAAAGGAGGAGGTTCTCAATTCAACCGTAATTTTTTTATCTTTCAGTTCTCAGAACTTTTAACTGGGTGGTCCGATTTTCATGATTCTTTTTTTATATGAAAGCTGCTGATTCTTTGTGAACCTATTTTAATTTGGTTCAGTTCTGATAATGGGATTTATTTACCTAGTACAAGTAAAGTTTGCTTCTTCTCTCAATTTGAAACAAACTGCGGTGGCAAAAAGCGGCATTGTTTGAAATCATATAAGTAGGTACCTATCGCAAATTTGCAATATTCCAAATGGACCACACCAGCTTATCCAATCATAACTTGGTGGTTATGGAACCACAGAAACGCTTGTAAATTAAATTAAATCGTACCCGAGTAAAATGTATTTTCATGTTGCATTTGTTTCACAGGATTATTTCAGCTTTCAGGAAATTAAAATGTGGTGTGGGTGTTGGATTGAAATAGTCACACTAATATTATAAATGAGAAAGTATGTATGAATGTATGGATGGATGGATGGATGTTTGTTACCTCTTCACGCCAAAACTACTGAACGGATCTGGCTGAAATTTTGCATACAAGTAATTCTAATACTGGAATAAAACATAGGCTACTTTTTATCCCATAAATGTGTTCCCGTGCGATGAAAATCACCTTTTAATGTTTTCATAGGAATAACGCGTGCGAAGCCGCGGGGCGCAGCTAGTTAGTTATAAATGTACCTATTTTTATAAATCTATACTTATATTATATAAAGGAAAGATTTGCTTGTTTGTTTGTATTGAATGGGCTTCGAAACTACTGGACCAATTGAAAGAAATCTTTCACCATTTAAAAGCTTACTTTTCAAGGAGTATAGGCTCTATTTTATCCAGGAAGTCCCGCGGGAATGGGAACTACGCGGGTGAAACCGCGAGGCGCTGCTAGTTGTGTATAAATTGGTTAGTTATTGTATGTATGTACATATGTACAGTAGGTGTTAATTTCTTATTAAACCTATTTTTACAGTTTATTTTGGATCTGAATAATCTGTTAAATACACCCCCCGGTTTCTCGAACGCTTATTATTTTGACAAATTGTTGACAATTTGTCAGGCTGTACACGCACTGCTTTTATTACTCGCGTGGTTTTTTTTGCAGAATTCTGTAACTTAATGGAAGTTCACTAGCGGAAAAATATGAATGTTTGGAGCACTATAAAGTTGTAGGTAGCTAAAATAGAAGGAATTTAATTCGTCGTACGTGACAGTTACGTTAAGCACGCAGGTTATATTCCGCGAGTTTAAAATTCACGCTGTGAGATTATGCAGTGCGTATATAACAAGCCGTTGACTATCCATTCAATGTGACAAGCGTTCGAGAAACCGGAGATTAGCTCGTAGTATTAAACATAAAGTAGCAAGATGAACGAGTATTTGAACAACTTGAACTTACATATATTTTTAAGCGACTTCAATATGATTGATTTTGTTTTAAAAACTAACTAAAACGTAGTTTTTTCATGGATTGCATTGTCAGAACTAGACCACATTAAAATTGGACCATACGGAAAGCACCAGATTTCGAACAAAAAAAAGAATCGTGATAATCGGACCACCACGTGAAAGTTCTGAGGTAAAAAACATAAAAAAGCAGTTGATATTAGAACCTCCTCCTTTTTTTAAAATTCTGTTAAAAAGAGGAGGATCGCTCAATAAAAATTCGTCTGTAACTATTTTTAATTGATATTCGGCCTATTTTACTTTATCTTAATTAATAGAAATTACATTTCTTTTTACATAAAAATCTATCTTAGTAGTAAATTTGTTGTGAATTTGTGATGCTAAGGTATCCCATTTTAATGAACCCGACTGTACCTACATCGTCTGAGGATGATATGCCGTCTCCGAGTCGCCTGCCCGTTGCTAGGCAACCGGATCGATACTACTTCGTCCTTAGTTTACCATTCATAGTTCATAGCGTCCTGAGTACGCCCCCTCTGCACCTCACCCCTCGTCCTTGATTCAATTGGTTGCCAATCAAACTTTTGATATCATACAGTCTGGTAGGCAACTTTGAGTTAAGTAAGTACCTACATTTAATATTCAAGTATGAAGTTGAACTTTGAGTTTGCCTAGGTACAGAACGGAATAGTATTGACTATCTACATATGCCTACAGGGTGCCACGAAATGGGTAAACTAATTCGGAGGGTGTTTCTCGACATAGAGAGGATCAACTTTTGTTCTACATTTTTTTAGATATTTTGATTTTTAACATTTTGCCCTTTGTTTCACAAAGTGTATTCTCACATCATTATTTGATTAAAATTTCAAAGGTTTTACATATTTTTTTGACAAAACATTTGTTTTGCTAAAAAAACTTGTAAGTTATTATAGATACTGTATAAAAATATTTTGTAGTTGTTTTACCTCCATTCCAGTTGTTTTAATACAAAACCAACAAATGAACCTAACTGTAAATAGTACATAAGTAGGTATAGGTACTACCTACTTACCTACTTGCTTAACGATTACCACCTTTACTCCGATTCACAATTCAAAATATTTTATGTTAACAAAGCATTCATCAATGATCTCCTAACAACATTTTATAACAACAACAGTAACAAAAACAAGGTAATAGCTAGGTACTAAAAATTAAAACACTTACTTCAACAACGCATAATCTCATCTCGCACGTCTTTCGACGATACCATGTCATTAAAAAAACCTCCGATATTCCTTGGGTTTTTATAACAATAATTAATTTTGTTTTATAAAACTATAAGCCGACTTCAATTTTTATAGTTTTTTCATGAATTTTCATGGATCCCGTTGTCAGAACTGAAACAAATTAAAATAAGCTTTCATATAAAAAAGAATCATGAAAACCGGACCACCACCGAGTCAAAAGTTCTCAGGTAAAAAACATAAAAAATACAGTCAAATTGAGAACCTCCTCCTTTTTTTGAAGTCGGTTACAAAGTACCAGGTTCTCGAATCGGAGTATATGTATGTAGAGTCCATTTACACATAACCCATAGATAATAATTGAAACTTGTACGAATACTTGTTTAATGCTGCAAAGCGTCTGAACTCGATCTCTCATACATATTGATGACTGAATTGATATTCCATTAAGGGCCGCAAACAGTAGGTATAGGTACGTACTCTATTAAAAGCTTTGAATAGACACGCGCGGGTGTTGAACCTGCGCCACTGTGGGAGCTTACCTATGACGTCATCATGCTCATCATACAGGGTGTCTCCTGTTGCCCAGGCTTTAACGATACTGGGTGCTTCAGCTAACAACATATCACACACACATACACACACTTATACGCATGCTCTCTAAAACACAAAAATCTATTAAGGGCAGCAGTCTTAATAAACACGTACGCTCATTAAAACACAAATATATAACTAGAAGTAACACAAGAGATCACAGAATTAATACGATGAAACCATTGATTAATTAAAAAGGGAAGATGAAGTACTAGTTTCTCGAAAAGGCAACCAAATATTGTGTGAAATTGTGTGCTCCCACCTCAGTCACCGTCGGACCGGCGGCACGGGGGTTCGTGATTCGCGAGAAAGATTGTTGTATCGGTCTCACTTCGGTCTTAGATACGTCTTTCCGTCTTTGTTCTTCTTTGTATTGCACAGGACTGAAAATATAACTGTGAGCGTGTAGTTGTAACACATGCCAATTTTTGAGTAAGCGCTGGGAGACCTTAACCTATCTTCCCTTTTTAATTAATCAATGGATGAAACCTAAAATCTAGTAAAGAATTTCCTGAGTTTTTATCAGACAAACGCGGCAGGAAGTGGCGTGGTTATCCAAGCTCAATTAAAAACTTAGGTAGCCACATTTATTTTTTATTTATTATACATATTATACACATTTATTTATTATATATTTTAGAGATAAGCCTAAACTATTTTGGGATTATTCCAGTTTTCCCCCTTACAATCCCCTCAAGAGGGAAAAAGGACTTCAAATAAATGAGTTTTCCAGTATATAATAAATCAACTAATAAAAATACAATTAAGGAATATAACTATAAATTGGAATAAATATAAATTAGGTAGGTTTTTATGCCTGGTTTTACAACCTACGACTAGAGCACTCAAAAAAATCAAGCTTGTCATTCATATTTCAATTCGCAGCATTGAAGAACTACATTATGCAGGTTATTAGAGAAATCGATCGATGGCTTCGATATTACTTTGGAAATCCACTTACGTTACGACGACGTCTGCCCTTACAGCCGGGAGGTTAGGAAATTGAAATAATTTCCCGAAAACTGTTTGCGAGATGTAAGTTGCAAGTCGGCCCGTTGACAAGATTCGAGCTTTTTCATACAAATCAAAGCATTTTTTAGTTAAGAGTGTACGATAACGCCGCTGGATTTCGAGCGGGATGACAAGATATGGTTTTCTCGCGAGTGAAAAGTACAAAGCAGAGTCGTGCACCGAATTTTCTATGCGCCAAAACAGTTTTCACCTAATTACAAGTTAATGAAACAACCAATCAAAAAATTAAAAAAATGTGTGCAAATATCTATTTTTAAAACACGTCTTTCTCTTTCTTTCTTTCTTGTTAGCCTTTGTCAACCAGTAGACTGGTGTAGGCCTCCTTCAAACTCTTCCATTTCTTTCTACTTTGGGCAGTTAATGCCCAGTTGCTGCCCGCTATCTTTTTGATGTCATCATTCCATCTCATTTGTGGCCGTCCCACCGGTCTTTGTTGGTCAATGCCCATGGTCTTCATTCTAGGAGTTTCTTGCACCATGATGTTAAAACACGTAATTCAAGATACAAGATCGAAGTAACACAGCTCACGCTTTCACAGATACTGAGATAAAAAAACCATTTTGAAGTACAAGTTTGCAGTAATTGCAATTCGATTCGTAGCGATCAAATCCAGCACGGAATTCCACTGGAATAATATGAACCGGCACTGGAATGGCCAATTCCAGTGTCGGGATATATTTTGCAGTTTGATTGGACTGGATTACCTACTAGACTGGAATAATGTGAACGGGCCTTTATCGATGTAATGTAGCGATTTCTTAACATAACAAGGAGGCTAGTAAAGCTTCCTCATCAGGTACAGCTACTGCTAAATTACATCACACATCAACAACCTATATTGGTCCACTGCTGGACGCATGCCTCCTTCTGATAAGCATCTTACCTTGGCTGTTATGAAGGTAATGCCGATAATCCCCACGCTGGCCATGTGGGTTGGGGATCTGCAGGAGGTGCTGCTGCCCGCTCCCCGGTGGATATCCCTTAGTCGTCTCTTACGACACCTGCGGGAGAGTTGGGGTGGTGCAAATTCTAAGCCGGCTCCATACGATATTGCTCAAAATGCCTCCCCCAAACGAGGAGGATTTTGTCATAATGACCACGCTTGGGAGACAGATGTGCACATTATGCTCACAGTAGAAGTGTTAAACCCAACGCCAACGGGGCCACCTGATTGTGACATCAGTCAGAGTATGGCCAGGATATCAAAATCTTCTGCCCAGAGTAGAAGATTTTCTTGAGATCCTGGCCATCCATAGTCTGGATGATAAAGTGACAGGTGACCTCTTTAGCGATTATTCTGGGTTGACGATGTAAAAATGCAACTTTAAGGCCCGTTTTATGAAAGCTTACTCAGTCATCAATCTATGCTTAAGCAACGCCTTCCTATGGCATAAACGTCACTCAAGCATAGGTCTATGACTGAGCAAGCTTTCATAATACGGGCTCAAGGCTCGAACCTTGTGGAGATCTCAGTAATCACGGGATCCCCGTGTTTCCCCATGTAAAAAACAAGAATTATTATATATAAATAAAATAATCAACATGTTTTCTTCGGTTCATTGGTTGTGAAAACATGATTCATTAAAAAAAACAATAATAAAAAAAACATAAATGTGCACTGTTTTGCACCCTTTTTGCACCTTATTTGGTCTAAATCTCAAAATAAATTTGTTTTGATTTGACGTAGGTCATCACTAATTCTTTTACAACAAGACATTCATTTTATGAAAACTCGTGTCAAAACCTTGGACCCTTAATGGGCGGAAATGGGTGAGACGAAACTACTCGGAACTAACTGTTGGTGAGCTCCAGTAATTTTGCTTGCTTTTTTTGTATTTACATATGTGTATTTTTTTTTCACGCAAGCTAGCCTTAGGCCAACCTGATAAAAATGTCCTCTCGCTCGCTCTATTTATTTGTTTGGCCACTGATATTGGTAGAGTAAAAAAGAGGAACAGTATTCAAAGGCATTTTGACGTGATACCGTCTATTTATTATATCGATGAACATGAATGTTCAAAAAAGTGTCACGTTGTTGATGATGTTGTCATGACGACTGAAGTACTGAAGATTAAAGTTCTAATTTCGTCTAATAGATAGCGTTGATAGCTAGCTATACCAAAAGTATAAGCAACGAGCGAGTTAAGATTTTCAATAGATCAAGTAAATAACGTTATCACGTAAAATTATCGTTCCTAACCGGCTTTAGAGACAACATTTTTTTCTAAAAACACGTAGATACGTAAGATCTTCCTACAAACTACTTTTAGGTCAAAATATTCTAACGTAGGTACATCACGTTCGTATTTTAGTACTTGAGATAATAACCATTTGATTATTTTACAATAGTTCTGCTTTTAAAGTTTTACGAGACAAATATTAATCTACCTCGGGAATAAAACTTTTATAAAAAACTAAGACATACGAGCTGCGCGTGTCGCCTAACACCGTTGCAAAAACGGGGACAGATCGATTTTTTTTCCCATTAATTGTCCCTGGGATAGAGCTGGGAGACATAATATGATAAAAATTTGACCTGAAAGTAGTTTGTATGGAAATAGCGTCTGTTGAACTCGTAAGCGGAAATTGCAGGTGGAGACCAATTTGACAAGACGTTTTCCACTTGAGATGAACTATATCCTGAACAATTTTTCACGACGAGAAGTGTTTTGCAAAATGATAAGCTGTATTTTGAAAAAGCATAATCTTTACCTACAGAAAATAATATCGCGTGATTGTTTGATTAAATTTGATCTAGTACCACACAAGAAATATACATAAGTATACAAGGACGGCCGCCACTCGTCTTCTTCAAACAATATAACGTGGTAGGTAGGTGACAAAAAGAAAGAACAGTCTCAAAAATGACTTTCTCGACGATGTAATGATATCAATGTTTTTGAAACTGTTCTTCTTAACCGACTTCAAACGAGGGTTCTCAATTGGACTGTATTTTTTTAATGTAAATAATGTTAGTTACTTCTGAACTTTTGAGTGGGTGGTCCGATTTTCATGTTTTTTTTTATTTGAAAGCTGGTTTTTCCCATATGGTCCCATTTTAATTTGGTCCAGTTCTGACAAATGGTATCCATGAAAAAACTATATAATTGAAGTCGGTTTATAGTTTTTAATACAAAATCAATTTGTTTTGATTTATTTGAAATTCAAAATCTTAAATCCAGAGCTTAAAATGAACATACACCAAAATAATTGCCTCCAAAAACACGTGTCATGTAGAGCTAAATTGTCAGAGCAATATCAAAAGGAAAGAAGTTGAAAATGCATATAAAACGTAAGTTATTATACTTTAACTATACATTCCGAAAAGAAATTTAGATTTCTACAAGATTTCTATTAAAACATCAACTTCTTTATGATACTTTGGCAATGACAGGTTATACTCGGAATCATTCGAAAACCCTAGTTATGGAACCCATAGAGATCTGGTGAAAACCGAAAAAACTCTGTTGAGTGCTCCGGCATTTTTCAGTTTTAAAACGCTGCTGCGTTGATTGGCTTCCGGTAGAGGCCGAAAGGCATTTCCATTTTTAGCGTGCACTGTTGAAAATACAGACAAAAACTACCCAATCCACTTTCGTTGAATTGAGTATTGTTGCTCTGCCGGGCTTATTTCTACAATATTTTTGTGAAACAACATATTGATTTTTCAGACAAAAGGTTTGCAGTTGTATAAACTTTTGACAATCGATGTGGCGTGGCGGGCGAAGGTTTGCCTGCGACGCAGGAGGTTGCGGATTCGATTCCCGTTTGGGATAATTGATCCCAAACTTTTTACGATCTGCAAATATTTGTTTCGGGTATTCTGGGGTATTTTATGTATAATAAAAAAAACCAATGGACTTATGAATTTCATTAGTACCTATAAGCCATATCACAAGCTAAGCTTTGTTTGGGGCTAGTTGATGCTGTATGGATTGTCCTGCATTATTTATTTACTAGCTGCACCCCGCGGCTTCGCGCGCGTTGTTCCTATGGAAACGTTTAAGGTGATTTTTATCCCACGGGATCTGATTTATGGGATAAAAAGTAGCCTATATTTGATTACAGGATTAGAATTACTTATGTGCTAAATTTCAGCTAGATCCGTTCAGTAGTTTTGGCGTGAAGAGGCAACAAACATCCATCCATCCATCCATCCATACATCTACACAAACTTTCACATTTATAATATTAGTGTGATCATTTATTTGAAAAGTGCCTACAAGCCAAATAATCTGAAAGTCTAGAAAAGGGTCGACTAGGCTATTTTAGTTTTATAATCTCCGATTACAGAGAATGCATTTAGATTAGAATTTTGGGGTTCCACGATCGATCTGGTCACTCGGTGATTTAATTCAGAAACCGGGATTAAAGGTAGGTTTATCCGGAACCGGAATATACCTGCCTCTTCCTCTCGGAAATTACTGCTTCCTGTTCCTTTGTACAGGTGAATTTTGGCGTTTCATGGGACCAATGTACTACGGTGTTATCTCATCATCATCAGCCTATATTAGTCATATTAGTCCTGTATTTTAGAAAAACACTAGACTTAAAACTACTTTATTGTTTTACTCTGTATGCATGCAATGTGTTTTTTCTGTTGAGTGTTCATAAATAAATAAATATAAAACGTAAATAAATAGCTCGACATAGTAGGCCTGGGAAGGGGAGGAAAGCTTCAGACAGGGCGATTATTAGGGGTAATGAACGTCATAGAGTCCTGTCTGCAACTTCCACCTGCCTGCAGGTCGTCGTCACACCTGACCGCAGGTCGGCTGCATACGTTGCGTTTGCCGAGTCGCGGTCTCCAACTCACACTTTTACCCCAGTGGTCGTCGGCTCTTCGACAGAAATAGCCGGCCCTCTGTCACTTCAGAGTGATAAAAAACACTAAAATGTATAAATGCTAAAGTTATAAGATACAGTGGATGGATATTTTATTACCACACGCCAAAACGACTGAACGAATATGGCTGAAATTGTGCATAGACGTAGGCCTACACCTGGAATAACACAAGAGTAATAAGATTTAATAGTTTTCATCCGTAACTTACGTAAGTTAGCGTTAGCTAGTTGACTACTAGCTAACGCTAAATTACGTGACGGATGATGGAGGATGAAGATGTTGTTTCATTTACATATAAATATAAGTTCTTATTTTATTGTAATTTTCTTTTTATATAAAGTATAGTGTGATTCACACAAAACTAAAACCATCGACAAATTCCTGTTTGTCGATGGTTTTTGTAAAGAATGGAGCGATTGTATTGAGGTAGGACCCTCAATACAATCGTTCCTTTTCTTCACGTTTTAATACTTATTTAAAGTCAGGACATAAAATAGGATGGGAACAAGGGCTTACAGAGTTCTCGGTACTCGTAAGGGCAGTACCTCACTATCGGCCGCATCAAACTCACGCAATGCTGCTTTATATGCGGACAATGGAGCCGCATTATAAATAAAAACCACTCGATAAAATGCTAGAAACTTGTCAGAGTCAGCTTTGGAGTTATTTACGACTTAAGTTATAAAACACAAGGGCTGGTAACCATTAGCTAGTAGGCAAGTAAAGTCAAGGCTGCTTAAAGTTGGTAGGTAGTTTAATATAACGACAAATAATACTCTTAAAACGAAAAACGAAGATACGCATTCGTTTTCGTGCAAACTATCATTATGCAAGTGACATACGAGTTGGTTTTACACGAAAACTAATTAGGAGCTTCGTTTTTCGTTTTCCGAGTAGACAGACCGCCTCTCATGCTGTTCCGTTTTATCTCTTCCGCTTTATCTAATCATCATCATCCGCAACCAGACTTCATCCACTGCTAGCTGTCTGGGTGGTGGCCTCCAAACTTTTTAACCAACTTCAAAAATGGAGTATATTTTTTTACCTCATAAGTTTTGACTGGCCGGTCCGATTTTCATGATTCTTTTTTTATTTGAAAGATGGTGCTTCCCATGTAGTCTCATTTTAATTTGGTCCAGTTCTGACAATGGGATCCATGAATAAACTATATAATGGAAGTCGGGTTATAGTTTTTTTAAAACAAAATGATCTAATATTTGAGCAAATATCGTTATTACCTTTATGATATATAATATAAAAGTCAACTTTGAACTTTGCGGGTTACGTTGACACATTTTTGGGCTCCTTTGCGTATTAGTAATTTGGAGCATATCCTTGAGTGCTGTATTTATATAGCACAGGAGATGAAAAAATATTGATCACAATTCGAGCCAAAATGAAGAACAGAACTTGTAATTGAATTTTCAGATTTTACCTTCTTTATCAACGGATCCAAAGATCCTGCTTATGTGAATCCTAATCTTTATTTGCGCGACTTATAAATAGGTAAGTGAAAGAACCAATGATAAACAACTATTGTAACTATTGTGCTACTGTAAGCACACTTCACACTAATATTATAAATGCGAAGGTTTGTATGGATGTATGGATTGATGGATAAATGGATGTTTGTTACTTCTTCACGCCAAAACTACTAGACGGATCCGGCTAAATATTGCATACAGGTAATTCTAGTCCTGGAATCAAACATAGGCTACTTTTTATCCCATAAATCAGTTCCAGTGGGATGAAAATCACCTTTTAACGGTTCCATAGGAAAAACGCGTGCGAAGCCGCCGGGCGCAGCTAGTTTATCTATACAAATCCATACCCTAATATATTAGCTGTAAACGGCTACCAAATTTATTCGTTACCTATTACTGTAAATGATACCCGTTTTTTATAACATTCCAAATATTTTAAGTTGGTACAGTCAACTAGAAAATATTGCGGCATGGTTCTGCAATATAAGTATTCAAATCTTAAATTACATCTGCCCCATAGTTTCCCTGTTTATTAAGTTGGAATATACGGAGGCCGATTAGATCCCTATACCTAATGCAGGCATCCGTGTGGAATCATCAGATAAGTTTATATTCGCACCGCAGGCGTCTGCGTCGATCACGCACGATGAGTAGCGCAGATAGTGGCATACTGCAGGGTGGAATACAGAAAACTGGCAAGAACACTTTTGATTCGATACCTTATTGATAAAATAAATCTATCTGTGCGTGTGTCGGCATTTTTTTAAGGCCCATACACCAGTGAAAGTGGCGCCCCCAACTATTTTATCTTATTATTACGATAAACGCAGCAAGTTTTAAAAATCCATCGTTCAGTTTGTGGTATCTATTATAAGTTATTTATTAATGCCTCTGTAGTAGTTTCATTTTGTAAAGCTTAGGCAGAGATACGAAGTTGCGCTTTTTGGCCACCAAACTCTATTTTCGCTTCTCCTCCTAAACTATATGAGATAAAATTATTACAAAGGTATTAAAAAATATCTTATAATACTGAACGTAGGATTTAAAAAACCACATACTGAACGTAGCATTTACAAAAAATCCTATGTTAAACGTAAAAATATGATAAAGCCAATATGACAGCCGGCCTAGCATAGGGATTGTTGTCTATGGTGGAATAAAGAAAAATGACATCAAATCGTCATACATTGCGTAAATTATTGAAGTTGAAGGAATGAATTTCTAACATTTTACGCATTCGATGACAAAGTGACGTTATTTTGTTATATTCTACCCTACACAACAATCCCCGTGCTAGGCCTACAGCGCTAGCTATTTTATCATATTATTACGTTTAACGCAGGAAATTTTAAAAATCCGTCGTACAGTTTGTGGTATCTATTATAAGCTATATAATACCTCTGTAACAGTTTTATCTTATGTAGAATGTTTCAACGCAAGGTCATGACTGGGTGCCAGCCAAGGCGGGGTGGAAACAATCACAAAGTCTAAATAAGTCGGTTATCAGCTCACCCAACTCCTTACAGCATTAAACATTCAACAATCGACACGATCAAAGTTCCTTACGACGCTGATTTCAATTATAATGAAGAAAACACAATTCGCACCCTTAGCGACTCTGCAAGAACTGGCGACGTTTCTACTCCTGCGGCAAACTGCTGGCATGTCGATAGCGACTCTATACCAAGGGGGTAAGGTTGCGAGTGCGTTGCCGGGGTGGTAGGGGATGCTGCGCCTCTGTATGTATTATAAATTGGTTTAGAGAGGAGCGGGGGAGCGCCGGCCGCCGCTCGATACCGACCAGTCGCGAGCCGGGAGTACCCCATGCGGGCGTACGTTTGCTGACGCCGCATTACTTCAAACGATAATAAAAATAAACCCCCTGTATACGTTCAAATAAACTAAAAGTTCATAGTGTAACGGGATCGAGTCTCTATTATAAGTGTTAGTGCTAGTGTTTTGGATTACTTTGTTGATATACGGACTTATCGGAAAAGGTGAGTGGAAAAAATAATAAACATTATTTAGTCTAGTTTACTGTTTATTTCTGTTATTTTCGCCAAAGGAGAGTAGGTTTTGGCGACACCAATTGCTGAAATTAAGGCGGAGTGTTCATGCGTTAAATTGGATGTTTAGTTGACGGTAGATTCTCCCGAGGAGTGGTGATTAGCGCTGAATTGAACTCGATGGGACTCTAGAGTGTTGCGTAATTTGTATAAGTTCTTACAATATATTATTACAACCATTTTAAGCCGGAAGGTTAACTTTGCTCCAACATTTTTACCCAGTAAGGTGATTTAAGCCCATTGTTTGAGGCTATGAGTATCTATATTAAGGTATAAGCGTTTGAGGGTAAATAATAAAGGGTTTTCGTATCGAATATGCATATAGGGAAAATCAACTCTTCAAAAATACAGTAAAAAATCAGAGACCCATAATTGGCCTCATGACATGATCCGGTGTTTCTGTGAAAGCCGCCCGCCCGCAAATAAGCTTAACACAAAACAAAGGTCGGGTCTCGGATTCAGATGGATATCCCGCTTTTATAAAAAAGGTTGAGACCTGTGACCGCTTTGGGAATTTTGTAAACTGTGAAAATTTGCGTCGATTTTAATTTGCAACCGGGGCGGCGGCGGCGTGCAGTCTATTTTACTTTCGGGTGGTTAAAAATAATTATTAAGGATTCGAGCTTAGTTTATCCGCATGTTTTATTATTACGGTTTATAAGGTTGATAAGTTTTCGACGTTTCAAGTTATAGATTGAAATTCAGAGTCAAATTTTGCACGGTTTCTTAGTTCTTTATCAAAAACATCCATCGAAAAATCAAATATTTTCGTTGCTCTGGTCTGGTTGTAAATACTATCTTTACACCAACCTCATAAAGTTTTCATCAATCATTTCATCAAACAAATAGTAATCTCTTGGGAATTAAAAATAAAAGCGACAATTCTCCATACAAAAGCAAAAGAGTCTTCTAAATCGGATATCAAGTAAATAATAATGCTGGGCAATTAACACAGCGTCATCTGGCCCCAAACTAAGCAGAGAATTCGAAGGGATATCGAATTTCAAACATTATTATTATAACGTACTTAAAAGAAAAATATAAGTACCTATACAATATCAATTTTGAATGTAGCATGTTAGTTAACAAACTATGACACAAAGTGGACACAAATAACAAAATCTCACTTGCTTGGCGTCGAGTTTCAGATATAATTGTAAGCAATTCATATTGAAGGGAGGATCTAAAATCGACAAGTACCTACTTAATGTAAATTACGTATAAAAGGACGCCAACTAAGTGAATTTTAGGTTAAGTATGAGCGGTTTGTTTACTAACATGCTACTTTCATAATGGACACGGTATAGGTACAGCGGAGTTGATAACCTCAGCCTCCTCCTTTAGAGATTGGTTAGAATTAAGGTTATTCCATCTTTACATACCTTTACCGATGGACGATCAGGGAATAGTAATGGGGTTCCTGGAACAGATAACGGATGCTCTTTGTCGTGTGATCGGTCCCTATGACGACCTCTGTGGCGCGGTGGGCGAAGGTACGCCTGTGACGCAGGAGGTTGCGGGTTCGATTCCCGCCTCGGGACAAATATTTGTACGATCTGCAGATATTTGTTCAGGGCGTTCTGGGTGTTTTCTGTGTATAATAAAAAATATGTATCTATGTAGTGTATTGTATTATGTATATCAGTTATCTAGTACCCATAACACAAGCTCTGCTTAGCTTGGGGCTAGATAATGCTGTGTGAATTGTCCAGCATTATTTATTTATTTATTTATTATTTATGATGGTCACAGTGTGGTCACAGTTTGGTCACAGCTTGGTCACACTTGCATAATATTTTCCCTGTCTGTGGTCACAACATTTCTAATCTATAAATAATTCTTAATAAAATGCAGAAATTTTCTTACCACAAAGAGCCTATGTTTTATTCCAGGATTAGAATTACAATTCAGCCAAATCCGTGCAGTAGTTTTGGCGTGAAGAAGTAACAAACATCCATCCATCCATCCATCCATCTATACATCCATACACTTTCGCCTTTATTAATATTAGTGTGATTGTTTTGACAATTGTATTTTATGTTTTCATTTATTAGATTTCCTAAATATATATAAATAAATAGAATAAAAACTAATTCAAAACACGAACAGATTACTCTCAAACCCCCAATTGGGGTAATCTCTGAAAAGACGTAATCCGAACGTGCCTATTCATCACAGAAGCCCAGCTTTTTAGCTTTTACCAATTCGTACCAAATCTATGTCTAGATAATCACAGGACATTCTGTAAGATACAACAAACCAGCCTACCTATATGGCATTGGGTGAAGTCTTCTTGTAGATGTAGATGATATTTTTTGACCTTCTTCAAAAAAAAGTAGGAGGTTCTCAATTCGACTGTTTTTTTTTGTTACCCCAGAACTTTTGACTGTGAGCTTCAATATTCATGAATCTTTTTTTATTAGAAAGCTGGTGATCCCCTGTGGTCCCATTTTAATTTGCTCTAGTTCTGACAATGGGATCCATATAATTGAAGTCGGTTTATAGTTTTTTAAAACAAAATCAATTATTGGATATTTTAACCTGGGCCCACTGTGTACTCAGGTTAAACTTGAGTTCATCGGAGAGACCACCCGCCAGATCATCAGGAAGTGAAAGGACCAGTTCCTGATGGAGACTTGCTGGTCCTTCTCGAGTCTGAGCGTGAAGCCAGGAGGGTAAGACAAGCGGTTCAAGGGGGAGATATGGGAGGGAAATACGGGAGGCTAAGTTCAAAATTACCAGATACTACACCGGCAACGTCCAACTATATAAGAAACTAGCTGCGCCACGCGGCTTCGCACGCGTTCTTCCCATGGAACCGTTGAAAGGTGATTTCTATCACACGGCAAATGATTTATGGGATAAAAACTAACTTTTGTTTTTGATTAGTGTGAAGTGTGATTATAACATGAAGCTAGCCTGTAAGTAGTTATCTTAAATACAATAGTAGCTTAGGTGCATGAAAAATTTCAACCCGATCCGTTCAGTAGTTATGGCGTGAAGAGGTAACAAACATCCATCCATTCAAACTTTCGCATTTTGTATTAGTGTGAAGTGTGATTATAACATGAAGCTAGCCTGTAAGTAGTTATCAAAAACTAAAACGGAAGACAGAGCTGCCCAAAACTTTGTTCTTTGTTATTGTGGTAACAAAATAAACATTTTCATTGTCATTTTCATTTTCATCTTAAATACAATAGTAGCTTAGGTGGGGATGTAAAGCCGAGCGTCAATGACTGCTTCCTGTCTTCCTACATCTTTGTCGATTTTCTGCTTAATGAAGCAGATTGACATTTGCAGTCTCTGAAATGTCAATACGCTCAGTTTATATTCATGATCCATAAACAAGAAGTAGATTTCACATATTTTCAGAAATATTCACGGGTTTTCATCGCGTTTATTTACTTAACTTTACCTACGTATTTGGTACTCTATGTTGGCGTGTGCGTTACCTTTCGGTCACATCAAATCTCATAAATTCATAAATTCTTTATTGCACACAAAATAACATACATAAAAGTTAACAAAAACAGGACATGTACAAAGGCGAGCTTAACCCTAAAAGAGTTTTCTTACAGCAAACCTATCTCTATCTCTGGTCAACACATTGACAAGAGATTTTTAAGCGTACGAAAAACTGACTGTTAGTTCTTTAAACGCGAATAGACCAATGAAAGAAGTTGGGGGAAGTTTCGGGAAGTTTGGACATTGCACACCTTATGACCATTTCCTTCCACTCTCTTCCACTAGGTATCCACCGAAAAGAAGCCAGTTTTCGTATTTTCTTATGCCCAGCAGTGGACGTATGTGGGCTTACACCATGTCAGTCATACGCATGATGTCAGTCCACGCCCCATATACGTCTACTGCTGGGACATTAGATACATACGGCGCCACAAACAGCGGTCCGACGCCATAAACACTGGCTTACGATAAATGGTCGTAAAAAGGCGTGCCTAGTAAAAATGGAAGACCTGATTACCTACATGTCTGTCTCGGGTTCTTGGAATTTTGTAACACGAGCCATGGCCAGGGCAGATATTGAGTGACCAGTTGCACTGATCAATCTATGGTTTGAATTTAAACGTTTATTGTTAAAAAAGCTGAGCACGAGTTATTATTGACGATAGTATCGAGTCATCGATATGCAGGTACCTACTACCGTCAACTTAGGACTCTGAGTGCCCTACTCATAAAAACCAAAATCGTAGTTTCTGGTTAGTTTTTGATCACATTAATGCAATCTTATATAGGTGACGTTTTGCTGGATAACTAATGAGAAACTTGGTTTTTTTGTTTTCCGAGTCGGCATCCTGGTAATATTTTATTGACCGAATGTATGAGTCTCTGCTTCAGCATTTCGGCACGTTTGTCAGTATGTCCGGTACTCCTCGACAAGTCTCAGGACCGGTTGTAAAACCGATCCTGACGAAATTTCTTGTACAGATTCCACAATTTTATAGAATTTTGGATACACTTAGGTACAGTACAACTATGTATATAAATTACGAATTTCAGACGAACAATAAAAAACTTGCCTTAATGGATCTGGCTGTGTGGTGCCTAGAATAGCACCACCCCATTTCTTCCCGTGGGTGTCGTAAGAGGCGACTAAGGGACGTAAACCGGAGGGCGGGCAGCAGCGCCTCCCGTAGACCGATAATATCACCGAACTGCGATCCCCAACCCGCATGCCCAGCGTGGGGATTATGGGCACTACCCCCCCAATGATTGCACACGCCAAAAAGTGGCCCCTAGTTCCCGGCCGCCTCGCTATTCCTGGCCATGGTAGCGGCCATGGTAACGGCGGGGCAGGGGGTGCTAAGAATCCCCGGGCTACGGCAGGCTACCGATCATAACTTAAAAACTTGACCCTGGCTACGTTTAACGGACGCACTCTGAGGCTTGATCACCATCTAGCGCAGTTGGAAGTGGAGTTAGAGAACATTAAATGGCATGTTCTGGGGTTATGTGAAGTCCGTAGAGAGGGGGAGGACACCGTAACCTTAGACTCGGGCCATCTTCTCTACTTTCGCGAGGGTGATAAAACATCCCAGGGTGGCGTAGGCTTCCTCGTCAACAAGGCCCTCTCTAACAACGTTCAGGAAATCTCCAGTGTGTCGACCAGGGTAGCGTACCTGATCCTTCGGCTGTCCAAGCGGTACAGCTTGAAGGTAATTCAGGTTTACGCACCGACCTCGGCACACTCGGATGATGAAGTGGAGGATATGTACGAAGACATATCCAAAGCCTTACATAACACCACCAAGGCTCACTTCAACGTTGTTATGGGGGACTTTAACGGCAAGGTGGGAATCCGGACTGGCAACGAATCCCGAATAGGCTCGCATGGTTATGGAGTTAGGAATCACAGGGGGCAAATGCTTGTCAACTTCCTTGAGAAGGAGGGGCTGTTCTTAATGAACTCTTTCTTTAAGAAACCGCCCCAGAGGAAGTGGACGTGGCGAAGCCCCGACACTGTGACTAAAAATGAGATCGACTTCATCATGACGGATAGCAAGCACATATTCAGAGATGTCTCAGTGATCAACAGGTTTAATACCGGATCTGATCACCGACTGCTCCGAGGCTCTCTGAATATCAACTTAAAGCTTGAAAGAAACCGTCTGATGAAGTCCACGCTCCGACCTAACCCAATCCAGATCATGGCGGGCACCGAGAAGTTCCAGCAGCTTCTCGGGAATAGATTCATTGCCTTGGATCCCACTGATGACGCTGACGAGACCCTACACAATCTGGTCGAAACGTTGAGGAACGAGGGCATCAGATTCTGCCAAAAGCAGCGTACTGGCAAGAAATCCAAACTCTCGGATGAGACTCTCGGGCTGATGGCAAAAAGACGGGAAACCACCCAAGCGACTTCTTCAGAAAGGTCAGACCTGAACAAGCGAATTGCGAAGATGGTACGGCGCGACCTTCGGAGCTCCAACACACGCCTCATTGAAGAGGCAATAGAGCGAAACCGAGGGTCCAAAGTATTCACTCAGCAGCTTGGCAGGAGCCACCTGACGAAGCTTAAAACGCACGATGGGAGGACCGTTTTGTCGAAGCTGGAGATATCCGCCGAGATAGAGGATTTCTATGGCCGATTATACGCTGCACATGCCCCTCGTCCCCAACGAGTCGACCACGATTCAAGAGCCACCCTGACACGCCACTATACCGACGAACTGCCAGACATCAGTCAAGACGAGATTGTGCTAGCTCTGAGGCAGCTTAGAAATGGAAAAGCCCCCGGTGAGGACGGCATAACATCAGAGCTTTTAAAAGCCGGAGGAGCCCCTGTTATACAGGAACTACAGAAACTCTTCAATGCCGTCTTTCACAGTGGGAGAACTCCAAAGGCGTGGAGCGGGAGTTTGGTGGTGCTCTTTTTTAAGAAGGGAGATAAAACCCTCCTTAAAAACTACAGACCCATCTCACTCCTGAGCCACGTCTATAAGCTGTTCTCACGAGTGATCACGAACCGTCTCGCCAGGAGACTCGACGAGTTCCAGCCACCGGAACAGGCCGGGTTTCGCGGAGGATATGGCACCATAGACCACATACACACAGTGAGGCAGATTATACAGAAGTCCGAAGAGTATAATCAGCCCCTGTGTCTGGCCTTTGTGGACTATGAGAAGGCCTTTGACTCTGTCGAAACCTGGGCTGTTCTGGAATCCTTACAGCGATGCCAAGTAGACTATCGTTATATCGAGGTGCTGAGATGTCTCTACGACGCCGCGACCATGAGTGTCCAAGTACAGGACCAGCAGTCCAAACCCATCCAACTGCGCAGAGGAGTAAGGCAGGGGGATGTTATATCCCCGAAACTGTTCACGAGCGAAGAAGATATGTTTAAGACACTGGACTGGAAAGGTAAGGGCATCAACATAAACGGCGATTACATATCTCACACCTTCGATTCGCTGATGACATAGTCGTAATGGCGGAGTCGTTGGAGGAGCTAAACCGGATGCTGGACGGCCTAGCTCTAGCCTCACGATGCATCGGTCTCGGCATGAATTTGGATAAAACCAAAATCATGATCAATGGCCTCATTGATCCGGGACCGGTCGTCGTACATGGCCACCCTCTCGAAATTGTTTCCGAGTACACTTACCTTGGACAAATTCTGCAGTTGGGTAAAAACAATTTTGAGAAGGAGGCCAAGAGGAGGATTCAGGTAGGCTGGGCAGCGTTTGGAAAGCTACGTCGAGTCTTCTCGTCATCCATACCGCAATGCTTGAAAACGAAAGTTTTCAACCAGTGCGTCCTACCCGTCATGACCTACGGAGCTGAGACGTGGACACTCACGATAGGGCTGGTCCACCAGTTTAAAGTCGCTCAGCGAGCTATGGAAAGAGCTATGCTCGGAGTCTCTCTGAAGGATAGGATTCGTAACGAATACATCCGACAGAGAACCAAAGTTATCGACATAGCTCAAAGAATTAGCAAACTGAAGTGGCAGTGGGCCGGCCATATCTCGCGAAGAACCGATAACCGCTGGGGTAAACGAGTTCTTGAGTGGAGACCGCGACTCGGCAAACGTAGTGTAGGACGCCCTCCGGCCAGGTGGGATGACGATCTGCGAAAGACTGCAGGCAGATGCTGGATGCGTCAAGCTGAAGACAGGGCGCTATGGCGCTCATTAGGGGAGGCCTATGTCCAGCAGTGGACTAATATAGGCTGATGATGATGATGATGATGATGATGATGAATGGATCGGTGCACGTTTGTTGAAGGCTAATTACAAGTAGAAGAGAAAAGTACTGCAATAAATAAGAACTAAGTTAATAGTACATAAGTTAAAAATAAGTAGGTAACATAATTATATCATAGTTGGCTTACCCTTGAAGATATAATAATTATATTATAAGTAGCACAAGAAAAAAAAATGTAATATGGAATTTCCATCGCAAATAATGGACAGATTAAATTTACTTCCTATAGCTTCTTGATCTTCGTTTTAACTGTGCCATAAAAGGTTTCTATAGATATTTAAAAGAGCTTTATCGCATGCAATTAGTGAGAGCTTTTTATTGACAACCATGCAATGAGAGGGTAAATGTGCGGCTTCGAATTTGAACGCATCCGAGAACAATTACTTTTTTAATTTGGTTTTAATGTTACTGTTTGTAGGATTTGCAATGATAAATGCAGGGCAGAGTCTATTAAGGATGTAAGCGGGTTAACTACGAACCTTATTTGTGTAAGATGTCTCTCGTTAAGGGATGAAACGTTGGTGTTCTGTTCTTCCAACACAAATAAAGTTCGTAGTTAAACCGCTTACATATATCAGTAAAGAATTCGTCAAACTACGATAGTTTTGGTTTGGTTAGGGTAAAAATGTCACCGGACTATTTTGTGCTACTTTTTAAGTTCCATACTTTGAGGGTAAAAATGTCACCGTCGAATAAAATATTAATGTTTATGGGAAAATTCGTCACCGGTTCTTCCATCGTAGATTTCGTACAGTCAGCATGTTATGCTAATAATAAACCCTACCATAATAAACTAATAAATAAGTAATTACGAATCACAGCCAAATGTACACATAATTAGTCGATAAAACAGGGCAGAGTCGATCTTTATTGTACGATTATTGAATGCATGGGTACCAATTTTAGGAATTAAAACCTGGCATCCCACCTGGAAGAATAACAACTAACAAGCTAAAGGTTTCTTCGTCGCATCTTTTCGTACACGTACCGAAGCGACAGAAGCCAGAAATATCACTTTATTTCCTAGTCATTAGTTAACCTTTGCTAAGTGTACATTGTACCAAAGAAATTACGAATTTTTGAATTAATTGCCATTTTACTCCAGTGCAAAGGCCTTGTTAATTTGGCTCTATTCATATGGCTGACTTTTATTTAATTATTAATGTATAAGCTTACTGAACACTAACAAAAGATTTATCAATTTTGAACCATAACTTAAGGTCCATACGTAATGTTTTGCATCGCATAGCCGACCTTGTGGCTAGACAAGCCATAGGCCGCGACCCTCTCATGGCGTCCTACACTACAGTTAAGCAGAGGTGAACGAACAGACGTCTAAGGGGAAGATTCGCGCCTGCGCTTTATCGTGTTTTGAATCTCACGTCTTTGGTCCCAGGAAAAAAATACGCGTCATTCAAAAAACAGTTATTTTGTAAACGCCTGAATAAGTCAATAGGGATATAAAAGCCTTCAAAATTAGCCTACCATTTTAAAAAAGTAGTTACATACGAGTTTAAATTAAGAACCATTGAATGAGTGACATTGTTGTTTTCACTTACTCGTTTTTTCATAGAAAATGTACGGGAATTGTTTTTTTTAATTATTGCCAAAACTTACGATTTGATTTAGTATGTTCCTTTGGGAAAAGTGTTCCTGGTTGGAAATAGAGTCGATTAAGGCCAACTTGTTTTTTTTGACAAATGTCATTTTTTGGGCGAAACGTACATTTTTTCAAAAAACAAAAAATGGCAATATTTTTTTCTTCAAAATAAAACAGAAAGTTCCTTAGAACAAAACCTTCTAACTACAAAAGAAACGGTAGCTACCCTTAAGGGGCCAAGAATTTGCCACATCCTGTATAATAACTTTCATTGTGAAATCAAAGTGCTGGCCGATGTTTGGGCTAAAATCATCGATCAAAAATTTTGGCCGAAATTTTTGATCGATGGCTAAAATCTTCGAAACCCTTTCATAATTTACTAATTAAAAACAAAATGGCTTGTTTTTATGTCTGCCACTTCAGTCAATTCAATAATGTTTAGAAGTAGGAAATCTAAGAAAACTAATCTAAAACTAAATGAATACTTATAAGAAACCTCTTGCTTGTTAGTTGTCTGCTACCTAATCTAACCATCTACTTGCTAATGATCACATTTCTGTAAAACGTGATTTCACCATTTAGCTAATACCAAGACCCTCATCCGTCCCGTAATAATAATGTGAGCTATTGATTGACTGTTTGGTAAATTCTATGGAAGTGGGTGATGGCGAAGACCATGGTAAAGGCAATTGCAGACCAAAGAAGAGCAGATACGGTGAGGTTAGTTTTTACATTATATTTCATAATGAAATACCTACTAAAACTTTTAAAATTTTCGCGATTTGTTATCGATCGATCGATACTTAAATTAATGATTATTTATCGGGTATTTATCGCGTAGGTACCGTTTTGTTTTAATATCTCCTACGATTCTACCGCGTTACAAAGATCGTGGCCAGTTCGTTACTCTTTCACGCAAAAACTACTTCACGGATCAGGCTAAAATTTTGCATACAGGTAGTTCTAGGCCTGGGGGCCTAATACAAACTTTTTATTAACCATCTAAGTTCCAGGCAGCTCAGTTTACGGCGTAATTACATGGAAATAAGGGTTCGTAGTAAGGCCCCTGGAATAAAACATAGGCTACTCTTATCCCATTGAAACGCGTGCAAAGCCGTAGGCAGCAACTAGTCTATACTAATATTATAAAGAGGAAATATTTGATTGTTTGTTTGTAGACTATTTAAGTCTCCGAAACTACCAACTGGACCGATTTAAACAAATATTTCACCATTACAAACACATAAATAGTAGGTAACAATAAGTTACTTAGTATTGCGATTTATGTGATTATAAAGTTTTCTGTTAAGGGTGTGACTTAGGCTATATTTTATTCCGGAATTCCCACGGGAACGGGAACTTCACGGCCGAAACCGCGAGGCGCTGCTAGTCTTAAATAATTAACGATTTTTTTTTTAAATTAACTTATAGTTATTGTGTGGTCGTATTAATGGTCATGGTCGTCGGGGATTTGTCGGTCATATTTCTAATTCGCAATTCAACGCCCGCATTTTTTATTAGTTATAAAAATGGTAGTCTCTAAAGTCGGTTTTGGAACGATAATTTTACGTGATAAGGTAACATTTTCAATAGATCAAGTAAATGACGTTCGTTTACTTGATCTATTGAAAATCTTACCAATCTGTTTTTGCCATTCTGGTGTTAGCTATCAACGCTATCTATTAGACGAAATTAGAACTTAAATCTTCAGTGCTTCAGTCGTCATGACAACATCATCAACAACGTGACACTTTTTTGAACATGCTACCCATGTTCATCAATTTAATAGACGTTATCAGGTCGCTATACGGTGTGCAGTGGCCTTTATAGAGAAGGCAGGTAGAAGATGCCTCACATCTTATTAAATCGCCATTTAATTTTCTTCTTTGAGGTGCCGTCGATTCGTGACTCGAGTTTTTTCTAATGCTTAAGAAGCATTTTGGCACCAAATAGCTACCTACTTAATTTAGGTGAACGTAGACGTTTTACGAGCCACACTAAGAACCTTAGTAGCCAAAGATTTAAGTGTGTATACCTACTAACGCCGCTGCTAAATCTATTTTGAGCGGGATGACACGATATGGTTTTCTCGCGAGTGAGAAGTACAGAGCAAGGCGTGCACCGAATTTTCTATGTGACAAAACGAGTTTTAGCTAATTACAAGATAATGAAACAATCAATCGAAGAATTATAGAAATACTTCACCATATCGACTATACCGTTCGGGCTGAAATTAAGCATAGATGTAGCTCTGGGTCTGGAATAAAACAAACTTTTTATCACAGGACGCAGGAGGCTGCGAGTTCGATTCTCGCCTCGAGACAAATGTTTTTACAATAATTGGTAGATATTTGTTCAGGGCGTTCTGGATGTTTTCTATGTATAATATAATAAAAAATATAAATCCATCTATTGTGTATTGGATTAAGCATTCAGTTATCTAGTACCCATAACATAAGCTCTGCTTAGCTTGGGGCTAGATAATGCTGTGTGAATTGTCCAGCATTATTTATTTATTGTTAAGACTCTTAATACGCAGATCTCTCAATTATAAGATTAATTCAAGAGGTGTTCATTCATTCAAACTTGTAAAATTATATTCCTATTTCTTAGAATCTAGAATTTCCCAAGAACCATTCATTACTTATCCAACTAAGTCCCACGTCCAATTCGTCAGCCCTAGGACCGTAATCCCGACTTTGAATATTTCCGTGAAGACCGTTTTAATCTTGAACGATTGCGGGATCCGACCCGGCAGGAATAATAAATAGGACTCACGGACTCACGGATTTAGTTTTAGATTTCACAGACTCTATTCTTGCGCCTTATTCCTCTTTCACTGTCTGACGTTTAATGCTTTTAACCGACTTCAAAAAAGGAGGAGGTTCTCAATTCGACTGTATTTTTTTTTAAGTTTAGGTATTACCTCAGAAATTTTTACTGGGTGGTCCGATTTTCATGTTTTTTTTTTATATGAAAGCTTCTTGTGTGGTTCATTTTAATTTGGTCTAGTTCTGACAATGGGATCCATATAATCGAAGTCAGTTTATAGTTTTGTTTAGACAATACTTATATTATTTTATTACCATTCTACCCGACTACCAACAGAGGAGGGTTTTGAGGTTGACACATACAAACAACATAGGGTGTTTGACTTTTCAACCCCCACTTATATCCCGATATCTCGTTAGACCCTCAATTGCTCAGATGCCACCAAGCCTATAATTACAGCCATGTTCAGACGAATCAAACGATACCTCTTTTGAAGGAATCGGTCTAGTAGTTTCAGAGCTACGTGGGAACATGAAATCGACTACATACCTACTGTATAAATAATTAGGTAGATAGAAAGAGAAAATTCTTTATTGCACTTAAACATAATTAACAAACAATACAAACATTACATAAATGTGACAATTGGCGGTCTTAACGCTCAAGAGCGATCTCTACCAGACAACCGTGGATGTAGGTAATTAGGATAAATCCGTAGATTTAGCTTTAGATTTCGCAGACTGTATTCTTGTGCTTTATTCCTCTTTCACTATATAGGTGTTTTTTATTACCACTGTCTTTCGTCACCTTCGAAGACCTTTTTAAACTAATCTGCTAACCTGATGGCTAACTCTCAGTAGGGAAGAACCACTATAAGATGAATATCAATATAGTTCAAAATCGAAGTAATATTTACTTCGATTTTCGAACTTAGGTAAGTATCTGTATATCCAAGTCTCTATATATTTTTATGCATTGTGTGCCTACCCATAGATATAAATCGTTAGATACGCCCCGACCACCAAAAACTGTAGCAATGTAGACAAACCAAACAAGCGTACTGAGAAAATAGTGCCATCTCTTTTTCTCACACGTTAGTTGCAAACACAACTTTCTCTTTCGTGCAATCGCCATATAAATTTGTTATTATAGTCATTTTTGATAATGCGGACGATAAAACAAAAGTTATTTCATTAACTCGCAATGCCTACGAGTGAAATGTTACACCTCTGGCTTTGTTTGTGTTTCTAGAATTGTTGTTGTGCTTTCGAAAGGCACACGTCATTTTGTGACGCTATAAACTGCCCGCAAACGTCCTTTACAACACGTGCGGCTAACACTGTGCTTAGATGTACACTGAGTCCAGGTTTAAGCGGGCGTAAGGTTCGACTTGGACACAAAACGGCGCGGTCTCACTGAGGTAAGGGCATATCTAACGATTTATATCTATGTGCCTACCCACTAAGACCTACATCTAAGAACAATATCTGCATGCATAAAATCACAATAAATGGTAGTTCATAGTTCATAGTATTTATTCATAACACAACATGTTTCAGGTCAGATAATATAGATACCTACATAGGTACCTTAAACATAGTAATAAGAATATCAACATATCTTGATATAATAATAATAAAATAAATTTAATAAATTAGCAAGTGTGTATAAATTATATCAAATACATTCTTACTTAATTACAAATCGACAATATTAACATTTGATATCCGTGAATTCACGGAAGTCATAAAAGGATTTTTTTTACAAGCCATTGTTTGATTTTGGACTTAAAGGATTGTGTAGACGGTGCTTCGACAATTATATCTGGCAGGCGGTTGTACACTGTCGGCCCCATCACATGAACCAGCTTCGACGTTTTTGTGAGCTTACGAGATAGCGCTTGCAGTTTCCCAGCCTTCCGCGTTTGATATCGGTGTCCGTCCCCAAATCTCGCGTACTCACTCAAGTTTTTCCTTGCAGCATGAAAAAAATGTATAATAGGGTATATGTATGTGACTTCGAAATGGCTAAAAAAAATATACGTATTCTCTTTTGATATAGAAACATATCTGCATATTTATTTCCATTGAAAAACTGATATTTTAAATCTCAATCGCAAAATTTTAAAACGCTACGCCATTGACTAGAGCGGACGTGACATCGCTGTTCACATTTTTTCTTTTTTTATTCTGCTTGCTGCACCATGATTTGAAGTGTCAAATACGAAATGTGAAGTGGGCAGAATTGTGATTCGCCCACTTCACATTTCGTATTGTCGGTTATTTTCAGCTTTTTCGAAAAACCACTTTCCTGAGATGATCACTACCGAGGTCGTCACAAAAGGTTTTAATCGAGTGTGAACGTGTACGTCAAATAAACATGGCGCCAATATGGCAGCGTTTTTATCACCCGAAAATGATTGTAGTTTTGATTTGTTTTTTTTACCTTGTTAATGCGAAATTCAGTGAGTGTCTTATTAATAATGACCTAAAGAATCGATTAAAACAATAAAAAAAATTGATGCATATACCCTATTGAAGTCGGTTTATAGTTTTTTAAAACAAAATCACTATATTTACTTCATTTAATTTTCTTTGTTAAACTTAACTTGTGAAAGTTATACAATAAAAACATTATAATGGTTTCTTTGGCATAAAAGGCATAAACAAGATAGAACTTTTCTTTTCAAGTTGAAAAGTTTGACGGTGTTTCAGGAAAAATGAAACATTTCACAGTCTTATTAATGGTTCTCAGATACCTGCCCCTACTTTATTTCGCCTACCAATATATTGAATAAATCTTTCTTACAGCTTTAGAATAAATAAACACCTATTTATGCTGTAGGTGCCATATCAGTGCCTTTTTTTTAAAAACGCAAACAAACTGTCAAAACGTTACTGTGCAAAAAGGCTTACTATAAAATATCAGATTATCTAGAGGATAAAAAAGCTTGGGACGGATTTTGCTCGAAAAATAACAACTAACAGGCTAAAGGAATCTTCGTCGTTTCTTTAGTTTAGTCTACATACCAAACCAGCCGAAATAAAAAAAAGCCGCTTTTTTCCGTGTCGGTGTATTTTTTGAAAAGTTTACTTATATTGTATTTATGGAAATAAAGCATTTTTGAATTTGATCATCTGCCTTACTTACTCCAATGGCTCAGAGACCAAGCTTGGCTAAGATAAGTCCCCATTTTGTTTTTTCCACTGGACTGCACTAGGTTGTTTTACAGATTTCTAGATGTATTACTGCGCCGTAAGATATTATGAGGTATAAAATAAGAAATAAGAATTTAGTTGTGCGATAAATCGGATGTCGCCAAATTGTCGGCATCGATCCGGGGGAACTATGGGGTGTTCCTTGGCTTGGAAGCGTGGCCTGAGTGATCGCGTACAGCGGGTGCGGATTATGGGGCGGATAAATTTAGCCTAGTTATGTTTAAAGTTATCGAGTGCCAAACTTATTTTATAAGCTTTATTGAAACGGGGAATGTTTCCCAACGGCAGTATCCATACTTAACCCTAATTGGTTCCATACAAGAATAGGATAAGAACAGAATAAATAAGAAAATCTTTGGGCACAGGTACAAAAAAAAGTTTCAAAATAAACAAACGGAAACGAATAACATGGAGGTACCAAAGGATGGTAGTTGAACATTCGAGGTGGCATCGCCTCGCATACGTCGCAACACTGAAAAAATATGATTGTTAAATTTACTAAACTTGAGTAGTTTGAGGCTTTAACTAATAAAATCAACCTAATTCCTCGTTGGTTTTACAAAAACTCGTTGTTTATTTTACTAAACCACAAAGGTAAACATTAACCTATAAAATATAGTTAAAGTTACTAGAAAACTGTATGTTAAATACACTTATGTATGTTTCGTAAAATGTTTCTCGAGGGTATCGTCAAGTGACGTAAGCATTTTACTAAAGTTCTATGTAAAATTAACGATCTTGGATGTTGATTTTGCTAAACGCAATTCAACATCCTCGTTTTTGTATATTCAACTATAACTTGATGTTGAATTAGTAAACAATTTGACAGTGTACTTTCGTAAAACTTACTTTCTAGTTTTGTAAGAATGTTCCTAAAAATAAAGTTAGATGTCGCATACTTCGCTACTAAAGTTCTGTGTAAAATTAATGATCTAGGATGTTGATTTTGCCAAACTCAATTCAACATCCACGATTTAGTATATACAACTATAACTTGATATTCAATTAGTATAACAAATTTAACATTGTAATTTCGTAGAAACAACTTTCTAGTTTTGTAAGAAGGTTCCTAAATGTAATGTTAGATGGCGCATGCTTCGCTACTAAACTTCTACGTAAAAATAATGATCTTGGATGTTAATTTTGCTAAACGCAATTCAACCAAAATGATTTAATATATTCAACTATAACTTGATGTTGAATTAGTAAACAATTTGACAGTGTACTTTCGTAAAAAATTCTATCTAGTTTTGTAAGAATGTACCTAAAAATAACGTGAGCTGGCGCGTGCTTCACTACTAAAGTTCTGTGTAAAATTAATGATCTGGGATGTTGCTTTTGCCAAACTCAATTTAACATAATACGATTTAGTATATTCAACTATAATTTGATGTTCAATTAATAAATAAACACTCGTCGCACGAACTCGCACTGTTTATTCCCGTTTTGACTACAGATTGATTTCTAAAAATAACAGCTCCATCTAATGTGTAGGTTAGGTACCTATAGCTTGTCAATAGCTTTCAGCCCAACTGGGTACAATGTTTTGCTAGTTGTCCGTCTATCTAAATAATTCACAAGAAATAACAAAAACTGATTGCGCTCTCGCTTACGTCACGCCACTATTGTGGCGTTGGAAATCAAGCTTTTTCGCTGCGAGCCACTTTTGTGGCTGTGGTCGGTTCAGTGGTTAGGGTGTGATTGAGCCACAAACATCCAAACTTGTAACATTTTAATTTTAAATAAATAATTTGATTTTGATGCACATTTTACACAAAACTATAATAAAATCAACAATGTACTGTCGTAAAAATAACTTTCTAGTTTTGTAATAGGGTTCCTTAGAATAGGTACCTATTGTTAGCTGGCGTATTTTGCCCCCTCATCAGCACGTATCTCACCTTGGCTAGAGTGGAATTATTTCAAACTCTACAGAACTGAAACCAGTAAATCAAACTCCAACTCGAGGGGCTTAGAAGTAAAGTGAAAGAATTTTTAAATCGGTCCAGTAGTTTCGAAGCCTATTCAATACAAACAAATAAACAGACAAACAATCAGATCTTTCCTTTTTATATTAATTTTCCTTTTTAATATTAATATAGACGACACTTGCTCTCGAATACATATCAGGCAATTAGGTATGTCCCTAGGTATATTATAATAAGTAGGTACCTTCCTGCCTATGTATTTTCCATCTTCTATCTATATGTATGGTACCTACTATGCAGGCTTTTATAATACGGGCCTAAATCCTAAGCTGCTTAGGATTTAGGCCGGTATTATAAAAGCCTGCTCAGTCATAGAGTTATGCTTGAGTAACGCTTTTCTATGGCATAAGTGTCACTCAAGCATAGGTCGATGACCGAGCATGCTTTCATAATACGGGCCTTAGAGTCTTGGGGGTGGAAGTGTCTATTGACGTAAATGGCGCAGGTAATAACTAGGAAAACCGAAGACCAGTCTTCTCTTGGTACCTAGACCCGAAAGAACCTTGCGTTGGTAAGTAGGTAGGTAGGTAAATTACGGACAGGCATAATAATTTACAAAAGTAGTTTTGTAGAATCAATACTGTGAGTGTTAATTTAACGTACCTTGTTTCGTATTAGAAAATTAATAACTGTAATAAGGGAGGGGGGTCGCGCTCACTTCGCTCAGTGGGACGCTAACGAGCGAAAGACGACGACTCCTGCTTTACGTGGTTATTGTATTTTATTTGGACTCCTGCTTCTTATATTAAAACGATTCTGTGTTCATATGGGTAAAACAGAATTATACTACCTACTTTCATTGAAAGTACGCAATAAAGTGCCTTTTTTCGAAACTGTGGAGGGTGTTTCGTTAGCCATTTTGCTGAGTCTGCCTGCCTGCCTGCCTGATCAATCATGGAAGAAAAGGAATACGATCCGAACGTACTTGATATTGATACTGATAATAATTTCGTGATTGAGCTGGATCCGTGGGGAGTCTCGGAAGACACTCGAAGAATGTTCAAAGGTATGTAAAACCTATACCTACCTACCTAACTAATTGACTTGATGACATCGATAAACTGTAATAATCTCGATGTTTGGTTAACTGGGCATCTTTGCCTACCTAGGGTAACTACACAGAAATCGTAATAATAGTAGCTTATTATTACAATTTCTGTCTGTGAGTAGCTAGTAGTGAATTATAATAATCACTCATTAGGGGAGGGCTATGTCCAGCATAGGCTTACTGTAGCCTGATGATGTTAGGTAGTTTATCATTAGGCTGTTTATATAATCATTGTAGTCGGGGCTGCAGTGGCTTTTGAATGACGATGAGCAAAGAAAGGATAGGTACTTTGCTCATCGTCATTCATAAACCACTGCAGTCCCAGTTATTTCATCATTGTTCCTACTTATTTCAAGACATTTTTAAATCATTTTTATATAATCTTTTCTAGAACACGATTTGGAGCTATTTCTGTTTTGAAAATATTACCGAGTCAGATATTAATGAACTCATACAATCAAATAAAATAAAAGATAGAATAAAGTTGAAGGCTGGACTATCTCGATTCGGAAATGAAAATAAAACATTGGTAAGCAAATAATATTATAGGTAGGTACCTACATGGATATGTGATGCTTTGTGAATGTACTTTAATGCACAATTATAATTTCTTTAAAAAAAAATTACAAGGTAGTTAATATTTTCTTTGCACTTACTAAATAGTTTAATTTTTTTTTTCAGAGCACTTGTTCTATGGACTCAGAGTCTATTGCATCCAATGATCTTGATAAATTTGAAGTGGAATCAAATATCTCTGGGTTGAGTGGCAGTTTCAAAAGAAGTAAGTTTCTTTATTTACTACATCAAATATTGTAGTCTGTTTGCCATTGATTACAATTATAATTACACAATCAATAAAATACAAATTGTAATATAAAATAAAATCCATCTTATGTGTTAACTAGCTCTATTATCATACTTTGAGACTGTATGGGGTGGCGAGATAAAGAAGAGGCCTATACTCAGCAGTGGATGTTACCGGCTGGTTATATAAATAAATAAATAATAAATAAATATTTTTCTGACAATTCACACAGCATTATCTTATGGGTACTAGATAACTGATATACTTAATACAATACACTACTTAATGTAGATAGATATTTTTAATTTTACTTCGAAAATATCTGCAGATCGTACAAATATTTGTCCCGAGGCGGGAATCGACCCCGCAACCTCTTGAATACCTCCTCTTCTCCTAAAATTAAATTTGAAAAAAATTATGCTAAAATGTATATAATACCTACTTACCAAAATTTAAATTATTTTCAGATTGAATCAGATTTTGACGTCCTGTTTTCGAACTGTGAGTTGAAGTTGTTTAAAAAGTGGCCGAATTTGATCAAAACAAGTTCTACCAAAAAAATTGCATAAGTTTAGTACGAACGAAGAAAACTACACCATAACCGTAAATACGGCGAGAAGATGTTTGACGGTTGTCAGCCCCTTAATTATGAATCTGGAGTTTCGAGATTGATAAAACCAGAAATGTTTATCATTATTTTGTAACTTTTATTATGCCTGATGTGATTGAGATATTTCTTGTAGAATTCAGTTCGTACTTATTTATATAATGGTGGCAATTCTGTTACGTCTAGGTAAACTAAAATATGTAAAACGAGGGAACGAGCGTTTCCTACGTAATTTGTTGGTGTCATTTTGTGTTTGTTAGTAAAATAAAAAGTTCTTTTATTTATTACATTTACTATTATTTGAATCCTTATCCTGGCCAAATCTGGGAATTGTAATATTCATTAATTAATTGTTATGTATAATATGATAATTCAATTGAGTGTAATGATTTTGATAATAATTTGTTTGCGTATAATGTCCTGTGTTATATATATTGTTGCTAAATTTGTACATTTCACGAATTTGTTTTGACTTATGCATTTGCTTTCGTTTATTTAATCTGCTTTGGAACTTTCTACTTGGACATTTTTTGTGAGTTTATAATACCGATGACTTTTAGGTAAGTACGTATTGTTCTCCCATTATTTACTTGTTTGCGCTTTTTGGATTATTGATCATAGGTACCTACATGTTTAAGTTAGCTTCTTACAGCCATTCTCAAATATTCAATCCATCTGATTATTGGGAACGGCCGTAAGTAGCCAACTTAAAAACCCAGGTACCCTATAATATCAATAATAAAAAAAGCGTGGAATATACAAAAGATAATATGTAAATATTACGAAAGCAATACCTACTGTTAAAAGTCAAGCGTATTATATACCTATTCAATTTGTTTGTAGATTCAACCAAAGTAAAGTTGCAAAATATACGAAAGTAAATAAGTAAACAAATTTCGTAGAACGTACTATACAATAATGGTATTTTAGACGATACTTATTTAGCAAAAAATACATACATGACCCGTAAATTATACGAAACTGATTGAGTGAATATTACAATACCACTATCGTACATTTTACGTATATTAGGGGTAAAATATACAAAACAGGTTTAATGAAATTTACTAAACAAAATCCTTAAATTATACGAAACAGAAGGAGTAGATATTACATGAGTAGTATCGTATAGTCTACAAAAGCTGATGGGTAAAATATACAAAACCGATTTAGTAGAAAATACTAAGTACAACTCGTTAAATCTACGAAACAGAATGAGTAGGTATTACAAAACTAGTATAGTACCGTTTAGGTAAATCATGGAGTAAAATATACTAAACAGGTTTACTAAAAAATACTAAACAAAATCCTTAAATTATACAAAACAGAATGAGTGAATATTGCATGACTGGTATTGTATAGTTTACAAAAGCTATGAGTCAGTAATACTAAACCAGTTTTGTAAAAGTTTAACCATTTGTGTTTAGTTAAATTAACAAAAAAGTGTGTAGGACCCATTTTTACACGTTGCTTTTGTAAAAAATACTGAGAATTTAGTAAATTTAACTATTATATTTTTTCAGTGAAGTGCTGTATTTATAGTCAACAGGTTCACCTGTAGAGTATCATCGAGATCTGATGATGATATGAGCTCACAAGCGTCCTTTTTTATTATCCTGTGGGAAATGCGCATGCATATTAAATCGGCCCCCCCGCCCGGCAAGGCGGGAACCCTTCGGGGGGGAGCACACAAGCTTCCTGCCCTGCATGACCTTAGCCTACCCAACCAAGCGACGCCACAAATAACGGTCGTGATCGTGAGCCGCTTCCATCCATGGACACCCTGGGACCGCTAAAATATAGTCAGTCCACCGAGCTCACAACACTCCGTTTCGCGTTAGATATAACACATAATTTGCAGAGTAAGTAGGTACTTACAGTGGCAGCTTAGTGTGGGTTGGTATTGGTACCCGGCGCAGGTTTATACCAAGCACACCAAAAAACAACTCGACCCTCAAACCTTAACTCCAAACTATATTAAATTCAAATTCAAGTTATTTATTATTAAGTAAAGCAAGCGGGGCGCGCTGCGATTTGTTTTGAGATACATTTGGCAACCAAGATGGCTTGAGCTCGGAGCTCGGTTCCACAGAAATATAGATATATTTCCTTTGCTCGGTACCCTGGGCCTTAACGCCAGTAGGAGCCCCCGCTATTACGCCAGTGGTGGGTAATTTTTTTTACAGATTATTTGCGCCGCGTTTTGGATTCCGCTCCCGCGACACGACGTCACTCTGGCCACGCACTTATCAATTAGGGTAGCCAGACACATGGGCTGGCTATTGCTTCACTTATTTTATTATATTGTCTACCTTCATAGGCTTGTGATCGTTTGGAGCACATGTCAATTTGTTTAGCATTTGAGGTCATATAAAACCCCTCGGCCTCGCCGATACGAAAAAGATGAAATGCTCCATGAAAATGGCTCTTAACCTACATCTTAGCCCATTTAGTTCATAGCGTTAATTGTAGCTAGCCGATGCAATAGTCCGTTTAGGTAGGCCAGAGGGCGTAGCCAACCGGCATTCGCTATGAAGCGAATCGATTGTTACATTGTCTAGGCCCTTGTAACAATCGATGTCGAAAGCGATAGTAGAAAAGTCCAAAAATGTATGGGTTTGACATATGCCTTAGATATGTCACGTGATCTGTTTCGAATTTTTCCCTACGAATCTTTCAATTGTTTTCGATTCGCTTCGAATTACGGTTGGCTAGGCAGGGCTGGACATAAGGCTCACAGGACGCTCTTATTTAGGGCTGTACGGCTCTACGTGTGCTTTTATGTGAGCTTTCTTTTTAGAGCGCATAAGCATTGGGGTTATCGCATTCAGAGTTTAACGTTTATCCCTCTGTGGTATTGTCTCTCTCCCGAACATAATGAGAAATGACATTTTATGAAAAGGTGATTTAATCGACTTATAAATTTCATCTGAAAATCGAACATAGTAAAATCGTGAACGGTTTTCGAACTTTGATATATGAGCTTTTGTTTGAGATTAGAGCTTACAACTTTATTAAAGGATAAATTAGACTTAATTACAGCTTATTTATCAATAATTTAATATAATAATAATTGACGACCTCTGTGGCGCGGTGGGCGAAGGTCAACCTGCGACGCAGGAGGTTGCGGGTTCGATTCCCCCCTCGGGACAAATGTGTGTACGATCTGCAGATATTTGTTCAGGGCGTTCTGGATGTTTTCTATGTATAATATAAAATATCTTTCTATGTAGTGTGTTGTATTATGTATATCAGTTACCTAGTACCCATAACACAAGCTCTGCTTAGCTTGGGGCTAGATAATGCTGTGTGAATTGTCCAAAATTATTTATTTTATTTATTTTATTATAACTTAGATCATATTAAGTAGTATGAACAACTATAATGTGATAACCTAAATTCATAGTCTTTACTAAGTCTTTGCCTAGTTTCATAATAGGTTTCCTTTATTTTTCAGTTTTGTGCCATTATAGGTGAAAAGTATTCATTACCTATAGATAAAAGGTGATAGCACAGACAGGAAGAAAACCTATTTATGAAACTAGCATTTTGGTAAAAAAAACCTCAAATCATAGTTGTGATAATACTATACTCAGGTAATTTAAGTTATTAATTTGTCTTTACAGAAATTACCTGGCTTCTAGCTTAAAATTTGATACTTTATTATTATTACTACTTGGCATAAACCTAAGGATACCTATCTTGTCATATGATATTGTGATTGCTTTTTGTCAACACGACACCCTGACTTCGCAGTATGCAGACAATCCATCATTACCTGCCGCGTGACATATGAGCCGACAATGCATGCGATTCGAGAATTATGGAAAATTCTTATAAATATGTAGGTTGTATGTATGTAGGTAGCTATATCGTATCCATTTTGAATGGAGCATAAACGTAAACAAACCGAACAAAGTGCACCAACAAAGTGAATTTTAGGTTAAGTATGGGCGAAACTTAACCTAAAATTCACTTTGTTGGCGCTTCGTATACGTCATTTACATTACTTGTCGATTTTAGATCCTCCCTTCAATAAAAATTGCTTACAATTATATCTGAAACTCGACGCCAAGCACGTGAGATTTTGTTGTTTGTGTCGTACTTTGTTTACTAACATGCTTCATTCAAAATGGATAAACCATAGGTAGGTAGCTGTGTGATGCTGGCTTAGAAATTGCACCACCCCAACTCTTCCCGTGGGTGTCCTAAGAGGCGACTAAAGGATATATCCATTGGGAGGCGAGCAGCAGCGCCACCTGCAGAACTATTTTACCACCGAACTGCAATCACCAACCCGCATGCCCGGCGGCGTGGGGATTATGGACATTACCCTTCATCAGATATACGCTAATAAGACGCTTATCATGGGGAGGCCTGCGTCCAGCAGTGGACCAATACAGGCTGTTGAGGTTGAGGTTGAGGCTGAGGTATGGTAGGTAGTACCTACCTACAATATACCTATGTAGGTAATTAGGGCGGGTGAAGATGTTGATTTTTAAAACATACTGATTTTTCCAAGGTTAAAATTTAATCACATTTTTTTATTATAATATAGAAAATACCCGGATATCCTGGAACAAATGTGAGCACATCGGTCATTATTATTATTACTCATCTTCCCTTTTTAATAAATCAATGGTTCAAACGACCATTGATTTATTAAAAAAGGAAGATGAGGTACTGGTTTCTCGAAAGTGGCAACCTCAAATTGTGTAAAATTGTGTGCTCCCACTTCAGTCACCGTCTGACCGGCGGCATGGGCGGTCGTACTAGCGAGAAATATTGTTGTCTCGGTCTCACTTCGGTCTTAGGTATAACAACAAAGATGACCATCTTTGTTGTTCTTTGTATTGCACAGGACTGGAAATATAACTGTGAGCGTATGTGTTTGCGTGTAGTTGTAACACATGCCAATTTTTAGTAAGCGCTGGGAGAACGTAACCTATCTTCCCTTTTTAATAAATCAATGGTTTGAACTCGGTTCAAATCGGCCGGTCGGGCAAAGATGTGTGTATCCCAATAGGATTTTTCTGGCAAGATTAATTCGCAATAGCAGTCCTGAGTCAGGAAGTTGGCTGTGTTACAAATACAACCCCGAGCATCGGAGGGATAACTTTGAGAAAATAATAATTTCTCTGCAAGTGATTTTCCTAGTCGCAAAAATCCATGAATTTTAATTAGCCGTTTTTTTTTCCCCGGGGGTTAAAGGAATTGGTCCTGTTAACTGTACAATTATAAGCTTTTTGAGCGGTCACTCAGAATTTCGGGTATTGTTTTTTTTTCAATTTGGCGGGTTCGATTCCGAATTCAGACAGGCGATTATCCAAAAATCTTTAAATGATGTTTAAATTGTTTTTAAAATCAAGAGAAGTCTTCCTTCCATCGGTACTAAAAAAGGCCTTTTTACTTTTATCAAAGCTTCTTTCACTATCACTATCACTTTACACTAATAATTTAGGTAATAAATATGATAATAAAAAGGAAAGATTTGATTGTTTGTTTTTTTGTTTGTATTGAATAGGCTCTGAAACTACTGGACGGATTAAAAAAAACATCAATAAAAAGCTTATTTTTCAGGGAGTGCCATAGGCTATATTTTGGACGGGAACTACGCAGGTGAAACGAAACCGCGAGGCGCTGCTAGAATATAATATAATAATATTATAAATGCGAAAGTTTGTATGGATGGATGAATTTCCATCCATGTTAAATGGCCTGGGGCACCTTGTACTTTTGAAGTCCCTTTTAATTTATCATCGTGTAATTTGTTCCAGGTACCTAGATACTTATGTAGACTTTAATTTTACCCTACTTCCTGTTACAAAGAAAGAATTAAAGAAGGTGACTCAACTCAACCTAACTTTCCCAATTAATAACGACTTAGACTTAAATTACTTTTTTAATTGAAGAAATAAAGTCACGAAGGTACCTATTTAAATAATGTTAGATAGATATAGGTAGAGTCAAATCATTCTTAAAATGGACGCGTCTCCACAGAGCTATACCAGTTTATTTCTGTTTTGTGAGCAAAAAGCAGACTTTTCTTTTTGGTCTTGGTAGTATACTACCAAGCAAGCTGACTTTTTAACCAACTTCAAAAAAAGTGGAGATTCTCAATTCGACTGTATTTTTTTATGTTTGTTACCTCAGAACTTTTGACTGGGTGGGTGGTCCGGCAAAGCTGGTTCTTCCCATGTGGTCCCATTTTAATTTTGTTCAGCTCTGACAATGGATCCATAATTAAAGAATTAACAAAACTAATAAAAATTGAAGTTGGTTTATAGTTTTTTAAAACAAAATTAATTATTTAAAGTTATATTTCAACGCCTCTCGCTAAAAAATTATAAACTGGTATAATTTTGTGAAGACGCGTTTATTTTATGAATGGTTTATTTCTACCTACCTCATCATCATCATCATCATCATCAGCCTATATTGGTCCACTGCTGGACATAGGCCTCAAGTCGCACTAAATATAATAAATGCGAAAGTTTGGATGTTTAGATGTATTGATAGATGAATGTATGAGTGAGACCTCTTCAAGCCAAAACTACTGAACGGATCGGGCTGAAATCATTGATTTAAAAAGGGAAGATAGGTTACGTTCTCCCAGCGCTTACTCTTTCCACACTGGTTATTTGAGTCCTGTTCTTTTAAATAATAATAATAATATTAGAAATACCTACTAAGTCGTTCTAATATATTCCTAGAATTCGAAATAATTTTATTTTTCAATAAAGATTTTTTTATCCTTGATTCAAACGTTTTATACCATACATCAGTTACCATAGAAAATGTCTCCATAGAATTAACACATGTGAAGCCGCGGCCAGAATGAATTGCACCTTATTTGATAGTAATTACTATTTTCCAAGCTGTTTAAATTGTTAAAATTTGACTAGTATGAGTGCTTATTTTGTAAGTGTAAAGAAATAAACGATTTGACTCTGACTCTGACTCAGACACTGGTTTTCCATAAACGACTGACAAAAAGCTGTTGACAAAGTGTTTCGTAATAGAATGCGAGGCGCAAACAAATCTAACAGTTGTGTAAACCTTAGATATAAACTTTCATGACGGCAACGTCGCCGCTTGTACAAAAAGTCACATTCGATAATGGAACTACCGTGGGCCGGTATCCAAACAATAGTATATTGTACACCCAGGTGAGAAAGTACCTAATTCCTATCGTGTGTCATTTGGGCTCCTTGGCGAGGTCGAGAGCCGTAGCAATCGCACTTTCTCCCGAGTGTACATAGTGCTTTATCCCCTTCTATAGAGAGATAGAGCCATAATAACCTGTTTTTTTATGCATAGGAATTGTCTTTATCACATAAAATTGTCTAGGTAGTTTCAAAGGAGAATGAAAACAGTTATTAAAAAGAAACAAAGAGACCATTTAAAAACTAGTTATGAATAACAGTTATGAAAAAGGGCCAAAGGTATAAAAGGGAACTGCAGAGTACAACCATATGGTTGTTTACAGTATTACGTAATATAAGATGAAATTGATGAAATTTTGAATGAAATTTTATGATGAAATTTTGTATCCAACTCGTACTATCATATAATCATGTATGATATCATATCATATAAATGCGAAAGTTTGTATAGATGTATGGATGGATGGATGTTTGTTACTTCTTCACGCCAAAACTGCTGGACGGATCCGGCTGAAATATTGCATACAGGTAATTCTAATCCTGGAATCAAACATAGGCTACTTTTTATCCCATAAATCAGTTCCCGTGGGATGAAAATCTCCTTTTAACGTTTCCATAGGAACAACGCGTGCGAAGCCGCGGGGCGCAGCTAGTAATAAATAATCCACAATTGGACGCAGGCCTCTCTCTGATAAGCGCTTTATGTCTTATATCTCATGGGGATAATGCCCATAATCCCCATGCAGGGCATGTGGGTAGGGGATTGCAGTTCGGTGGAAGAATTGTTCTGTAGGGAGCGCTGCTGCCGGAGGATATCCCTTAGTCGCCTCTTACGACATTCGTGGAAATAATTGGGGTGGTGCAAATTTACAGATAGCACCACACAGCTGCAAGTTGCAACATATCTTACCAAACCCATAATAATAAATACTGACTATAACATGCCATTGTTTGCAAAAAAAAGCGAAATTACCTGAGTATAGACGCATACTCCACAACAATAACAATGTCATCGAAATTAAAAATTCTAATAATATAAAAGGAGCCGTTCGCGTTAAATTAAACGTTACCACGTTTACTTTAACGCATAGTTCCCTTAGTAAGGAGCTTATTGTCCGACCACTTCCCGTGGCGAGCTCTCACGGGAAGACGAATGGTGGCTTTTTGTATCCATTGGTTGTACGTATAGATCAGTCCAGTAGTTTCGGAGCAATACAAACAAACAAACAATCAAATCTTTCCTCTTAATAATATTAGTTTAAATAATAATAATTATTAATAATATAATATTTAGTACAACTGCGCCCCGCGGCTTCGCACACGTTCTTCCTATGGAAACGTTTAAACGTGATTTCTATCCCACGAGATAAATGCAAATAATAACGTATGTTTGATTCCAGGATTATAATTAGCAAAATTTTAGCCCGACTCACTGTGGAATAACGCTAAAACCACCCATCATCGTATATTTTACATTTTGAAAGCCTTTTGAATGACCTTGAAAGCAGTTTCAATGACCTTCGCGATACAATTGCAAATTACAAAGGTCATTCAAAAGGCTTTCAAATGTCAATATAGGATGGGTGGAATGGAATGATAGAAGTTTAGGCGTGAAGAAGTAACAAACATCCATCCATCCAAACTTTCGCATTTATAATCTCTCTCTCTCTGTGGTCGGTACTTCATGACTGAAGATCGTGATCACTATAGGATGTCTCAATTGTGCTGGAGTGGACGGCTTGTCTCCAGCGAATTCTGTTTGTGGCCATTTTCACCACGTCGTAAAACTTGCGACCTTGAGCTGATCTGTCCATCTGGTTGGAGATCTACCGCGAGATCGCTTGCCCTCCACGTTGCCAATAATGACCAGCTTTTCGAGGTTCTCGTCGCCTCGCCTTGCAATATGACCGAAATAGGAGAGTATAAATCGTATATAAATCGTTGATAGCCTGTCCTTCACTTTCAGTTGCGTAAGGATCGATGCGTTGGTGCATTTATAATATTATTGTGATATTCTGTTAAACAATTGTTCTTGTTGAGAATGTTCTCGAATGTGTATCTCCCTCCACAGACAGCCCATAAACAGCAACACCATACAAAAGCAATTACAAGAAACCCTAGAACACGATGACCCTTTGTCTGAAGCGAAAGCCTGACATGCAAACTGAGACCACAAAACCATAACAATAGGAGCTATTTTTCAACATGACGTATTGTTAACTATTGCCTGCATAGCGCACGACACATCTCGAGACAGAGAAAAAAGGAAAAGAGGAGAAATGGCACGTACCGTCGCGTGTTGTCGCATATTCATCTGCGGACGAGTGCCGATCGATTTCGAACTCTATTCCTATATGATGGATGTATAAAAGTAAAACTGATGCTTCAGGGGGTCATTATAGTTTAAGTTACCTTACCTGTATCGAGTAATTTTATTACTCGCTGGCTCGCTACACTTGGCCTGGTAATTTACGATGATGAAGCTATTTTAGTATTCAACAGCGAATGTGGAAAATAAGGACCAAGGCAGGGATTTCTGATTATGATTACAGTAAAGGGATGGTATGGTATGGTATGGTATGGTGAGTGTACTCTTTTTTCCGCACACTGAGACTCGGGATGGTCCATTGTGCGTGTTTGTTTGCTAGTCTAGCCAGCCTAACTCCGTAAAGGGATATCCAAATACATACCTCAGTTCATAATACCCAAGTAAGTATTGAGCGAAAATAGTTTAGGTATCTATTTTCCACCAGTCCAGCAGTGGGCTAAAAGGTAATGAGGCTTTTGAGAAGTTAATACCTATTATGTAAAATTGTAAGTACTTATTGATATGAATTAAAAGTTGAACTATATCTAGATTGTTTACAACAGTCTACAGGCATTATTTCTTTAATTGTAAATTTATTTATTATGATATGTACGAACAAATACGAGACAAGATCCTACTTATGTTTTTACAACACTGTTCTTATAAGAATGAATATATTTAGTACTTAACTGTAACAAATTACACAAAATTATACATTTATACAAAATGAAAGAACATTTATCAAAATAAGTCGTCAACTAGTTTCGTCTCTCCACGAGACATCATCAGGACACCAATGTTCTTATATCAATGAAAAACTTCAAACTTATTTTATTTCCAAAGAATTCACTAGATAGGTATATAAATGCACTTGATCGGTACCATAGGTATTTCGCAAGTGCATGTAATCGAGCCGCCGCCGCCGCCGCGGCCTGTGATCTAATAACGAGACCTCACTGAAGCCCTACGTCAATGGTAATCCGAGGTGACGTGGAAACCTTTGGCGGCCCGATTCAGGCCTGAGGATTAAATAAAATAATAGAGGTAAATAAATAAATAATGCTAGACAATCCACATAGCCCTAGGCTAAGCAGGACTTGTGCTTTATCAGTTAGTATCAGTACTATATAGCCGATACTCGTTTCTGCCCGAGACTTTAAACGTTGTTTCTGTGGAATCTTTTTCTATCCCATGGGAACTGAATTATGGGATAAAAAGCCCATACTTGATTTCAGAGTTAGACTTACCTGTATGCAAAATTTCAGTCCTTTGCGTTCAGTAGTTTTGGTTGCAAACATACATAACAGCCAGAATACCCAGAAGAAATGTCTGCAGATCGTACAAACATTTGTCCTGAGGCGAGAACGGAGTTCGTCCGTTTGCAACGCCTAAATAAAAAATCACATTTACGCGGATAAAGTATAAAAATAGAGCTTTTAAGACGAAGACGAATAGAGCTTTTACATTTGAAAGGTCGAGATATATTGAGATCAAAAATTTGTGTATACACATACACAAATTTTTGTTAATACGTGGTATATTATCACTGGATCTATACTAATATTATGAAAGCGAAAGTAACTCTGTGTGTCTGTCTGTATCTGTTACCGTATGCCTAAACGGCTGTAGAATTAAGCTAAACCCATCCATCCTATATTGACATTTGAAAGCCCTTTGATTGACCTTTGTAATTTGCGATTTTATGGAGAAGGCCATTGAAATTGCTTTCAAGGTCATTAAAAGGGCTTAAAATGTTAGTATACCTTGTTACTGTGACCTTTTTGGGTAATGTTATTTGTATAAAACACTGAGTTTAGAGGTAAATTTATTACACCAGAGCACATGGCGAACATTTAGGAAGTCTTTTCTTTCTCATACGGAAACGAAACCAAAACAAAAATATTTCCATAGAGTATTACTCTATTACGACATTGACATTCCTTAATAAATGTCATTTGTGGGTTTCCAACACCTAAGATGGATGATTTTTGCGTAATCGCACAGCGTATCTTTATGAAATTCGTTAGGGAGGTAAACAATAAGCCGGGGACGGACATAGGCTTCTTGAAAGCGCATTCGAAGCCACGGGCAGATGCTAGTATTTCATAAGCTTTATAATCGTGTGTCAAACAAATAAATTCAAGTACATTTTTATTGCTTTCAGAAATTCGCTCGGAGGAATGCCTGGAGCCACCAACTGATAATGGTAAGACCTAATGTAAAACGCACGTCCTTGTATTAAAAAAAAACTTAAGTTTAGGTCCTACTGAAAAACGTTAAGAGTGTGCAATAAATCCGCTACAGAGACGTGTACCGAATTTTCTATGCGCCAAAACTGAAGCAACCAATCGAAAAATTTAAAGACAAGGTTTCTTAGCAAAACAAAAACCGAAAAAAAGTGTGCTGTTCCCTGTGAGCTGTTATAGTAATTCAATGGCTGTTCCTGAGATAAATAGCAAAATGTGTGCAAAATATCTATTTTCAAAATAATAAACTATCGAGAACCAAGCGTGTTTTTAAAACAAATCATATTTTCAAAACAAGATAAAAGATCGAAGTAACATTTCCCTAAATATGAAGGTGGTAGCTTTCACAGATTCTGAGAACCCTTCAGGACCATTAAGTTGGATTCCTCGAAAGTTAAATTCCCATTAAGTTGAGTCCCATCAAGTTGACTCCCATTACGTTAAATTACCACTATGTTGAATTCCTATTATGTCGAGTTCCTATTATGTATACATAATGCTTCTTAGATCTAAATTTTTGTTAATAAATAAATAAATACACGGAAAAAACGTAACGGTTGGAATTAAATAATCTATTGCTATTTACAACAAAGTTATTGGATTCGCAGGGAGCCTGCAAAGTTTGTTGCTAATGCTAGACAAGCCGTCTTTGCTAATGTAAGTTAGTAATATTAATCCAAAAAGTTGGTTAAAATTTGATAAACTGGGCTGGGTAACTTCCAACCTTTTAATTTGATCAAGACAACCGACCTAATTGTGATCGTGAATCGAGTAATTCAGTTAGTTATAACCAAGCATCTTAGTTTAAATCGACGATTTTATCAAATCAACTTTGTAAACGCAGCTAATGAACGTTTCTATGTTTAACAAAGTGACTTTGTCAAATAGATGGGTATACTTAGCAAAGTTACTCGGCGCTGTCAACCGTGTTCAGTGGGTTAGCTACAACCAATCTACATTTTACTTCTAGCCTACTGGAATTGGTATATTTAGCAATGTAGTTTATTGTTCCTAAGCGGGTTTATTGGGTTCGTGTCAACCAATTTACATTTTTACTTCTAGCCTACTTAAATTGGTATATTTAGCAATGTTGTTTGTTGTTCTTAGCGGGTTTATTGGGTTAATACTGATAAATCCTTAGCTGCTGAAAATTTCCAAGTGACAAGAATGTTATTAATAAGTTACAGATATTAAATTTGAACTTGTGTTGTACTGAAATTTTAGTACAATAAAAGCTCAGACTTAAAATCTGTAACTTATTAATAACATTCTTGTTACTTGGAAATTTTCATCAGCTAAGGATTTAGCAGTATTAACCCAATAAACCCGCTAAGAACAACAAACAACATTGCTAAATATACCAATTCAGTAGATAGAAGTAAAAAAAATTTTTCGCCTAGAGGTAGGTTTGAAAACAAAGTTTGATTTGGCTCTATAGAACATATTTTATTGATATAATTAAACACATTCATAAATAAATTAATGCGCTAGATTGCTCAAGTGCCTCAGTGCCATACTCAATACTCAAATTTTCCACAAAATCTATTTTAACATCACTGAACAAGACCAGAACACACAACACTATGGACAGTCAGCCCCTGTCTGAAGCTATTCAGTCCCTCCATGACCGGATGTTGACTCCATGACTCCATGACCGGGCAGTTCGAGGGAGCCTTGGTGAAGTCCACTTCACCAACCACACTGCAGGCCATCGCAGCGGACTATGCCGCCTTCAAAGTTTTCACCCTGGGTTTCAACAAGACTCTCCAGCAGCAAGTGGAGATGCTTTCCCGTGACGCCGACCACCAGGAGATGCGAAGCCGCCGCAAGATTATTCTTGTGCATGGCATACCAGAGAGTCCCAAGGAAGACACTACACAAGTTGCTGTATCCACTCTCAGTAGGTAGTAAAAGTGACTGGCGATTGTTAATCTTTGCGCTTCTAAAGCGTCCGCAGTCCGCACTCAAGAACTTGTCGAAAAGAAATGGCCGTTGCCCTTGCACTAGCATTGCACGCATGTTGCGTTCTCAGAGTTTACACAACTAACATGTCAACGCGTAACCATTTTTTCAATTATTCCAACTATGTTACTTGTTTAAATTTAGTTTTAGCAATACACATTTATCTGTTGATTGATGAGTTACCTACCTGTTTGTTTATATCTAATTTTTTACCTTCAGTCGGTTGTAAGCAAAGAACACAGATAAGTCGTTAGTAACAAACGAACTTGCTAGAAATGTCTAGCTCGTTTTCAAAATCCTCATCGTTCCATAAAAATCCGCTATGTACATGTCGCTAATCTACCTCAGTAACAGTAACGCTCTTTGACGACCTTTGTGGCGCAGCAGGGGAAGGAGGGTCCGCCTGCGACGCAGGCTGTTGCGGATTCGATTCCCACCTTGGGACAAATGTTTGTACGATCTGTAGATACTTGTCCCGGGTATTATTACCATGTGTAATAAATATAAAACTTGAAGAATAGCCCTGCTTATCCCGTTCCGTAAACAGATATATAAAAGTTGGCAACACTGATATGAATGTATCTTATCTTGACTTACGTAAATTGAAAGTCTCAGAACTGTCTAAAATTAAATAAGTAAGTACCTAACCTACCCACTTGCTGGTAAGTATTTAATTAATAGAAGCCGAGGTTTAAACGTATGTTACGGTTACTTTTACAGAGGCACGAGGAAATAATTATGTACGGTAGGTACAACACCTACCTACTCAAAAGAATATACCTACCTACCTACCTACAGCAAAACTACCATGTTTAATACAAATATACATACATAGGTACCTGTATCTATTCTCTCTATGGTACTTTTTAAATAAGTCTTGGTTATTTGTAATCATAATAATTCATCAAAATGAAACCGAGTTGAATTTGTCAGTTCATAAATCTGAAAACTTATCTATTTTCAAACAGAAAATGATCAGGTTACTTTTACTAAGGCACTTACTTGGAAATTATCAAGTACTCGGTTAGTATTACCTAGAATATACAGCAAAACTTGCTTGTTTACTATCAACAGAGCTATATTGTGCGTTTTAAATAAGTTTTAGTTATAGGTAGCCCAAAAAAAATTAACCAAGCCAAATTGGTACATTGCTATTGCTCCGTTTTTTGCGTGTATACAGGGTGTGGCAATTTTTTGGCCCCTTAAGGGTAGCTATAGCTACCGTTTCTTTTGTAGTTAGAAGGTTTTGTTCTAAGGAACTTTCTGTTTTATTTTGAAGAAAAAAATATTGTCATGTTTTTTGAAATAATTTACGGTTTGCCCAAAAAATGACATTTGTCAAAAAAACCAAGTTGGTCTTAATCGACTCTATTTCAAACCAGGAACACTTTTCCCAAAGGAACATACCAAATAAAATCGTAAGTTTTAGCAATAATTAAAAAAAACAATTCCCATACATTTTCTATGAAAAAACGAGTAAGTGAAAACAGCAATGTCACTCATTCAATGGTTCTTAATTTAAACTCGTATGTAACTACTTTTTTAAGTTGGTAGGCTAATCTGAGGTAACAAACATAAAAAAGTCGAATTGAGAACTTCCTCCTCTTTTTGAAGTCAGTTACAAAGGGTACTAAGTATATCAGTCGCTAGTGACCCAATCACAGGCTCTGCTTAGCTTGGGACTAATTCTTGGTGTGAATCTTGTATTTTGTATTTGTATTTGTATTTGACCCATTCATATCTGAGTTACAGTTACTAAATTCCATCTCAGTAGGTGTGTAGTGTACGGGTCCAATTACGTAAGCAGGTAATGCGGGTAAATATAACGGTTGGTATGACGAAATGCACGCTTACGATAGCATCTGTAACCGGTCCTGTATCGGACGGACCCATTCAACGAGCGAACGAAATAAAATTAAGATATCATACAAAGTCCCAAAAAATTTCGGCATCGACGGGAATCGAATCCGCATCCTCCCGGGGATGTACGGGGATTTTGAATGGGGATGATGAAAAAAATGAGGGGAGTTTTTATTTGATTTCTGAGGAAATTACAAATAGTGTAAAACTATAATTGATATTTTAGGCAAAAGCGACACCTCTCGTCAAACGAAATAAACGTAACGTTAGTCTTTGAACAGGATTGGATAAACTTCAATGTTTCCCTTGTAGGTATAGGTATAGCTTACGGTGCTATAGTCCTTAAGTAGTCGCAGAGTGTTTCGGGTCGATGGCTATCCGATATCGTGGTCTAGCGGTTATGACATCCCGATGAGGGGAGGACGCGAGTTCGATTCCCGTCCATGCCGAAATTAATTTTATTTGATTTCTTAAAAAATTACCCATAGTGTAAAACTATAATAACCAAAAATGGGATATATGCATTACCTTCCATGAGATAAACGCGAATAAGGTGTTTATCGCCTGCGTCCAGCAGTGGACCAATACAGGCTGTTGAGGTTGAGGTATACATAATACCGTACATACGTTGTCGTCCTGAATATTTCTCTAAAGCGCATCTAAAATTTGTCATGAAAAATATTAAATTATTTAAACAAAATAACTGTTCTTCACAGTGTAAAGGTCTTATCAATATTTTGTGTAATTTTATAATACCTAAATCACTAGAGAAAAGCACTTTAAAAAGCACGAAACTTTAGCCCTTACAGAAAATATAATTTGGAGTCTCCAAATGAATTCTAAATATTATTTTTTTAATAAAGATTATCATACAAATATACACATATTATCACTGAAATCTGTTAAAAATACTTATAACTTTTACACAGATATTTACACAAACTTTGAATGCTAACCTTCAAACTGTTTACCAACTCCCCAAAAAATTATGTAGGTATTATGTCGGTAACCAAATACCTACCCTGTATATTTTATTAGGTTTATTAAGTTTTTTATGTCATAGTAAAAAGGGATTCGTTAGTAGAATTCCGCCCCAGGGCTAATGAATCGTACGTAGAACTTTGTTAGTATTAGTTTGTCCATGGTAATACCATACCTCTCCGCATTCATTCGTGGAACCGACTGCTCCAAGCATCGATGTAAAACAGGGGATATGAGGCACTAAGTTCTCGAAAGTGGCAGCCTAAAATTAGGTCCAATTATGTCGTCCCACCTCAGTCATAGTATACATATTGTTGTCTTGTTCACATTTCGGTCTATCTTGGACTCTTGGTACGTCTTTCCATCTATGTTGATTATAAGTAGGTAGGTACCAGTGGCGAAGGGTGAATATTTAGGTTTCTCTACCTAAATTTTCACCCTTCGCCACTGGTACCTACCTACTTGCCAAAGCTAAAAAAATACCATTACAGCTTCGTGCGATTTAGAGATGTTAGTGAGCGAACACGTTTATCGGACACGTACCACCTTCAGCATACATAAATGCACCAATATAATCATGGGAAAAACAAAAACAGTGTTTTTTAAGCATGGTAAAAGTGTTGTAGTGTGTTCACACCAAAAAAAACTAAGCACGCTCCATCGAAAAGACAAAGAAATCACCCAAGACGATGCACAATTGCAAAATAATGGAAAAAGGGTCGTAGTTGTAACACAACACAGGCCATTTATTGAGTTGCACTGGACGTACGTAAAATATCTACAAAATTTTACTTACATCTATGGCTCCAAGTAAATTGATGGTTGCTAAGAGAATACTTTATGTTCCTCGAAGCTGAGAGGTCTTCAGAAGCATGCGGAAGGAGCATTCAGATTGCAGCGCCAATTTCAACCTATTCGCGGAAACATTATCGCGGTTTTAGCTCATTACCCAACACTCTGTGATGGTTTGCCATGATTTTGTAAGTTAGCAGACAGATCTAGGAAATCAGGTTGTATCTACAAGATATCATTAATTTTGTTTTAAAAAACTATAAACCGATCAATTTTTATAGGTTTTTCATGGATTTCATGGATCCCTTTGTCAAAGCAGAACCAAATTAAAATGGGACCACTTGGGAAGCACCAGCTTTCATATGAAAAATAATCATGAAATTCGGACCACCCAGTCAAAAGTTCTGAGGTAATAAACATAAAAAACAGTCGAATTGAGAACCTCCTCCTTTTTTGAAGTCGGTTAAAAATAAACTAAAACCCGACTACGGTGACTCGTTATACTTCCAATATCGTCTGACGTCATATCATCGTCGGCTACGTACCTTACCTACTACACATACAGACATAGGGTGCCAAACACATAACCCTCCTTCATTGGTAGTAGGGTAAAAAGACGATCAAACTAACCCCCTTACAAAAATCTGCCAAAGTAAAGCCACCGTTATTACCCACAATGGCTTCAAGCTCAACCTCAACAGCCTGTATTGGTCCACTGCTGGACGTAGGCCTTCTCCTGACAAGCGCCTTGCTGGCGTTTATCTAATGGGGGATAATGCCCATAATCCCCAAGCTGGGAATGCCGGTTGGGGATCGCAGTTCGGTGGTAGACAAGTTCTGCGTTGCTGCCCGCCTATGGTGGATATCCCTTAGTCGCCTCTTGTGACACCCACGGGAAGAGTTAGGGTGCCGCAAATTCTAAGCCGGCACCACACAACTACACAATGGCTTATGACTGTCAATCGACAAAAAAAAACAAACACAAACATAGACGAATTATTATTTGTATAAGTTACAGTTAGCTTTAAATCAAACCCTACATCGATCTAAACTTACAGTTAGTTATATTAAAACCCCATCACTAGACACTACTACTTCTTTGTGAGTGCTCAGAGAATAAAATAGGTGCCCTTGATGCCCTCTTAAAATTGGAGCCAAGGAGACTTAAAAAAAAATAGGTATCTTTTTAGGTACTTTTTACATTTTCTAAGACCAGTCTCCCAATAAGACTGGTTACATGAGCTACCTATACTCAAGGGACTTTGTAGTAATTATAATTAATCGGTACCAGTGATGCCAGCTGTGTGGTGCTGGCATAGAATTTGTAGGACAGTAGTGGACCAATATAGGCCGTTGAGGTTGAGTTTGAGTCGTGCCAGTTATTGAATACCAGGCAGTTTGCGAGAAAACTGCAACTTTGTTTTAAGCTTCGCTGTCAAATAATCCGTCCTCAATTTGAGGCATATAATCCTGATAAAATAAAACTGCATAGTAAACTATTTAGTTTACTATAGTAAAGTAGTAGTACTACTAGTACTAGTAAACTATTTAGTTTACTATGCAGTTGGGTTCACACAGTAATTTGAAAATATTAATCGGTGTACTTAATAATTTTAATAATATTTTTATTACTTACTAAAGTTATTACTTAGTAAATTTACAAATTAACAATCTAATGTCCCCGAATGCTTTAAGGCCTATGGGGTTTCATACCCAAGAACAGATAGATAATACATTATTGCTCACTTAAATCTAAAATGAACTATTTATAACAAGAAAAGTTAAAACTAAGCGACAATTGGCGGTCTTAACGCTCAAGAGCGATCTCTGCCAGACAACCATGGATGGATAGGATCATGGGACATTACACCGGGATATGGAACAATAGATACTATTCAATTTGTCCAAATTTCCATTTCATATTTCAACTTTTATGGTCACCCTAATGGGTCTAGGGGTCCAACAATGCTGTTGGAATTGTGCCTAGCAAGGCATCGTCAAAGGCTCCGAGGAATGAAATGCTACTACAACCATAGCTGAGCCCATTATCATTTCTCAGCTAGACATATTATGTAGGTACAAAGGATGATGATCCTGAGTTCATAGATCTCATAATTATTATATTGCCCATAAGTTCGCCCGGGTTCGACTCCCGCCCCGAGACAAATGTGAGTACGATCTGCATATATTTTTGTTCAGAAAGACTCATAAGAAAAACGATTCATGGTATTTGCCATGAATGAATCACATGATTCATTATTTTAGCACAGATGCGCTAAAAGAAGCCTTGAATGAAAATTGTAGTTATTTCACTGTAGTATATTGACATAAATGTTGATTTTAAGAAATCAAATAGTATATATCCCAAAACTTAACGAACTCGATGGGACTCGAACCTGCGTCCTTTTGTTCAACATTCACAAAGTAGTTACAAAGTTGAACTAATTGAATTTTTTTTCCAACTTTTTTGAACTTTGAGTTGAATTTATCGGAATAGAATAGAAGTCTCCCCCTCAGTACGGGGATGTGATAACCACTACACCACGAAGTCGGTGGGTTTTATGTTAATTTTAATAAAAAAATAATATAAAAATACAATAATAATAATGATCGTAGATTGTTTTATGGTTCCTAGCAAATGGCTTACAATGTTTAGAAAACTTCTTATCTGCTATATGAATCATTGTTGATTTTTTTTACTATTTTCTAGGATCTACTCCTAGAAAAAAATAAAACAATCATTTTTATTCAGTGATACTAACCACCTTAACATAGTATAATTGGGTTTGTTTTATAAAACTATAAACCGACTGTTTTCTCATTGATGCCATTGCCAGAACTGGACCAAATTGAAATGGGACCACACGGGAAGCACCAGCTTTCAAATAAAAAAAGAAGCATGAAAATCGGATCACCGTTTTTTGAAGTCGTTTCAAAATGTTATAAGGTACTGTAATTTTGATTGTTTTCTAAAATTTGGCACCCACCCACAGTAATAACAAATTGGAAGAGCCAACTTGCAAATTGAATTTACAAGAGGGTCCCATTAATATCCTGGTTATTCTCCGCCTAATAAGATTACGCTGAAATAATTAATGAAATAATCTGTCTGTAATTAATGTACCTAATTATTCTCTAAGTCAAATAAATAATTGATCAGTATACAAAATCGTCTATAATTTTCAAGAATTCCTTCTTCCATTATAAACGTGCTATAAAAATCAGAATTTTATTATGTTCGGCAGTATATTTTTTTATACACATCAATTTATTTTATTTATGGGTACTATAATAATATTATTTTAATCTTAAATCAGCTACATAGGTGTGCAGAGATTTAAACCAATATATTCCATTGGATGGTATCCAATGGGATATATTGAGATTATAGAGATTATAGAGCGAGCCATCCATAAAAAAAAATCTTAGGCATAAGGATGACCTTAAGATTTTCTTATGGATGGGGAGAGCGAGTTAGAACCCATGATACCTACTAGACTAGAACCATCGATCTTAGTAAAATTCGAGAGGTTCCGTTCTAGCTTCTCGAAAGTAGGAGTCTCCAATTAGGTGCAATTAGGTCCCAGCAGTCATAGTCGGAGCGGCGCTGTCGGCGTTCGTACTTCAGTCTAGGCACGGTAGGCACACCTTTCACAACAATCAAATCTTTCTTCTATAATATTACTCGTAGTACAGTAAGAAGCCTCTAGTGTTTAGTCCAGCTAGATCAACCTAATTGAGGATTAAAGAAGTGCACGCTTTATACCTTTGATAGTTAAGCCCCTCAATGTACACATTTGTTTATAAACATGGTTGCATAAACATGTTGCTGAGTTGCTGTCAACATTTTGCGGGCAAACACTTGTGTTGCGGAGTTGATCACACCATGTTGCAGAGTTAACGCCTGGCGAGCGAAAACATCAGATTATCAACAACTGTTGACGTGCGTGTGTGGACATGTTTATAAACATTTTTAAACATGGCAGTAGTGTGGACCAATGATAAAATAATTAAGTTGCAGAATGGCGTGTGGACGGGGAGTATGGCAGTATTAACTTTGATTTTGAGAAAAATGGTGTTGAGCAACAGTTGTGCAACAAATTTTAACAATGAATACGGGGTTTAACGCCCGGCACAGCGGTGTTACCGTCTTGTGTTCTATCTGTACGGTATTATAACATCACACGTAGGTAGATATATGCATGCACTAAGCACACCGCTCTTCAAAGTCACGGTTGAGGCCGGTCCTCTTCCTTCGTGAAACACGTCGCAATCACGAGATATCCCCCCTAGCCAGACACCCAGCTTGTTTATCACGCTTGTGACGCTCGCTTCGCCCGCAGGCGTCTTGTTCTACTCGCGATCGATTGCTAACGAACCTTGCTCTTGATTCTGAGAGACGATGGTTTAAATTAAACCCTCAAAAATCAGACAACTTTTTCAAAGAAAATTAAATTTTTGCTTATTCGGAAACCCCTTTTCAAATTGCAAATTTATTATATTTTACGTAGGTAAGTATTTTTTATTATGAATACAGTTGAACTGTTACGTGTAGAAAGTTTGTTACTTATGAATGAGTCGCTAGCACCATGCACCCATTGTAGTTCAAGATATAAAGGAAAAAAAAAACACGTTTATATTTTATTTTTGCTATTATAGCATCTTTCTAAAAAAAAAACAATTTTCTCTTACCTAATCTTACGGTTCCCTCAGTCAGAGAGCTCTACTCTATGACTGAGGTAAGACGGACAGACAGCAGAGGCTAAGTAATAGGCTTCTGTTTTCACCCTTGGGTAGAGAACCCTAAAAATATTGCAAACTTAAACACTTAAATTAAGAAAGGTGATCAAAACTACAGCTACTGTAGAGACCTGAAAGAGTCTCAATTACGTCTCAAATGACAATAATGACATTATCTGTGCATACGCATAATGAGTCAAAGTCAGAGTCAAATCGTTTATTTCTTTTGACTTACAAAAAAAACACTTAGACGAGTCAATTTTATTACTAAAACAGATTACTATCAACTAGCAAGTTTATCGCTTCTCAACGAATACAATCTTTGCATATCCAAGTCTAACACGACTTATGAGTAAAACTTATAAGTTAAAATCAACGCACTATGCACCTACCTCGCTCTTGAAATTATTGTAGGTACTTATTCGTTAGTATTTACTCGAGTTACTAACACAGATTATTCAGGTTCCAGAAGGTAATAAAAGCGCGAAAAGGTAAATTACACAACTTGGTGTAAAACCAAACAAACCTAGAAGCAGAAACATCTAGATAACAGTAAACGCTGCAGTTTCTTGCTTTATAAAGCCCCACCTGACACATCGTTAGGGGGAAACCCTTTGTCTGGGCACCGTCATTACTTTGACAGAGGTCCTTGCAAGCTCGGTGTCGAATACTCCAAGTGTAGGTACGTGTGTAGAGGTGGGGCGGGCTTTGTCCTTCAGGGTGCCAATCATGCAAGTGCGTGTTCGAGTTTGTATGCGTCTGGATATTGGGTAGGTTCTCATATTCGTAGGTTACTTAGTGTGCGATAATGCCTCTACGAGATGGATTTCGAGCTGGATGACATAGTTGTAATTTTTTTTTAATAATCTTTCTTATTCTTATAGTTTTCTCGCTCTAGTACAAACCAGAGACGTGCACCGAATGTACTATGCGCCAAAACTGTTTTTACCTATTATTACAAGTTAGTGAAACAAAAATCTATCGAAAAGTTAAAAACAGAAGTAAAGAAATACTTCTAGGTTTCTTAACAAAATAAAAACCGAAGAAGAAAAGGTTGCTGTTCCTGAGATTAATAGCAAAATGTGCTCAAAACGTCTATCGAGAAAAATTTCACCAACCTTTTGATGCAGCATACAATTTTGAAGTAAATTGCTTATGGCACACTCTTAAGCGTCTACTTAGACGATGATAAAGTGCATAATTTATAAAAGCACGTATAAACTTTAAAGTCATTTACAACGGGATATTCATCATGATTTGGGTTTAGAGCGAGTTTTGTAAATCGGCTAAGTGACAATAACCATAGTGGATTTAAAGTTTTATCACGTACAAACTTTGCATTTTTGGCTTTGTTTAGGAATGAAATAAAGACGTAGAAGCGTAGACGTAGAGATCATTTTGCATATTTGTTATTATTCTATTATTTTGGCAACCCCTAATTATATTAAGCTCAATCGAGGTTTGTCCATGCTAAAAAGGTGAAGTTATATTATGAAAATGTATCACAGATGGCGGCGCGGCGCGGCGGCGTAAAGAGTTTTTCTCGCTGTACAAATCTTTGGCTGAAAGTTTGAAAACCGTACAGTTTAGGTACAGTACGGTTTTAAAACTTTCAGCCAAAGATTTGGAGTTTATCCACTATGCACAAAAGTTCTTTAAACCATGATCAACAGATGTTGTAGATTGTGATTAAGCTCTCTGACTTTTCGATTATACATAGACAGACATAGACAATGAGAATAGGAAACGTCTCACGTGAGACGTTAAGAATACTTTTCATGAGACGTTGGGGAAGAGCACTGAGCACGTCACGGCGAGCTTTTTCCAGGTTGTTAAGGTGCATACCCGAGCCAATCTGACAGCAATTCCTATTTTATCATATTTTTACGTTTATCATAGGAATTTTTAAAAATCCTATTTTCAGTTTGTGGTATCTATTATAAGCAATTTTTTAATACCTCTTTTATAATTTTATCTCATATAGTTTAGGACGAGATGCAAAAATAGTGTTTGGTGGCCAAAAAGCGCAACTTCGTATCTCTTCCTAAGCTTTACAAAATGAAACTATTACAGAGGCATTAATTAATAGCTTATAATAGATACCACAAACTGAACGTAGGATTTTTAAAAATTCCTGCGTTCAACGTAATAATAAGATATAATAGTTGGGGGCGCCACTTTCGCTGGTGTATGGGCCTTAACATAACAGAGTGTTCACATAAGTACTGAATTGTTTTTGACAAGACCGTGCCGCTCGTTCCCCTCGTCTGTAAATATAACGATCGGTACTTTACGATCGCTATGTCAGACTTTAATTCGATTGAAACTAGATTTTTGTGAATACTTACCATCAATATTCGTTTAATATGACCGGTAATACTGAGTGAAAAAAAACTTTTAAAGGCATCCTTAGCCTATTGAGTTATTATTATTAATTGGTCTTGTACTTAGTTAGGTTCTAAACAGTGTTTAGTTTACCTACGTATGTCAAACTTATATGGTAAATAAAAAACTTTAAAAAACAAAAACAAACTTAGCGACCGATCATGTCGGTCGGGACTGCATCTGTCGTCGCAAAGGACTTTTGCGCCTCTATTGATACGTGGACGGACATAAAGACTGACCGTGTATCATCTGCCACTAACGAACAGTTCGAGGACGGATGAAAGGCATTGATTCGCGACAGTAACTGGCAGATCTGTGTATTAATGAGTTATATTTAATTGCTCAAGTGACCGTTTAACGTGCGGAATTACCGTATGAGCGACTACCGGCAAGAACTCACGCTGTAATTATGTACCCAAGATATAAGCTGATAGCCTATAACTAGTCTTTACACTTTTAACCTATTTCTTGAAAATCTAAGCCCTCACCAGGCCTGCCCAGAATGCTGGCAGGATTGCCACGTTGAATTGCTATTCAACGTGGCAATCCTGCCAGCATTGCTGCTCATGCTCATTCGATGACCGAACTAGAATCCAGCATTTCGATCACCTGTGGAGTCTATAAGTTGGTAAAATTTGGTAAGATCAGCTGGGGTATTTTAATTCGTCGGAAAGGTCGCCGTCGGATTAGATATCGGAAACTTTTGACAAATCAAAATTACGTTCTAAAGTTCCGTCGGAATAGAATTCAAATTCGAATCTGACGTTTTCGCTTCCAAAACGAATCGAATTAATTAAAATACCCCTGCAGTATACACCAAACTTGATACCTTGTTTTAAACACAATGACCGTCCACCCCCAGTCTTTTTGGGGTTAGATACAAATGTAATAAATGCTGCTGATGTAGCGTAAAAGAGGTAAACTGCAATTTTAACCCATTTCAATTTTATTCGGACTGAACTTTTAATGATTAGTAGCGAAAACATCGCTACTGCCTCTTACTTAGACCTCTCGTGGTAAGAAACGGCCGACTTACCGAGTGTCGGTCAAGAGGCCAGGCGACAGTTAGTGGCTGAACTCTACGTTCAAACGAGCCATTAGGTTTGGAGTATGTGTGGAAAGGTACTAATGACAAGCCGTGGCCATTCATTGCTTATTTTTGTTGAAAAGGGTTATTTATTTTTCATTCCACCATCTCGGAAAGAGTATTTTTAATCTTCAATATCTGAGTGGAAAAGCCGTTTTTATTCTCTAGAGGATAAAGTAAATTGAATTTAGAACATCGTGTGCACTAAGTTTGTGAATTAAAAAAAACATTAAACCTATTTACTGCTACCTCTATGGTGCCGAATATATCATACAACTTTTTTTTAATTTGTTAAAAACTCAGACTCGGAACCTTCTTGGTGTTCTTTTTTCAATTTGCTTTGTACGCGGTTCTTTACGCGGCATTTTTTCACGTCATTGTATACCATAAATTAAAAACAAGAAACTTGAAAACAAGTGAAAAACTAAAATGAGTGATTCTAGCGACGAGGAAGTTTGTTTTTGCATTTAGTCAGTAGTAGTTAGTAGAGGTGGAATGAAAAGTTACGTGTTGCACTCGAGTGCAAAGATTTTTTACCTCGTGCTCTTTTGATTTCCTCGCTAACGCTCAGGATTCACTCGCTGCGCTCGTGATTCAATTTTAGAATCCTTCGCTTGGTCGGTCATCAAAATTGAACACGCGGTTAAAAAGCAACTTTGCACTCTTGTTTATCAAATAACTATTTACCGAGCTTTTGAAGCCTGTTACTGATTGATCAATTGATCATTGATACTGTTGTAACGTGACATAATAATCACACAAATATTATAAAGGCGAAAGTTTGTATGGATGGATGGATGGATGGATGGATGGATGGATGGATGGATGGATGGATGGATGGATGGATGGATGGATGAATGGATGTTTGTTACTTTTTCGCGCCAAAACTACTGGACGGATGTGGCTGAAATTTTGCATACAGGTAATTCTAATCCTGGAATCAAACATAGGCTACTTTTTATCCATATCGTCGAATGAAATTAATTATGTGTACGACTTTAACCAGGTAAGAATTAAAAAAGATGAAGATTGACGATGTTTTCTCAAGGGGGAAAACAGAACTTCAATAAAATTTAATATCAGTTTTCCGATATGTCAAGGGAGAAAAAAACCAACTACCTACAACCCTTCAAACTAATTTTGTTATTCTTTTACTTTTGTATCCTACAGACTTACTTTTGCATCTACAGTGAAAAAGATCTAAATAAATAACGCCAATAATTAATTATTTCCTCTAGATTCGTTTGGCAATTATTGAGCGGTCCAATTAATTTGAGGTGGCCACTTTTTTGTGAAATACCGGCATTTCAGCTTCCCCAGGACGTGATTATAGACGCCGGTACAGTTTTCTTTTCAATAAGAAAAAATTAATCATTTTGATACGTGAATGAAACTTTTGGAGCCTTTCGTCATTCTTTAGCAAATATGAGAGGAATTTTTACGGAATTCTGAATTAGGCTTTTAATGCGGCCCTGATTGTGTCACCTACACCCCAACTCTTCCCGCGGGTGTCGTAAGAGGTGACTAAGGGATATCCACCGGGGGGCGGGTAGCGCCTCCTGCAGAACATTCTACCACCGAACTCTGGGCACGCGATCCCCAACCCGCGTGCCCAGCGGATTATGGGCATTACCCCCCACGAGATAAACGCCAACGCGCTTTTCAGGGGAGGCCTGCGTCCAGCCCAGCAGTGGACATAACGAGCTTTCCGAGGCACAACACCAACTCCAGGCTGCTACCGCATTATTCTCGTTAGAAAACCCCCAATATTTATGGCATTTACTTGTGTGACAAAAATACAGGCATTATAATGCCTGCCTATCTTTAGAAAACATCATATAATCATGATGAATTCCGGTTGATGAACTTCCCTCGTATAAAGCATCATTTCGCATCATTGCCTCCGATTATTCCACGTAATTAAGCCGCGATCAAGGTGAACATACCTGGCCCATGCATGCCCATTAGCTAGCCATACGCACGGACTTGCCCGTCAGCAGGGGTATTTTAATTCTTCGGAAAGGCCGTCAGATTCGATAACTTAAACTTTTGACAAATCAAAATAGCGTTCTAAAGTTCCGTCGGAATAGAATTCAAACTAGAATCTGATGTTTTCGTTCGCTTCGGAAACGAATCGAATGATTAAAATACCTCGGAACAGTATGTAAAATACCTCTGTAGGCGAGACTCGGACGGATCCGGATCCGTGATTTCGCCAGACACGAGATCGGGCATCAGCAGGGGTATTTTAATTGATTCGATTCGTTTCCGAAGCAAAAACGTCACAATTGAATTTGAATTTTATTCGGACAGAACTTTAGAACTCTATTTTGATTTGTCAAAAGTTTCCGACAAAGAATCCGACGGCCTTTCCGACTTTTCGGCATAGATATAGGTTTTCGGTAAAAAGGCTCAAAAACTGTGCAATTATCGCACACTATGACTAGATAAAATTGGTGTTTTTGTGAATAAACGTAACTTTTATTTATTAGTATTGCTTTTTATTGTGCAATCACATAGCACAAACTTTTGTGAACAAGCACACCACAAAAACACACAATGCACTGATTCTAAATGACAAAGACAAGTTTGTGAGCTCACAAACTTCGTTTGGCAAAAAACATGGCGCGCTCTAACGACACTCCCTTCACCTTCCCATTGTCCTCCCAACCTCGCGGTTATACGGACCGAATCATGAGAAAAGAGTCTAGATCCTACGCACTGTGTTCCGTACACTCTCGCACTTCTGGGGCATGCCACATCTCATCACAGAATTCATTGCCGGGCTGCTCCTCTCCAGCTCAGTACCCTGTTTTACTCTAATATTACGGACATTGGCGAAATTATGTCAACCCAGACGTAGACGCCATTAAAAGAAGAAAGCAAGGAAGTGTTAGTTCATCGTAACGCCACGACTCTTCACTTTTTGAACAGACTCTAAGCACCGGGAGACCGTAAAAAATCTACCTTTTTACTTTTATCAAAGATAATTATCCTCTATTCCTTCTAAAATAATCAGATCATCGTAAGCAAGTAGCTGTCTCGCTCGACTCGACCGCAATATGCTCCCCAGCTCATTTTCCCGGCATCGAACGATAAAAACCAACAAACCGTAGCCTGACCTCCTTAGCTATAAACAGTCAATGCGGTTCCATTCTTATTAGATACTTAGAGATAATATAGGTACCTACCTGTTTATTGGTTGCTGAGTTAGATCTAAGAAAGTGTAACTTCCTGCAGATACACTAGTCAAGCTCGATGTTGAATCAAATTTAAAATTTCAAAATTTCTTTATTAAAACATCAGGTTACAATATGGACGAGTAGGCTAGTGTACATTTTATCTTAATCCTAGCTCTACAAACTATGTTAAATTATGTCGTTTAGCAAGCATTTTACTTGATCAGAAAAACTTATAGCAATGAAGTTAATGTAAATAAACAAGGCAAATTATAATATACAGCAACTGTGTAGCAATAGGTAAGGTTTTACAAATCATACGTAAGCTTTAGAGTTAGCGATTACGTTTTATAACTTATGGTTAGAAAATAATAGTTATAATCGAAAAAATTTCGGGTAGATCGTTGAAGGAGCAACAAGAACCTGCATTGTTGTAACTCTTTGTTTACAAGCATTCGATGTTGAATGCTTGTAAACAAAGAGTGGGTAAGTTTATATAGAAAATTATTATACCTTTTGGTTCGATTCACTCAAAGCTCGCTACAAATCACACTATCTCTACTATCTATTTGTATGGATGTATGTATGGATGGATGTTTGTTACCTCTTCACGCCATAACTACAGTACGGGTTGGACTGAAATTTTGCATATAGGTAATTCTCATCCTGGAATCAAACATTAGCCTTTTTATTCTATAAATCAGTTGCTGTGGGACACAAATCACCTTTAAACGGTTCCATAGTAGGTATCAACGCGTGCGAACCCCCGGGGCACAGCCAGTAAACTATAAAGTAATTATTGAATAACGTATTTTTTATTGTTTCATTACTAAAAACTACCCCTTGGTCAATAAATAATTTATTGATAAGCAAAATTACAATCAAGTACTTAATAGAAATAAATTGGAACTGGTATTTACCTACAATTGAGCTAATTGCAGACTGCTGAAAACAATAAACGAAAATCAATCCCCTTGGTGTGCAATAAACAGAAAATTCCACGCGGGCAAAGCCGCGAGGCATAGCTTATCACATCACATCACACTAATATTATAAATGCGAAAGTTTGGATGGATGTATGGATTCATGGATGGATGTTTGTTACCTCTTCACGCTAAAACTACTGAACAGATCGGGCTGAAATTTTGGTTACAGGTAATTCTCATACTGGAATAAAACATGGGCTACTTTATCCCGTAAATCTGTTCCCGTGGGATAAAAATTCCCTTAAAACGTTTCCATAGGAACATCGCGTGTGAAGCCGCGGGCGCAGCTAGTTTATAATAATGGTACGATGGTCAAATTGAAAGCAGAGAATGGAATATAGGAGGTACGGAGGTACCTACTTATTGAAATAAGTGGGTACCTCCTATAAATATGTCAATGGTAAGCAAATGCAAGTTAGAAGTCAGCATAAATCAATCTGTGACGTAGACGATGCTGGATCAAGGGATCAAGTCGTGAGAAGAGATTTTACAGCCGAGAGTACAGTTATCCAAATCGCAAATAGATGATAGAATATAACAAAAACCATGAAATTATTATTTACAGGCTTTTTACCTACTTACCTACTTAATTTTTTGAGGTGATAACGTCTTTTAAATCGATGAACATGGGTAGCATGTTTAATTGTCACGTTGTTTATGATGTTGTCATGACGACTGAAGATAAAAGTTCTAATTTCGTCTAATAGATAGCGTTGATAGCTAGCTAATATAACACCAGAATGGAAAAACAGTATAATAAACTACGGGGTAAGATTTTCAACAGATCAGGTATGAATTTTACGTCATCACGTAGAATTCTCATTCCTAAAGCGACTTTAGAGTCGACCATTTTTTTTAACTACTTTCCTAAAAGCGACGCTCAACTCACAGTAGGTAAAGAAAAAGTGCCACGGAAAAGGTAAAAGTACGATATAATGAATTTTTATTATTAATTATGTATCTATGTTTTTAAACAGTAAATTGACTATGTTTTTTATTAGACAAAATATGCTTGCTTAGCTTTGTTGCTTAATCCATTACAAGAATTGCTCGTTTAAAGGTAGATATAAATATAAGATACTAGCTGCGCCCCGCGGCTTCGCACGCGTTGTTCCTATGGAAACGTATGCTATAAACCTCACGGAGCCCGAGACCTTTCCAACGAATGCAAAACCGTGGAAATCGGTTCTTGCGTTCTGGAGTTATAGCGTCAGGAAGGAAAACCCGACTTATTTTTATATTATAGATAATTCTAAGGTTTTATTTGGTTCAAACTTATAGGTCTGCATGGGCATTTATTGCACTTATGATGATGGTCAACGGCTCAAGTCTAGAACCAGGCTAGTGTCCTGGTCATGTCATGGTCTTGGAAAAAAAATATTTACAGAACTATGTATAATAGTATCAGCATTATTAGTAGCAACGCCCGGGCACTGCTACCTTCCCCCGGTGAATACCCCTTAGTCGCCTCTTACGACAGACACAGACACCCGAGGGAAGAGTTCGGGGGGTGCAAATTGTAAGCCAGCACTACACAGCTTACTAAATATAATGCTAGAATATTATTTAGAGAGGAATGTAATAAATACATAATAGAGATTTGAAAAAAATACTCTCCAATATCTTCTGATAATCTAACTACGGAATTATTTTATCTTATTAATAACTTGTTTTGTTAATAACCGGCGCAGCTCTGCATTTATTCTATTGTTTGTTAGGAATGCTAATCCGAATTAGCATGTTCGTTAGCATACTGATGGAGGTCAGTACAGTACGTAACACTGCCCGTGGGCATGAATAGCAAACACCTGTGCAGACTGCAGGGTGCTCCCAGAGTATCTAAGAAATTATAGAAAAAAAATTAAGTAAATTATAATTTAAGGATTTACGAAAATTAATGAAAATCAACAAAATAGGCCAAGTGCGAGTCAAGGGTTGCATACCATTATCTATAAAACGGCAAAAAATTATGTCTGTTGTATGTAATATTTATTTTACTGTATTTTTTGTTATAGCGGCAACAGAAATACATATATTAATCTTTGAAAATTTCAACTGTCTAACCATCACGATTTATACAGCCTGGTGACAGACGGTTGACCTTAGATGTCCAGAATCACCTCCTTTCGGCCCTTTCCGTGGCACCCTGTAGGTAGGTATATAAATCATAATTTTATGTTTTTTACAAAAACTAAAAACCGCCATCAAATTCCTTTAAATATGCACTATTTAATATTTATTTGGGGTATAAATGGCACCCCGGGAATAAAATATTATTCGACCACCTCTGGACAAAATGAAAAGAAATATCAAAATCAGTTTACCATAAAAAACCTGATCTTAAACACTCCAATTTTTCGAAGTTGCACTCAAATTAGTTAAGTTTAGTTTTTGTTCCATCTGAATCGACACCAATGTTAATCGATTCGTCAATTCAATATGATTCGGGTGACATTTAGGTCTATTTTTAAATGAACAAAATCAATACGACGGATCATGAGGGTCCCGATTCTGCTAAACCAATCGCATTCCTATGAAAATGGTATCGTCACCTTCGATGAAATAAACTACAGATTGAAGGACGCGCATTTGAAGTGTCAAGGTTGAAGTGAAGGTGTTAAAACCATTCTAATAATCTCTCCGTGCAAATAGCACCTTAGGCACTAGCTAGACTTTCTTATAATCAAGGATGATTCTCCGATGACATAATTGTCTTAGTAAAACTATTCGTTAGCAGAATTTGGCCCCTTATACGCTACTTTCCTGTCCTTCACGTAATTATAATAATTGCATTTAGTAAATTCTCACCACCCTTTTTCACCTTAAATTATAATCATAGCAATCCACGCCGCAACCATGAAAATATTTCAGGTAACTAAATGAAAAAAAAACTACATTTGGAAAACATTGGTAATGATATTTAAATTTCATTAAGTTGGAATAGTAATGATTGCCGTTGATTGCCTAAAGACCGTTCGTTGCGTGTACGAATGACCAAGGCGTGATGGAAAAACATTTGGAATAACATCGAAAATAAATTTAGGTAGATCGGAAATATGTAGGCTGATTCTATGCTTATAGGACGAATAGTGCAATTCCATAAAGAGAGTCGGTAATTTTTCATAATATCTTGTATTTCTAGAAGTAGCTTCCTACTTCGTCTTTTCTGCTAGGTATACCAACCTATACCTTATCCACCATACATTCCACCACGTGCATTTATACGTAACTAGCAGCGCCCTAGCGGTTCCACCCGCGTGAATCCCGTTCCCGTGGGAATTCCGGGATGAAATATAGCCTATATCACTCCCTGAAAAATAAGCCTTTTAATGATGAATGATTATTTTAAATCGGGTTAATAGTTTCGGAGCCTACTCAATACAAACAAACAAGCAAATCTTTCCTCTTTACAAACTGTATTATGAGTATAGATGAGAGAGGTATAGATGCTACCTACATATATATTTACATTACTTGTCGATTTTAGATCCTACAAAAAATATTGCTTACAATTACATCTGGAACTCGACGCCAAGCAAGTGAGTTTTAGTAATTTGTGTGGTTCGTTTACTAAGATTCTACAAGCTCGATGGATACGGTATAAGTAGAAAGTTCTAAGGATGCCAAACATTCACATTTGACCACATATAGGTACCGATGATATCAGTTTATGTAACTGATAACATTCTTTTGGATTTAGCGGGATTAGATACCACCGTTTCTAATCACAATCCCTCTAATCCATCGGAATTAGACGCGTATTTACCTCATAAAACATTTGGTAGCGTTCAATATTACTACAATATTACACAATATTACAATATTACTATAACTACGATTAAGTAGCAAGTCGTCTAGCAGCCAACAGCAGTCGTACCTGTACCTACCTATCACTGAATTTCAGTTACAATATCATTTACCAAACTATTCCATCCAACGGAATAGCCAAAAGAATACCTATCACTGAATTTCAGTTACAATATCATTTACCAAACTATTCCATCCAACGGAATAGCCAAAAGAATACCTATCACTGAATTTCAGTTACAATATCATTTACCAAACTATTCCATCCAACGGAATTAGACGCTAATTTACTTCATGAATAGATCTTTATTCGCCTCTTAAGATAAGAAGGCACAAGTGTGTCAACGCGTATGTAGCGTCCCAAACAATGGACCTCCTTATAAAACATTTGGTAGGAACAGTTAAAAATAATTGATATTAAGAGTGTGCAATAATGCCGCTACGGAATGGATTTAGAACGGGATGACAAGATATGATTTTTTTGCGAGTGAGAAGAACAGAGCAGAGACGTGCACCTAATTTTCTATGCGTCCAATCCGTTTTTACCTTATTACAAGTTAATAAAACAACCAATCGAAAAATTAAAAGACACCTAAAGCAATACCTACTTCTTTCCTAGCAAAACAAAACCGAATAATTAAAGTGCGCTGTTCCTGAGATAAATAGCAAAATGCGTGCAGAACACATATTTTTCAAAAAAAACTATCGAGAAAACTTTCACCAATCGTGTTTTTAAAACACGTAATTCAAGATGAAACATCGAAGTAACATTTCCCTAAATATGAGGGTGGTAGCTTTAACAGATTCTGAGATAAATAACGATTTCGAACTACAAAATTTCCAAAATTGTTTCGTCGAGTCGCTTTTCGCTTTCGCTCATCTTTACATACAAACGTGGAATTACTACTACGAATACTCTAAAACTCTGTTTGATGTTGACCATCCAAAATCGTAAAAATTTATACATTTGACAATACAAGCTTCTAAACTCCTGAATTCACACTGGTTTTAGCCCAACTATAGATTAAAATACATATAATATACCTACGTAGAAAGAAAACGCTAAAGTAACGTTTGTTCTGACATAGTATATTTATTAAAGTTGGACAACATTTATTTTGAAAAGATACACACAATAGCTAAACTACAATGACCTTATATTTTACTTACTAAGCTAAGCTAACGACATAGCTTTCGGTAGAAAACTTAAAAACCTACCTTCTACAAAATGCTATTACTCAGTTGACAAATTCCTATCCGACAAAATACTGCATAACATAATATAAATAAATAAATAAATCGTTTATTTCTGAAGGTCTTACAAGTAACATAAATTATTAGAAAAATAAAATAACTATTGTGTTCAGTTCAGACCTATTTCTCCGTTTGGTTCAACTCCTCGCTCTAACTAAGACCTCGATACCTTGCCTATGTGATAATAACCACCCTAGCTTTCTAATTTAAATTACTTGACCCTGTGTGTGAAATAATTATCCAATCTAAATCTACGTAGCATATCTAATTTTATTCTGCCATTTTAAATGTATGATTCTTTTGCAGTGCCCTACAGTACTATTGACCTAAGCATACATTAAGACCTAAGCTGTATACCATGTACATGTAAGCAAAATAAATAAATATGTAATTTTCTTGGTTAAAAAATATGAGATTCAAAAAAACTGTAATATACTCGAATTTAAGAGACTTCGATGAGATCACACATAAGCTAAAACTTTAGAGAGTCACTAAAGTGGCTTAGTCCTTTCTTAAAACCTAATGACAAAATCTGGTAGCCATCGGATCCGCGCCTCCAGGGTCTATTTTTAGGATTCTCAAAGTCCATCATCTCTAGATTAACGAGGGCTCTCGACAGCCCAAAGCCCTCATAATTTGGAAGTTTCGTCGAATAAACAAGAACGGAGCTTGGCAAAGTTTGTAGAAGGGGATGTCGTTGAGGAATTTCAACGTAAGGGCAAAGTCATAAAGTACGTCATATCGACCTAATAAATACATGACAAATCATTGTATTTATCGGGTTGATTATGATATGATTTTGTTAGAAATGTAGTGTAGACTATTTACCAAACCTTACTAATAAATAAATCGAATTCTAAAGTCGATTTTTCAGGTATACCTGCTTTGTTCAATAGTTAAAGGTACGATGGATTTATGACATCAAAATAAACCAAAACTTTCAAATTCATACCAGATTAAGTAATTTTTATAATAATACCATAGATTCGAAAGTACCTTATTATTTTTGTCTTTCTAGACTTACTTTTATAAGGCTGAACGGATTTAAATGTAATTAAGCAGGGATATAGATTGTACCTCGAAGAAAGACAACAATTCTACTTTTCACCCCAGAAATGCGTTCGCGAAGCCGCGAGAAAGAGATTTGATTGTTTCTTTGTATTGAATAGGCTCCTAAACTACTAGACCGATTAAAAAAAAATCTTTCATCATTAAAAAGCTTCCTTTCAGGGAGTGACATAGGCTGTATTTTATCCCGTAATTCCCACGGGAACGGGAACTACGCGGGTGAAACCGCGAGGCGCTGCTAGTCGTTATATAAATTCCCGACCTTGACCTGCCTTGGCAACCAATCCCAAGAGCTTTTAGGATTGAAGGATGTCGAGTCTCGGAAGCCAAACTCAACGGACTTGCTATTATATTTTGAGGCCCACTTTATACACTTTTCACCTTTGCAAAGATATCTCAGAAAGATTCGTGGCAAAAAATATTCTGTAATTTTTTTTGTTAAAAATAAGATTTTGATTTATCCACAATTTGCGTGATTTTCCATTAGGAAGGCACCTATATCAACCTATCTGTGTAATTAATTAAAAAAACTTATTCCTTGGTAAAGTAAAAATGACCGAGGTGGCGCGGTGGGCGAAGGTCCGTCTGCGACGCAGCAGGTTGCGGGTTCGACTCCCGCCATCCGTTAAGATATACTGTTCTGTGATTCCGCCCTGACAATTGTTTATACAATCTGCCCATATTTGTTCCGGGTTGACTGGGTATTTTCTACCTTCTTTTTTATATTCAATTTTTTATTAAATACGTTTACTAAAAAATATTTATCGATCTAATGTTTAATGTATTGATGAGTGTTGATTGTCCAGATTTATTTTTATTTTGAATTACTAGAGAACAGTTCGAGCTACTGGATCGTGAGAGCACTTTTGGGGATTACAGGAAGCGGAAGTCAAACTCAAAGGACTTGATATAAAATTAAATTAGGAGGGCACTCATACCAACGCTTTGGAATGATTTCTCAAAAAGCTTCGCAAAAATATTGTACTGAGAAATGGCTGCTTTGTCCAAAATCTGCGTGTCTTGCCATAAGGTAGGTTTTATCTGCGTATCTGGGTTAATAACTACGAAGAAGGTTAATAATAAAAAATTAAGTTGCTCGTTAGTAAATCACGCAAGCTGACCGTGTAAAAAATTGTACATTTGAGTTTTTTTTGTATAAAAAAACTTCTCCACTGATAAGGAATATTTTTAACAAAAGTTGATTGAGTGTTGATAGCGTGCTTTAAAAACATGCCCTTTTTCATTGGAAATCGCAATGATAATATGTGAAATATAATTATTATTTTACCGGCATCGCATTTATGTGAAATATACCTTTAATTTGAACGTTATTGTCGTTTTTTTGCCTGACTTTACTTCTTTAAAGGTAGCCATACTCGGTCATCGTTTACAGGAGTATAAAAGCTGGTACGGAATTCAGCTACAAAATTCGAGTGGTCACGGATTTTCGGGTATAGATTACATTCGCCCCTTAAATCAGGTCGCGCAGAAATAACTCCAACCAGCGTGTTATTCACATTAGACTTACATTCTTCTCGTGTCTTGCATTTCCTGCATTCATTCCCAATACCTATCATTACAGTATAAGTACCTGTGACCTTGCACGATGTTGAGATTGTCGGATGCTGCGGTAAGATCGGACATAACGGTTCCTTTGGACGTAGGTAGTAATGCCAATGAAAAGATAATCACACTATCACATCACTAATATTATAAATGCGAAAGTTTGTATGGATGGATGGATGGATGGATGTTTGTTACTTCTTCACGCCAAAACTACTGAACGGATCTGGCTGAAATTTTGCACACAGGTAATTCTAATCCAGAATCAAACATAGGCTACTTTTGTCCCGTTTGCTATATCAGTTCCCGTGGGATAAAAACCACCTTTATACATTTCCATAGGAACAACACGTGCGAAGCCGCGGGGCGCAGCTAGTAGGGTATAATGCATGTGACTCCAAAAAATATATTAAGTATTATATTTTCTATTGATATAGATATAGTATATCTGTATATTTATTTTTGTATTTTATGATGTTATTATTGTGAAATTTAATCACGCACACTATGAGTAGGTAAAAAAGGTGCTTTCGCCAATAAACCTAACTGTCATTATTAACTACTTATTGTACAAACATAGAACAGCAAACTTAACTACTAATGAAAAAACACACAATACACTGATGCGATATGATGGCATATGATGCGATATGATGGCTCTGTGGCGCGGTGGGCGAAGGTCCGCCTGCGACGCTGGAGGTTGCGGGTTCTATTCCCGCCTGCAGATATTTGTTTAGGACGTTCTGGATGTTTTCTATGTAAAATAAAAAATATCTATCTATTAAGTGTATTGTATTACGTATATCAGTTATCTAGTACGCAAGCTCTGCTTAGCTCTGCTTAGCTTTGATAAGGCTGTGTGAATTGTCCAGTATTATTTATTATTTGTATGAGCGAGCTATAGCATTCAACGATACGATGTGGTTTTACTATGGAATGGGCCTATCTAATGATTTAAATCTTTGGGTCTAAAGGTGTTGCACAACAGCCTTCCGATAACAGATGTACACGGTTAGGCTGTTAGCCTACTTGTTTCACGCGGTTATGCAGGCTTTTGTTCTCTTTTCGAGGTGCCAACTGCACAAATATTTATTCTCTCTTATCTTCACAGACACGATGGCAGGAGTACGCCTAAGTTTCAATCTGGAGGTCGTAAGAGTTGCCGCATGCCGGAAGCTATAAATTTTCTGCTTTGATAAATGCATTGCTATCATACCCAAAATGCTCTTACTAGGGGTATTTTCAGTCGTCGATAAGGCCGTCGGATTCGATTTCGGAAACTCGAAAGTTCTAAAGTTCCGTTGGAATAGAATTCAAATTCGAATCTGACGTATTCGCTTCGGAAATAAATCAAATAAATTAATATATGCTGGCCTCTTTTTGGACCGGGAAAAAACACATTTAGATTGTAGAATCAACGCACTCAAACAAGTTCATTTCAGCTTGTACTTCTCCGTGAGAGCTTTAAATGGCTAACAGCTAACTTTCCAAATTATTTGATTAATTTCATAAGGATAAAAGTCAAATTGATACAAGTAAAACTTATATCGATGCTGTCGACGCGCAGCGTGGGGATAATGGGCAGTGATGAGATGAGATGAGCCATGAGATACGCCAATAAGGCGATCTTCAGGGAGAGGCCTGCGTCCAGCAGTGGACCAATACAGGCTGTCGAGGTTGAGTTTGTTAAAACACAGTCTCTAATACATATTTCATTGTCACCATAAACGTATAATTTGTTCACTACTTTATAAAGACCAAAGTAACTAAAAGTAACTAAAGAAATGTATTCGACATTTCTGACACCCAACTAAACCAAGCTCGTTCCTATATATGTAGCTAGGATTGTTATGTGGTGTGTAGAGTTCACATCCCACAAGTATGCCAGTATTGCCAGCTAGAAACGAGGAATGCCTGTGGTCATAAAGTGCACAATGTCCGAGGTATGTTCCACCGGACAGGCAAAACGTAACAACACGGTCAACTCGTTTGCACAAATATTTTGTAACTGAGTTGTTCGTCGATATGGCACGTATCTTTTGTAGCTCCTATCGGCACGATTGTTGAGCCTCGAAGGATGTGCCGTAGTTATTTTTATATAGTAATTATGTCCAAGGAATGGTTCAAATTCTTGCGTAAGAAACCAGATCCAAGTCGTTTGTTGTGTTTGATTGTGAAATAAATATATTTTTAAAACTATATGACAAGTTGTGAAAGTTTAACTTCAGCAGCACGACCGAACATGGCTAAGCTGATGAAACTGTTTTTGAAGGTCTTTCAGCCGCATTCAATAAAAAAAATAATGCGACTAATAAAAGTAATAAATTTATAGGTAATGGATACAGTTTTAAATCTAATAATTGAGTTTGTTTTAAAAAACTATAAACCGACTTTAAGTATATGTTGTAGTTTTTTCATGGATCCCATTGTTGGATCACAAGACCAAATTACCACACGGGAAGCATCAGCTTTGAAATAAAAAAATAATCATGAAAATCGGACTACCCAGTCAAAAGTTCTGAGGTAAATATAAAAAAAATACAGTCGAATTGAGAACCTCCTCCTTTTTTTAAGTCGGTTAATTAAAACTGCAAGAGTATGATGAATTTCAATTAGTGTAAGTTAAAAGTTACGATATGGCCTGTGTAATAATTTTAATAAGGTTGGGCTAGACCATTTTCTGAATATTAAGATATCTTAGCTGAAAATCATTTGAATACGAAATACCAACGAGTATTTACACTTCTATCTATGTATTTACTAAAAATAAAAATAAAAAACAATGAAAAATCTATCGGGTTGATTTCCTGCAAGAATATTAATCTTATATTCAAAACGAAATATGCAGCTTTTGATTTCATATTAATCGAGGTCATGCATGGCTCCATGAGGACTTTTCTCTAACTCTCATGCATTCGGTTTGGGCCATTTCATCACAAACCACCACCCTGGTATCCCGAGAAGCTGTCTGGATAAATAGAATAGAATAGAATAGAATATACATTTATTCAGCACACACATAGGGACACACAACACAGAGGGAAAGTAAAATACAGAACAAATAAAACTAGTACTATGACTAAACTTAAAAATTAAACAGCTCTACGAGAAATTGGTCTTTCCCTTATGCGCGGCTAAATAGGTCCAGCCTCAGCTTAATGCCGCTACCGCCCAAGGACGGAAACAACGCTGATTTTCAGTCTGAACCCCTGGGCCTAGATAATCTTTACGATGTCACACTATTATTATAAACTGGCTGCACCCCGCGGCTTCGCACGCGTTGATTATAGGGAAACCTTTAAAGGTGATATATATCCCACAGGAACTGATTTATGGGATAAAAAGTATGCCTATGTTTGATTCTTGGATTAGGATTACCTGTATGCAAAATTTCAGCCCATCTGTTCAGTAGTTTTGGCGTGAAGAGGTAACAAACATCCACCCACCCATCCATCCATCCATCCATACAAACTTTCGCATTTATAATATTAGTGTGATGCTAAAGTTTGGACATATACATAGAATATATAGATGACACATAATAGATTCAGGCGTTACTTTGCGGAAATCCACTGTAAATATAAGAATGAAAATATACATATTTTAATACATAGATGGACGTTTGTTACTTCTTGACGCCAAAACCGGATCAAGCTGAATTTCATTCAGGTAGTAGTTAGCAGGCCTGGAAAAAATATAGGTTCGTTATCCATAGCAAAAAACTTATGCAGCGTCGCGAGCAGAAACTAGTATATTTATAAATGAACTAAGCAAGATAAAAGGACAAGTACCCACTAAGTTGATGTGAAAATAGCATTTACTTTTAGCTAGGCCATTAATTAAGTCACACCATTCTCACGGCTAGTACGTTTTATGCAATGAATTGATGCAATCATACTTTAATTTTACTCGGTTACTTTTCTTGATTGCGATTGAAGATAAGCACGTGGTCTCATTAATATTTCCTACATCATTAATGCTCATCCTTACTCATTTGCGGAACTATGTACGAGTACTTTTGTTTTATATATTACATCGACAACGACATGGCGACCTTTATGGCGTAACGGGCGAAAATCCACCTGCGACGCAGGAGGTTGCGGATTCGAGTCCAAATGACCCATCATCATCATCATCAGCCTATATTAGTCCACTGCTGGACATAGGCCTCCCCTAATGAGCGCCATAGCGCCCTGTCTGACCAAATGACCCGAATCGGGACAAATAAATATAAAAATGTACATAATAAATATTGTTGGACAATTATCACAGCATTATCTAGCCCCAAGCTAAGCAGAGCTGGAGTTATGGGTAGGTACTAGATATGGGTAATGATAATATATTGAATACAACTAACTACGAGTACATACCTATAGATATATTTTATTATACTCGTACATAGAAAACATCCAAAACACCCTGAACACCCCCGCAGATCGTATTCACATATATTCCGAGGCGAGAATCGAACCCGCAACCTCCTGCGTCGCAGGTGGACCTTCGCCCACCGCGCCACAGAGGTCGGTCAAAATGTTAGTAAGTTCTGCAGATTTATATTAATTGTTCCTTTCCGAGTTCTCGATATTTAATAATAATATAAATAAATATTTGTCAATTTATATCGGTAGGTTGGTGTGAAAAGTCACTCATGCTAGGAGCAATCGAAAACGTATAGGCTACTACAATCTTTCCACTAATGGAAACACGAGTTTCTTATTGGAAAACCAAACATTAACCTCATTTTATAATAATTCATTATTCAGTTCTAATCATTTCACAGCTTTCCACATATTTATCTGTGTTTCATTTACATGCCACACTTATCTGTAAGTAGGAACATGCTTCGTTGGGTAAAGGAAACAAAAGATATGGCGGCACCCCTCCGAATAAAAGAAAATATATAAATAAATACAAATATATAAATGTTAATTGTACACAAATAAACAATACACAAATGTTGACAATCTAAAGGACATTGTACAAAGACGAGCCTAACCCAACAAGAGTATCAAATAAATATCTTAATGGTTAAAAATAAATTTATAAAAACCATATTGTTTACCTAACCACGTAATTAGAAAAGCGTGAAATTAACGTTTAATTAATAATAACTAAATGAATTATTTATTGTTAATGAATAATAATGTATCTATAGCTCAACATCAAATGCTGAAAATTAAGCTTTACATAATTTGCAAACACCAAATTTCGAACTACCATATTCCACATTCATATTCATTGAATATGTTACTCTCTGTGCTGTACATACATGTCCGTAATTCGCCGGGTTCATTCGTTCTCCGCTCGCGTGTTTATTCTGTGACGCATTCCATCTGATTCGTTCGTTCCGTTCACTCAGTCGTGGGTGATAACCGGTCGCCGGAGGTCGTGTGTGTCCCGCTTTATTTCAGCGCGCTACGAAAATCGAATGTTCATTTGAAAATAAGTGACTATAATGCAACGTATTTTGTGCAAGTGATTATTTTTGTGTGTGATTATATTTGAGAGTGTGAAAAGCTAGTTTTTGTGAGCTCAATACCGGGTTTGGATTTTTCTTTGGTGCTGTTTTTATGGTAAGTCAATTCAAAGGTGACTTCGATAGCACGTTAAACTGCTTTTTTGGTAGGTAGGTTACGTTTTTGCTTACCTGCCTTCCTATTACTAGTTTTAATGAACATACCTACAGGAAAATATACTTCTGAGACAAGTATACTAAGGAAATAATACATAGATGTTAAAGTATTTCATTAGTAAATGTGCTGGCTTAGAATTTGCACCACCCCGACTCTTCCCGTGGGTGTCGTTCCGTCATGCCCATTGTGGGGATTATGGGCATTGCCTCCATTAGATAAACGCCAACAAGGCGCTTCTCTGGGGGAGGCCTGTATCCAGCAGTGGACTAATAGGTACAGGCTATTGGGGTTGAGTAAAATATTTAGATCGTGTCTATAGGGTCTAGGTTTTAAACCTTTTTTTAGTTACATACAGACCTGTTCTAGTGGGAAAACGCGCAACATAAAATCTAGATATTTCGTTTTTTTTTTAATTTCATGACAAAACAAGCAAAAAAACATTTGTGTTATATTCTGTAATGTTAAGCAATATAAGAGTACGTGTATTTTACTAAAAAAACCCTATTCGAAATTCAATAAATCGTTATTAACAAGGTCAGGTGATATTGTGGTCAAGCCAAGGTCTTTTCATGATAACTATCTATTATAGTTGTTTTAGGTATAAATAAACTCATAAGTACCTAAGTTATTAATAAATTACGTTTTTTTTACAAAGCTACACCTAGCTCCCACATAAATTTCTGAAATTTGTTTGATTTTCACGCTGGTGAAACCGCAGGAGGCAGCTAGTTCATGATAAAAAAACCATTTAATCTACTGGTCACTATATATTATTTATCCTTCAAATACTTTGCTTCTATCAGAAATACATATAGCGCTACTACAATTTGTATTGTTATCTTGTGATAATAACTTTTATTAACACGCTGTTTGCCTATGAGTACCCTCCTTCGTTGATTGAACACATCAAAATTAAAGTCTACTAGATAGTAGACATCCAATTCATTTAGATATTCCGTTCAGTTTCACTAATTATAGAAAAAAACTCCTTTTTAACCGACTTCAAAAAAGAAAGTTCTTAATTCGTCTGTATTTAAAAAATATGTTTGTTGCCTCAGAACTTTTGATTGGGTGGTCCGATTTGCATAATTCTTTTTTTATAAAAAATCTGGTGCAGTTCTGACAATGTGATCTATGAAAATTCATGAACAAACTGTAATAATTGAAGTCGGTTTATAGTTTTTTAAAACAAAATTAAGTCTGTAGAGCGGTAACTACATTCAACGGTTCGATATGCCCGACTTAGATTTATTCGACTTAAAATCACAAAGAGTTAATAGACTCCTGAAAAAACATTGTTTTGATGCGTTAGCATCTTAATACAATTCTATTGTTATCTGTATCTCTATTTTTATATATATTTTTTTGTAGGTATAAGTATATTTTTTTCATAACAAACAGTTTCTGTCTAGTGTGTTTTTTTTTTAATTATTGGTACCTAGTTATTCAATGTTCTGTTATTTGTAAGTTTACTCATAGTTTACTTTCTTTCAGGTACCTATACCTACCTATTTTGTTAAAAGGACAGGACTGTTTTTTTTTCATTCCTTCTCCGCAAGCAAGCAATCTTTTAGCTTCTACATGCAATAAGTTATAAATTGTTATAAGTTAGTATGTACATTTATTGACAAAGTGTGTAAAACTGTTTGTTCTTCGAATAAAGCAAAATAAAATATATAAAATTCCTACCTGTCATCATGGACTATACCTACTTCAGCCAAACTCAATTTGAGACTACAAAAGAACATCTAAGGCACCTACTTAAAGCTTGCTCAGGCATCGGTCTATGCTTGAGTGACTTTATGACAAAGAAAAATGGAACTCAAGCATAAGTACCTATAATGACTGAGTAAGCTTACGTCTCTACGCCATAACTAGGGAACGGATCGGGCTGAAGTTTTGCATAGATGTAGTCCCTAGTTTTGGTGTTAAGACGTAAGCTTACTCAGTCATTAATCATTATAGGTACTTTTGCTTGAGTTCCATTTTTCTATGTCATAAGATCACTTATGCATGAGTTACATTTTTCTCTGTCATAAAGTCACCCAAGCACAGACCGATGCCTGAGCAAGCTTTGAGTAGGTGTCTGCCCTAGTCCTGGATTTACAACATGGCAGCTATAATGTAGGTACCTTGATTAAATTCTGTCATATTTCATACATATAATTATACGTTATAGCTGCCATCTGTGGTCTCCTGACGATTTCTATGGAAAGATGTAATGAGATGTATCGTTCTGTGATATACATCTTTAGGTACATTAAAACTGACGTCTGTGTAGCCCTTACTGTTAACTTTTTATTCCGGAAAATGCACGCATGTGAAACCGCGGGCTCGTCACACTAATATTATAAATGCGAAAGTTTGGATGGATGTATGGATGGATGTTTGTTACCTCTTCACGCCAAAACTACTGGACGGATCTGGCTGAAATTTTGCATACAGGTAATGCTAATACTGGAATAAAACATAGGCTACTTTTTATCCCATAAATGTGTTCCCGTGGGATGAAAATCACCTTTTAATGTTTTCATAGGAACAACGCGTGCGAAGCCGCGGGGCGCAGCTAGTCTATGATAATACTATAAAGCGGAAAGATTTGATTGTTCGTTTGTATTGAATAATAGGTTCCGAAACTTCTAGACCGATTTGAAAAAACCTGGCCGATAACCCGAGCCAATATGACAACGCCACATATTTTATCACTAATACTATACTAATATTATAAATGCGAAAGTTTGTATGGATGGATGGATGTATGGATGTATGGATGTTTGTTACTTCTTCACGCCAAAACTACTGAACGGATCTGGCTGAAATTTAAAAAAGACATAGTCCTAGGTCTGGAATAAAACATAGGCTACTTTTTATCCCATAAATCAGTTCCCGTGGGATGAAAATCATCTTTTAACGTTTCCATAGGAACAACGCGTGCGAAGCCGCGGGGCGCAGCTAGTTTTATCATATTATTACGTTTAATTCGATGGATTTAAAAATCCATCGTACTGTTTATGGTATGCATTATACACTATTTGTCTATACCTCTGTAATAGTTTTATCTTATACCTATAGTTTAGGAAGAGATGCGAAAACAGAGTTCGATAGCCAAAACGCGCAATTATCGTATCTCTCCCTATAAGTTTTATAAAATAAAAATAAAGAAACTGTTACAGAAGCATTAAAATGGCACTTTATTTCCTACTAGCAGTGCCTCGCGGTTTCACCCGCGTAGTTCCCGTTCCCGTGGGAATTCCGGGATAAAATATAGCCTATGTCACTCCCTGTTAAGTAAGCTTTTTAAGGTGCATACACCAGTAAAAGTGGCGCCCCCACCTATTTTATCATATTATTACATTAAACCCACGAAGTTTTAAAAATCTATCGGACAGTTTGTGGTAAGTATATAAGTTATGTAATAAACTATTTACTTCTATTTTATTACATGACTTATGACAAGTTTGGCATTGTGTAGGTATAAGTAAAAGCTACAAACCATCCTATGCCAAAAATCACATTAGGTCTGCATGCACATTTGCATGCATGTACAGTCAACTGCTCAGATATCTCTACCACTGATGTAGGATATTATTCCTACATAAATGATAGTTTATAGTTTATTTATTTATCATCATAATGTAACATTACAGTTTAGCAAAAAAACCAATGCGTTACAACATGTAAGTACTTAAAGAATAATGCCTACTTATTAGGTCTCTAGGTATATTGCTATGATTTATACTTGGCTTTGGAAACTTGGGAGGAGACCCAAGTTTTCACTTTTATTTTCCTCTGAACAAAAATCACATAATTTGTGCGCAGACAAAGTACAAAGTAATCATCGTATTTCCTTGTTAATCAAGTTTTTGATTTACTTACCTATACAGTTACTATTCAATCAAATTCAAAACTTGGTCGTTATACATATTTACATAGTTGACTGTGCCTACTAGCCTATAGGTAGTAAATAAATAATGTAGTAGGTACTATGTATGTAGATACTCGTTGCAAGGCAAATTCCACATATATGGATAATTGGCTTGGTTGCCGGTTCGTTTGCAGTTTGCATATAACTGCGCGCGTTGGGTGGACTCCAATATTTTTGTATTTACATCGGTTTTACAAGCAGTTACTTTGCCAATTTACTGTCGAAAATACGAAATGTTTCGCTTTTTAGGGGTTTACGTTGCTTTTACGAGTTTCTACTTATACTCAAGCCATTCGGAAAAAACAATGTTTGTAGATAATTTAACACAAAATAAATTCTCTTTTTTGGCGTCGATTTAGGAAACATATTGTCAATGTTATGAATTGTAGGACAGAACTTAAATCGCTATGTTGTGCAAATTAACAAAATATAACTAATGTTAATTAATCAAACGTCAAATATAAAAAAATCGGATTAAAATTCATGGAAAATACCTCTAGTAGGTATAATTACGTCAACACACTAGAAATGTAATCAGTACTTATAATTTATGTTATAGATACTTCGATTATACACATACCTACCGATTGTTTACAAAATAACGCAATATAAAGCCATTAAAACTTAACTGACCCAATGATCTCTTCGCCGTTAACCTTTGCAACAAGTGTCATGTCATGTCAAGTGAAACTGTATGATGTCTTACAAATTAACATCTGGTAGTCAGTGGCTTGTGAAATTATGATTATGTACCTTTAGATTATACTTGCCTTGCTATTATCTTTCATAATGTTAACCAGTAGGGTAATGGTGATAGGCACCGAAGAGATTATGAAATTTAGATGATATACATTTTTCAACCATCACACAGAAAAAAGGATACCCCACAAGTAAACTGAACGGCCATAAAACGGGGTTAATACAGACTCCAGGGTGAATAGAAATGAAAGAAAAGATGGAGCAAGACATGACTGGGCTGATAACAGTGGAAGCATCCTTAGTCCGTAGCTGTTCACCTTCAGTGTCAGTCGATCTGAATCCTGCAAAAGGACGATTTGCTCCAATAGTGTTTTGTCCATATCATTCATCCTTTTTTTTGTTTAGTAAGGGACTTTTTCACTTAGCTTCATATCATAAGTCTCTATTCAACCCATTTAACCGTGTATTTTTATTTTGACAGTTTGTTCTTGAAATCAAAACATATTAAAATCACAAAAACATCTGCTACGCAACAAAAAATGCGTAGAAAAGAATTCAACGCGCACGTGCTACGGATTTGCTACGAATTTTTGTAACGAAAAATTAACCTTGACCTCACGTTGGGTATTTGTTAAAATCGCGGTAATTCACGTTATGTTATGCTGAAAGGTCTCATAAAATGTTATACCGCGAGGTCCCTACGGTAAGGCCTCAGAGACTTACCACGTTTGTGCGATGACAATGAATGACAGACAGGAAATTGCGCAAAAACTGCAGGAATGCGGTCGAAGCTTCCCAGGTCCCCGTTATCAGTGTAAACTGATATATCGAGTTACTAGGTCTTCGTAACGACTGTAGTAGTGACGGGCCTTGTAACGTGTTTTGCTTCAATTTGATCGCGTTAAAAGTGTTTTTTAAAAAAAATATACACCTTTCATTTTATTTATTTTGTTGAAGTGTATTTTTAACCCTATAAATCTATAATAGCATAATTTATCGAAAAATGACTCGCTTAAAAGCCATTATTCCTCGGTACTTTGCAAAAAATATAGAATCGCCTTTGAATATTTTATGCATAATTGATGAAAGCATTACTTACTCCATTTTATCTTCGACAAAATGTAAATTCCCTCTGTAAACATCTACCTCGAGGCAAGCACTTAATTTTAAAATATGCTTTCGGCCTCACATCACAGATTTCAAAAGCAGCCCATAACCTGCTTAATATTCTTCCAATGTCCAGTTTTGCAACCGGTTTCGTAATAATAAAGCTCTGCCTACACAGCCGGTTGCGTTATTAAATCAATAGATAGTGCATTCGAACCTAGCCTTTGCGAGTAATTGCGTGGACGTCAGTTCACTTCGAACCGCCTGTTGGTAAGACTCAGATGGCGCCCGATATAGTGGCACATTTCAAACTGGAGCCCATTGAAGTGTGGTGTCAGAGGAGAACAGTATATCAATGTCAAAGTTCTTTATTTCGTTAAGAACATGAAACATTTCGATTTCACGACGTTTTTTCGTTTTGCAAGGCGATTTTTTTTTAATATTATAACCCAAACACGCACTTACATTAAAGTAGACATTTGAAAATCCGAAAAACAGGTACTTACGCATATATCGAGTTACCTGAAAGTACACGTATGAAACTCTTAATGGGGCGCTCCACTTGATGTTTAAAATACGTTCAACACAACTAAAAAAAATAAGCGAGATACAACTGAAAAAAAGAGAAGGTTCAGTTTTATTTGACTAATAGTCGCCGGGAACTGTAAGGTATCGTTTTGTGCCAATAATACGGAACCCTTCGGGAACATGTCGGAAGTGTTTGCAATCGATACGAACCATAGAATCAAGTAATAGCCCCAAAGCGCCTCTATTCTCCCCCACGTGAGGGTTGCTATCGCGTGCAATTGTCCCCAGTTAGGGTTAAAAATGATTGGTGCGATTGTTTGTTTTTAAATGCCATTGATTTGTTGAACCCTTCTTGGATATACTTTTTGCTAGTCTAAAATCAACGCTTATTTCCACCTCTGCTATAAATAACCTTAATAATATCGAAGTAATTGGTTTATTGGATTTTTCTTATCCCTTATGAGAAAAGGATAAGAAAAATCCAGTAAAAAGCCAAAATACCAAGGTAATTTCTTTTTACGTTGGAATTTTTGAGAAAGGGATAAAAGATTTGATCCTGACCTGTGTAAAATATTTAATTCGTTTTCAAATATTTACGCAGAATTAGCAATTTAAAAAGAAACTCGGCCCGTGTATTACTTTATTCGTTTTCAAAATATTTATAGCATTTTTTTTTAAGAAAGTAAGCATGAATCGTACGTATGTTAATCTAGCTTTTGTTTGAACGAGACTTTTCTATACCTTACCAACTTTCCTATAAATTGCTCAAAGTAAAACCAGCTCAAATCAGGAATTTTACGCTGAAACTAGAGGAATAGTCAATATTTGGTTGGAAACGTCGGCATGCTCGCGTTTGTTAATTTACTGACTATGGAGTTTGCTTTTAAAATAGGAAAATTCCGGGTATGAAAAGGTTACGTATTTTTGCCATGTTTGATATATGATTTTAAAATTTCAAGCTTCCCAAGAAGTGATTGGTAAGGTGTCGGTACCAATTAGGTACTCAGTAGGTACAAAGAAAATTTCAATTATAGAATACAATCAAATTATTACTGTTATTTACAATCGAAACACTGCAGACTGTTACACTGCTAATGTATCACTGAAAAAAATCTAGAGGTAGCTCGATAGTAGGTATTTTCCGAAGTTTGAGGCACATTACACAATGCTACGTGATAGGCTACTTAAAAGCTAATTTCTTCGTGTATGGTATATACACCGCTGACCTTTTACCTAGTTACCTTAAGTGTACGATAAATTAGTGATGCTTAAGATTGTCTGAATGAAATCTAAATTCAGCCTAATAAAGTTGTTTTTGCTGTAATATGCTGATTGAAATAAGCTTCCCAAGAAGCAGCAAAAACAATGTTGGAAAAACTAGCACCGATCGCGGAACAAATGGTCGTCATCTTCACCGCAGAACGGTGGTAGAATGTAATCCGTTTTTGTAGTGTGAACGGTAAATATAGCGTTCAGCTTATCGGATAAAAAGTTCAGCTTTGCTTTAAGTTAGGTAGGTGCGTAATATATAGCGGTAAAGTCTTTCAACTAGCCTTTAGTTGCAGATTTGCAGAAGTTCTTTCCCATTAATATTTGTAAAAAATGTGTTTTTTTTTTTCTTTTTATTTATAGCGTCGATAAATATTTCAATAAAATAGAATTACATTATAATCCAGCCTATATGGCTAATAAGTGTTTTTGTAATAAACGAATATTTAAGAACATATCACTGAGAACGTGCCCAGAGTGGCCATCGAAGGAAAGAAGTAGGTGAATACCTCAACCTCAACAGCCTGTATTGGTCCACTACTGGACGCAGGCCTCCCCCTGATAATCGCGTTGGCGTTTATCTTATGGGGGGTAATGCCCATAATCCCCACGATGGGCATGCGGGTTGGGGATCGCAGTTTGGTGGTAGAATTGTTTCTGCAGAGGCGCTGCTGCCCACACCCTGGTGAATATCCCTTAGTCGCCTCTTACGACACGAAGAGTTGTGGTGGTGCAAATTCTAAGCCGGCACCAACATCAGCAGTTAGACTAACCCTATTCTAATTGAAGTAAGAGGTATCAACAGGGTAATTTACATTTTGAGTGGATTGTCTTAACCCATTCCAAATGCTTAATTCATGAATAAGTGAATTTTATCTTTAGTAAGATCTTTACCACTTCCTTATGAAGGTTAGGTACTTGAATTTAAGTCAAGATACTAAAACTATGTGATAATAATTATCAAATGTCAAGTATCAATTTATTTGAACAAGTTAGTTCACTTTGATGATTTATGAATATTACTCAGGTATGGTACAGGGTGACACGTAATATGCGTACTAGGTCGAAATTGGGTGATTTTTCTACTTGTGTTAAGTCAGATGTAAATTGAGATTTAGTTTTTTTATTAGTTAAGTATCGTACTTCATAATCGAGTTCAAAACCAGTGTTTTGTTATTAAATTATTGGTAATAAAATATACAAATTCTTTTATATTAATGTCTTGAAATAATAGTAAAAAATAAGTAAGAAAAAAATACGTCAACCAAGAAATTTTTTTAGAGAAAAAACCTCCGTTGTCATATAGAAACAACAACAACACAATTCGTTTCATCGCAAGAATTTCTTGGAAAACGAAAACTTCCATTCGTTTTCGTTTTCGAAGAAATTCTAATAGGTACATGCAGGAACTGACAGCGATCTAACAGTTTGTTACGTAGTTCTTGCGACTTTGCCACAATTCTGCCAATTCGATCGTTTCAAAATTAATTGATTTGATTGATTACATTCAGTTTTTATCAGAAATAATCACAAAAGGTACGCGATAAATCGATAATATAAAAATGAATCGCCAAAAGTGTTGTAAGCGCATAATTCAATAACGCCTGGACCAATTCGGCCAATTTTTTTTTAATGTTCGTTGAAGTTCAAGGATAGTTTTTACGGCGAGAAAAAATTTAATAATTGCCGGGAAAACCTATAAACGTTTCCATAGGAACAACGCGTGCGAAGCCGCGGGGCACAGCTAGCACTTGATAAAATCATTAATTCATTTGTAATTCGTTGTATTTTACCGCTGATCTGTCAAAGTTTCATTGCTAACAACTTTTCCAAAAACTTTATTTTGTTTTGGTACTGAGCAAGTACTAGCCTAGGCAAATATATATGTAAGTACAGCTTACTTACTAGTACAACCACAGAGGTATAGAGAGATGCCAGTCCTGTGCGCTGAGTCCAAAACCTCCTGTCGCAATCGAAGCTCACGCACACACAGTTAACAAAGTTAAAACAATACTTCGCGTTGTGTGGATATCATGCACACAACGATTTCTGATATCTGTGAGTACAACCAACAATAACAGTATCATACAAACGTTATTAAGACGGACCTCGTAGAAAGTACCGTGTCCTAGAATCGAGTTGCGTTATCGCAGAGAAATGTACTCAATCAATGTTGATTCGATGAAGCCGGCACTCTCGGCGCAACGATGTATATTCGCGTATCGAACTGAGAGTGCAGTTCGAGTATTGACAGTTCTAAAGTGAAATGATTATAAGATTATTTGCTGCTTGCGGTTTCGGCGTCTTTTCAGGATTATTATAAACTAGCTGCGCCCTGCGGCTTCGCACGCGTTGTTCCCATGGAAACGATTGATTTTCATCCCACGGGAACTAATTTCTGGTATCAAAAGTAGCCTAAGTAAAGTAGTTTGATTCCAGGATTAGAATTACCTGTATGTAAAATTTCAGCCAGATCCGTCCTGTAGTTTTGGCGTGAAGAAGTAACAAACAACCATCCATCCATACATCCATCCAAACTTTCGCATTTATAATATTAGTGTGATGGTGTGTTAAACTGGAAAATTCACAAAAGCATCATCCAACGCCAAAGTAACTATAGCTTGTATTGTGTCTGTTTTTATTAGGGTAGCAAACGCACGAACAAATATCTGCAGATCGTACAAACATTTTTTCCGTCTTCTAAATAAATATTTGACGTTAGTAACTGATAGTGATCACAGCGCAGCGCCTCTATAGTGCGGACAGGGAACTACGCAAATCCCCAAACAATAATCGAGTTTGTTTTTAAAACTATAAACCGACTCACGCGGATCTTATACAGGTTTTTTCATAATTTTAAAAATAGGCCCACTATCGACCTTGTTTAAACTTAAAAAACAGGGTCGCAGACGTAATATTTTGGCTGCAATTGCGAAATTCAGTCTGAAATCTGATTTTGACCAAAATTTTACAAAAGTCAAAATAACTTTTGAACCAGTAAATATCGCAGAACATACATGGGGGTTAAATCGATAGGTACTGAGGTCCCCCACCCCCCAGCCACAGGTGATCCATCCCTTATGTTACACCCTGTATATGCGAATCTCTTATAAATACACATTGTATTTATAAGAGATTCGCCTTTACAGGGTTCTACATTATGAGTACGTGTGCGGCATTATGCACAGTTTTGTACCTAGAACTGGCTGTTTTCAATTATTATTCTGAAGTACAAAGGTAACGTTCCACGTGATAAGTAGTTACGACACGTGATCGTTAACACAGAGGTACCCTTAAGAGTTGCGAATAACATTAACTTGTATAAAGCAACGTTTCTACTAATAAAACGTTCGCACAGAGAGCGCATTTTTTTCTACGGGTGTTTGGCAAGCGACACCAGATTTTCTTATCAACCTTTTTTATAACCTTACAAAAACATCTTTCATGCTGTTTCCTAAAAAGCGGTGCTGAGCAAATAGCTGCGTTATCATGACACCAACGTAATATCACGGTTAACATTATTTATACAACGAGATTCGTAATCTTAACCGGTATAATATTAATTTCGGCAAGTTTTGGCTCTGGACAAAAAACGTAGGGCAGGGCTTTGTCCAGATCGGCCGTGACGTGAAAATAATTACAAGATGTTATCTTTTTGTTGCTTACGTGAGATAGAATCTATGAGTCAGTAACTGTAGGTTTGCTGTCGACTTAACGCATTCTCTGCCCAGCCTCCGCTAGATGGAGGTGGACATGACTATCTGCGTCTATACCGTGTCCATTTTGAATGAAGCATAAACGTAAACAAACCGCCCATACTTAACCTAAAATTCACTTTGTTGGCGCGTCCTTTTATACGTAATTTACATTACTTCTCGATTGTAGATCCTCCCTTCAATAAAAATTGCTTACAATTATATCTGAAACTCAACGCCAAGCAAGTAAGATTTTGTTATTTGTGTCGTATTTTGTTTACTAACATGCTTCATGCTTCATTCAAAATGGATAAACCTTAAGTAAGTAGTCCTAAGTTACTTGAAAGATTATTTTTCTGTCATGTCTGTTTTATAGCTTTAAATTATAATTTAAGCAGCATAAATGTATTGTACTAGCTGCACCCCGCGGCTTCGCACGCGTTGTTCCTATGGAAACATGTAAAAGTTTTTTCATCCCACGGGAACTGATTTATAGTATAAAAAGTAGCCTATGTTTTTAAAAGATAAGAAAAACCCGCAGTACTTAACCTCAAATTAACTTTCTTGTTGACGATTTTTTAACGTAATGAATGAAAGTACTTGCTGATTTGAGATCCTTTCTTCAATAAATAGTGTTTTTTTAAAATGGGTAAAAATTGCTGAAATGGGATGTAAGCATTCTTTTTACAAGTATAGAAGAAAGTCCTACGAGTATAATATTTCTAAAAGCAGCCAGAATACAAAAACAAAAGAGGATTGCACTAGTTCTTATAAATTTATCTTTATGTGTTTATCAACATACATTTTCAAGGATAATAGAGGCTTGAGAAATAAGATCATTTTCTGAGAGACCACGAAATACCCAGTACCTACTCTCGATTGATTAAAACAATTTGAACGCATGAATTTCCATCCTATATGCTTGAGTTCCTTACAAATATTGAGCTCTAACATGAATATTCTAGCAATCTGCTTAACAATCGCTTTGTTTCTTCAATTGATTGAACCAGCTTCATTTATCTTATGATCATTCTAAGTAAACGGTTAGATCGACTTTTTATTTCCATTGTTCTGTTCTCTGGATTGTAATTGACAAAGATGGTCATAATGATAAGCTATATACCAACTGTAGCTAGGCGTTACTTGTTTACTTGCTTTTGGCTTTGTTAAAATAAATAGTTTTTAACATATAGCTTTCAAACCATCGTCGTGTGTCGTATCCACAGAACTCGTCATAATAAATATTACAAGTTCTGTGGTCGTATCCAATATTTACCTGAATTTATTAACCGACTTCAAAAAAGGAAGAGGTGAGAACCTCTTCCTTTTTCGACTGTTTTTAAGCTATTGCATAGCTTCTATCGCGGGCCTTGAGCGCGGGGACCGAATCCAGAAATTCCGTAACGAAAAAACTTTGACGTTTGTCTCTTTAATTCAGCAACTCGCCTCTAGATGGCATTGCAATAGCTTTACCGCGGCAGTCCCCGAGTGTCACACGTCTTTTTTTTATTCTTTATTATGTTTGTTACCTCAGAACTTTTGACTGGGTGGTCCGATTTTCATGATTCTTTTTTTATATGATATCTAATACTTTCCGTGTGGTGCCATTTTAATTTGGTTCAGTTCTGACAACGGGAACCATGAAAATTCATGAAAAACTATCAAAAATGAAGTGGGTTTATAGTTTTTTAAAACAAAATTAATTATTTATACCTTGTTGATTTTTGGAGTTATACAACTTGTGTTAAACGAAATAAGTTCCTTTGCACAATTTGCTCAACAGAATTGCAAAATTTTTACTTTTAACCTGGCCATTATCGAGCCAAATTGATCTTCACAAGACTTCTCCAGGCGTCTTTATCTCGATTACGAGCTGTCGCTCTCGTCTTGATTATACCAAAAGCGAGTAGGTTTTCGTCCCATCGTTTAAACCTGTTTCTCAAACAAAACTTCAAAACTATGGTTTATCCATTCTGAGTGAAGCATGTTGGTAAACGAACTACGACACAAATAACAAAATCTCACTTGCTTGGCGTCGAGTTTCAGATATAATTGTAAGCAATTTTTATTGAAGGATCTAATATCGACAAGTAATGTAAATTACGTATAAAAGGACGCGCCAACAAAGTGAATTTTAGGTTATGTATGGGTGGTTTGTTTACTAACATGCTTCCTTCAAAATGGACACGGTATAGGTAAGTATATATTTTGTCCTTACTCATACAAAATCGAAAATAATTGGCAAACCATAAATGAAATTACATAATAATTTACTTGTTACAAATTATAATTCGATTTCGTTATTTATGTCTTGATTCATTGAAGTGAACCAATTATTTTTACTTCCTTACGATCCTTTTATGGCCACTTGTCACTTATTAGAACACATTAAATGTCACGAATTAGGCGTGGTGTGGCGTGTTTGCGAGGTGGATAATAAAATCATACAAATAATATAATTAAACAGGCTGTTTTTCAGCACGATGTAGGGATTGAAATACCTATTCAAGGATACCCTACACAGCTCATCATTTTAAACCTCATCATTTTAAAATTATGCTAATTCTAATATTAAAAGTGTTTGATTAGTTTTGGTTACGATTTCTTGCTCAATGATAGGTACTTTTACTATTACTACCTAAAGCTGATATTGCAATGAAAGATTGTGTTTTGTTGACTAATAAAAAATCACGCTAAAATTGATTAATGCACTATCCTGTATTTTACTACCCTCTAAACGAAGAACAAAAGAAATGACTGTACATGTACACAATAATACAATCTTTCATTACAAAGCTATAAAAAATTGTTGAGCAGGAAATCATAAACAAGATTAATCAAAATTATTTATAATAAGAATATTAATAACTTTAAAATCCTGTACTTTAACACAATAGTGTTTAAAATGATGACATGCTCTTGATCAGCCCCTTCAATCACTACATCGTTCTACTAATCACCCTGTATAAACAACTGGGTTTTGTAAAATGTCTATTCACATGTCATAATGTTGAGTAGGTATCCCATGGTAATTAACCTGATTGCACTATTTTAACTAACTTCAAAAAATTTGGATGTTCTCAATTCGACTGTTTTTTTATGGTTGTTACCTCAGAACTTTTGACTGGGTGGTCCGATTTTCATGATTATTTTTTTATATGAAAGCTGGTGCTTCCCGTGTGGTCCTATAGTTTGGTTCTTTTCTGACAGTGGGATCCCTGAAAATTCATGAAAACACTATAAAATTGAAATCGGCTTATAGTTTCTTAAAATAAAATTAATTAGAATTTTTCTTTTATTTGATTATAATTTTAAGCTATTGCATAGCTTCTATCGCGGGCCTTGAGCGCGGGGACCGAATCCAGAAATTCCGTAACGAAAAAACCTTGACGTTTGTCTCTTTAGTTCAGCAACTCGCCTCTAGATGGCATTGCAATAGCTTTACCGCGGCAGTCCCAGAGTGCCACACGTCTTTTTTATTTTTCAATAAATGATAGTTATTTTCATTTATTTATCATAAGTGCTAAAGGCAAATGCTGAGGCAAAACCTGAGGTATTCCTGAGAGGAAAATACAATCCAAATTTTAGCAGACGCGGCGCGCGCTTATAGGCGCGCATACTTCTTGGTACAGGCCGGAACAGTGGTACCTAATTCCCGTAGGATAAGGGAATCATTTTTCTCTGCAAAGTATTCTGCCTTTAATTTCTAAAAATAATAAGTATTTTCATCTAAATACCCTGAGCCAGAAGCCAACGTGACGCAGTTTAGATATAATCTAGATGGTGGCTCTCGACAAGACGATCGTTTAAGATAAGAAACCCCTTTGTATAGGTACCTACTTCCGTGCTTCTTTCTAAGTTCCTAGTAACGGTCTTAATTATACACTAAGCCAAACTCGATGTATATTGTTTGTAAATAAACGTCAATAATTAACCGTAGTATACTATTAGTTATTCTGGGACTTATGAAAGGATGGATTTTATTGAAGGCCTTTCAATAAATATTGCTTACAAAATAAGTTTATCTGAAACAGCTTTAGTTATTTGTGTCGTGGTTTTCAGTTTTGCTAGTCACTACATAATATAAAAAGTCGCTTCCCGCCGTCTGTCTATCTCTATACCTACTGTATACTAGATCTTTAAAAATATACAACGGATTTTTGCGTAAACAGGGCGGTTCGCTAGTATATGCAATTATTACATTTATTAATCACATATGCATATTATGCACAAGTGATTACTAAATTTAATAATTATACAAAAAATAGTTAAATTCGTAATGATTGTTGTAAGTTACAACAAAGAAGTGAACGAAGAATGAAGTGAAGTGAAGTAAAGTTACCGTGTGGTGCCGGCGGCATAGAATTTGCACCACCCCAATTCTTCCCGTGGGTGTCGTAAGAGGCGACTAAGGGATATCTTCTGGGGGGCAGGCAGCAGCGCCCCCTGCAGAACAAATCTTCCACCAAACAGCGATCCCCAACCCGCATGCCCAGCGTGGGAATTATGGGCATTACCCCCCATTAAACACCAAAAAGGCGTTTATCAGGGGGAGGCCTGCGTCCAGCAGTGGACCGATACAGGTTGTGGATGGATGGATGGAAGTAAAGTTAAAAGTTGTTACTAGCGGTTTCATTTTCACTTCTTTAGTCTTGAGAAGAATATTGAAGTAAATGTATCAACTTCTTTTCCTATGTAATGTGTAGTATACTTTTCTTTATCTTCTGGTTTCTCGAAAATAGATATTTTTGACTCAGGTTCCTCCACAGAATACGTAAAAATAAGGCACTAATAGTAAGTAGTCGTATGAACTTCCTCCACTGACTAGTTGAGAATTAAGCTTCCTTTATTTTTATTTATTTTTTCCCAATCTCTTTCAAATGTTCACTATGGTATTCAACTTTAACTTGCCTGTTATTTAGTTAAGAGTAAATTCTTGTTTTTTTATGGATCAATTTACTGAATTTTATTGAAGTATTCCCTACTCCAATTATGTAAGGGAGTGTATCTAAAACTTTCCTTTGTTTTAGAATTAAACCATAAGCCGCTAAACAGTTTGACCAACAAGGCACGCCGTGGGCAGTGTTTAACTGTTAATTACGACTTAGGTGTTTGCTTCCTCGGAACGAGTCCACCCACACATAGTTTAGTTATTTTGTAAGCTGAGGGTTAGTGTGGCTGTCAGTTTGTACCTATACATATACTTTATACCTACTAAGTATCGATGTTAGTGATATTCGGGAGATTGGGTTAGTATCCAACCTCAAGAACAAAGAAGCTGGTGCTTCTCGAAAGTGGAAGGTATTATGTGTAATTAGGGCAAAGGCATTAAATCTTTCGAGTGCGTATTGTAGCTTCGGTCGCACTAGATCGTATTTCCATCTAAGTTTTTAATTGCAGCATGGGTTGTACCTATGTATTGCACCCAATTGCACCCATGCTGAGACTATGTTTTGTGACTCTGGCAAACTCTTTTCTGTTGTTTTAAACGATCGAGTGATTCTGAAAAAATCGATTCAGAAATTATCTTTAGTTTATTATAAATACCTACTTACAACATGCAGGATCTAATGATTAAAATTCAGTTTAGAAATCCTAAAAAATTATTTAGCCATTTTCTATAAGAGTTTCCGAACCATGACCAAGATACATCCGGGCCATCGAGTTAGAATCCCCTAATTCAATGATCCGGGCTTAAAAGCTTTTTGCATGGACAGGTTTTAGCTTAGTTTGACACCATCAATAACTTTTTATCAAAGTATTTAATTCTTCGACCACGTAAGGTTATTTTTTGTTGGTACTTAAGATGCGCAAAAAATATGGCAAAGGTTTATTTTATTTGACTTGTAATAAGAGACAAAAAGTTTATAGCTTGAATAAAAAATAGTCAACAATTAACACTTAAAATAGTGTAGGTACTTGTGATATCATGTCTGTATATAATGTTTATGGTTGAAGCTTAGTAATAATAATGCAAATCACGATAGCAGAGAAGTATTCTATATACATAGATCTCTAAAACTAAATCACTCGCATGTATATATATAGCGCCAGCAAAAAGTACTGGGTAACTATACCTTGTCCATTTTGAATGAGGCATAAACGTATACAAACCGCCCATACTTAACCTAAAATTCACTTTGTTGGCGCGTCCTTTTATACGTAATTTACATTACTAAGTGCTTGTTCAGGAAGACGCGGCGCGTGCAGTGGATATTCCTATATAAGTCGCATTTTACGACACAAGCGGGAAGAGTTGGGGTGGTGCAAATTCTAAGCTGGCACCACACGCCTGCTTGGTACTTCCTTTTTAGTATAAATGTAAATTGTAATTATTCACCGTGGCACCTGCCTACAGCTGAATTGAGAGCAAGGCGCAAGGCCGTTGCACGAATCGTCACGTTTAGAGTGCACGATAAAGTTAACTCGATTCTACAAAGTTTAGCTAACGGATGCCGAGTTTAGGCTTGAGCATTTTTTTTTATTGCCGATTGATTAGCGTTTGGCTACCAAGTCACTTTAAGAAAGCGAAGATGTAGCCTAATAATAATTCGGCGAAATCTGTGGCGCGGTTGACGAAGGTCCGCCTGCAACGCAGGAGGTTGTAGGTTCAACTCCCCGCAATGTGTGTACGATCTGCAGATATTTGTTCCGGGCGCTCTGGATGTTTTTTTGTGTGATATCTATGTACTGTATCGTATTAAGTATATCAGTTATGAAGTACCCATAACACAAGCTCTGCTTAGCTTGCTGTGTGAATTGTCAAACATTATTTATTTATTTATTTTATAATATAATTTTTTAGTATAATATTAAATATTATAATTTTTTTGGTTTAGATCTGAGATAACCGGTATCCAAGTATCCAAAGCGCGCGGGCCTAAGCCAAGTACCCTTCAGAAGGAAACTTCATTTGGAAGTAGATTTTGCAGGAATTTCCTGACGATCCTGACACCTGATCCACAGGAGTTCAAAATGACAGCCTTTTGCATACTTTTGTAAGTGTTTTTATCTAAAAAATCAATGGATTGGAAAGCCGTTTCGGAATGACCGCAGTCGAGTATAGACCTATGGTTTATCCATCCAGCATGGAGCATGTTAGTAAATAAACCACGATACAAATAACAAAAACTCACTTGCTTGGCGTAGAGTTTCAGATATAATTGTAACCAATTTTTATTGAAGGGAGGATCTAAAATCGACAAGTAATGTAAATTACGTATAAAAGGACGCGCCAACAAAGTGAATTTGCTCTCAATTCAGCTGTAGGCAGGTGCCACGGTGAATAATTACAATTTACATTTATACTAAAAAGGAAGTACCAAGCAGGCGTGTGGTGCCAGCTTAGAATTTGCACCACCCCAACTCTTCCCGCTTGTGTCGTAAAATGCGACTTATATAGGAATATCCACTGCACGCGCCGCGTCTTCCTGAACAAGCACTTAGGCCCGTATTATGAAAGCCTGCTCAGTAATAGAGCTATGCTTGAGTGACGTTTATACCATAGAAAAGCTTTACTCAAGGATAACTCTATGACTAAGCAGGCTTTTATAATACGGGCCTTAGACTCTTCTCATCACATGACATTTTTTCATCTACCACGATAACCTGTTACTCCTCATCCTTTAACTAACTCCATCACTGGCGGAACTTTCAAACTTATTTCCACAGGGCCTTAATTAATAGTAATTTCCCAACTCAGACGTTCTAATACTAAGGAGTAATAAATACATAGATTGGGAGATTAAGTACCACTTTAATTATTGACTTCACTCAGATGAGGTAGATATACCTTCCGAATTACCAAGAGCACTGCCACCAATCGTAAAAAGTTAGCGGTATCCCAGGAATTGCTGGATTAATATTCCCATAAAATGGTGTGTGTTCATTAAATTTAAGTTTTACGGGCGTCATTACGTAGCACTGCGTTGGAGCTTTTAGCGCTGTTTTAATAAAACATCGTTAATTACCGCTTGAGAAAATGCTGAACTATACAGAAAGCTAAATATTTACTTCATTAGCGTGAGTAATCTGAGTGTGTAAGAATATGCAGCTAAAGCAAGAATGTACGTCCATCCCTGTGATATCAATATACACAGATGAATTCAAAAAACACTTCTAGAAATTTCTGTAGACGTATTTTAAGCAGACATGCTTGTTTCTAAAAACCTACTTTACGTCACAGAGACATTTTAAAATGAAACTCATCTGCCCATGTTAGGTCTCCTCATAAGAGCGCCACAGCGCCGTGTCCTCAGCTCGCCGCATGCAGCATCTGCCTTCAGGTTTTTGCAGATCGTCGTCGACGCCGTCGAACGTCGTCCTACCTTGCTTAAGATAAACTGATAACAGCAAGATATTCGTTATGAATATGAGCGGGTTAACTACGAACCTTGTTTGTGATGGAAGAAATTCCATCACAAACAAGGTTATGGTTTTCTCATGGATGTCAGGTCACTATCAGAACTGGACCAAATAAATGGGACCACACGGGAAGCACCAGCTTTCAAATAAAAGAATCATCAAAATAGGATCACCCAATCAAAAGTTCTGAGGTAATAAACATAAAAATAAAAAACAGTCGAATTGAGAACCTCCTTTTTTGAAGTCTGTTAAAAACAAGCTGTAACTTACTTTTATGTTACCTACAAATCTTCCAATAGGGACCTAGTATGACTTGCTAACCGTTACTGTATTCTCCTCACCTCACCTATCCTAACCAGCCTACATAGGTCCCCCTGACAACCGTTGCTTATCAGAGTAGAAGTAAATAGATTTATCAACAAACGCCTCACAACAACAGTAATCAAATCAAAAACCGATTTGAAGATTCCCCGACATTGACAAATGGCCTCTTGAAGGACGACTTTCTGAGAGCTGCAAATGTACTTTACCTACAATACGCCAGGCTTTTCTGTGCTGGTAGCGTTTTCATGCCTTAAATCAGTCACTATTTCGTCGATTTTTTGCCGCGATTTTGGAAAAAAGGGTGTCTGCCGTCAGGACTGCCCTCGATACAAAAAACTCACCACACTTTAAAAGGGTTTAAAAGGCTGTCTGCACAGAAAATTTGGCAGCACTGTACCAACTTAGCCCGAGGATAACAAAACAAACAACAAATCGTCTGGGAATTTTAACTAGATAAATAAACGGACGCTTCGGGAACCATCGCGCTAAGCGATAACTGTTCCTCGCGCGTGACAAACTGGGACTCGGATAGAGGACAACATACTGTGGTACAAGACTGTTGGTTGTAAAGGAAAAGGGGTTTTCTAGTCGGTTCTTCGAGACTCGACTTTGAATGGCTAGGAGTATGCAATACCATAACGGATAAAGTTTTCGAGAACTTGATAGGTAGTTTACCTACTACTGACCTTTTTAAACTTTCGCGATTTGTTAGTGATTAAAGTTTGTTATTAAAGTGCGTAAGCCATTTTATAACTATGTATAGTTGTATAGATTAATTAAATTATTTAACGGGTTCTTATCGAGTCATCATGTATCCCTTAATGAGAGCCATAGCACCCTGTCTTCAGCTTGCCGCATCCAGCATCTTTTAGCAGTCTTTCGCTGAAGTTTTATAGAGTAGTTTGAGTTTTTATTTCCGTCAATGCACGTTTCCATCGCGTTACAGTGAACGTGGTAACGGGGCGACTGAATGTAGTCGGAGTTACAGCCAAGATGTGACGGCAGTATCCACGACAAGCAACCACAATGTACGCGATAAATACCCGATAACATCGTAAAAGCTACGTTTAATTCACATAAAGCATGCAAAGCCGCAGGCGCAACTAAGACCCTAGTTCACCAACAGAGGTTAAATTGTAAACTGTTGTTTTGACTTTCTAGACACAAGTTTACATATTTTAAACGTCTACGTTTATCAACGATCCTGCCTACATGTCCGATTATCTATTGATGACATTAGTAATATACTCGTACCTACTATCCGATTGTCAAAAAAAATCAACCACTTTGTTTTGTGTACGTTAGTTAAAAGCAATTTCTTGCAACATGCCGAAGCAATTTATCGAGTTCCCACTTTCGAAAGAAGCTATTAAAGAAAGCGAGGAAGCCAAACAGCGTCTGCTAATAAGTTGTCTACACTCCGGCCAGCTACGAGAACAAATATTTACCAGAGATAGTACTGGCCGGTCACGGAGGGCGGCCGACAAAACAAACGCACCGCATTCCAACGTTCTCAATTTTTACCCGACTGCAAACGTAAGACGATTAGTAAGCCTGGAAAATCATATTCTCGGTTACTTTTTTAGCCGAAAATACGCGTGGGAAGCTGAGCAGAGAGCTGTCATGGATACGTACTACATGACTGATTTACTTAATTTTGTAGTATACTCGAAGATATTTTATAATAATACAAAGAGTACCCAGCACTACAGCCGACACAAATATTTTTCAGATCGTTCAAACATATGTCCGAAGGCAAGAATCGAACCCCCAATCTCTTGCGTCGCAGGCGAACTTTTGTCCGCCGCATCATATTATCTCGGTCGGAATTGAAGCACGCTATCAATCTGAACTTTTTCACATCCCATCGTGCAACCAATTGGGTTTTTGTAAAAGTAGGTTTGAAAGTAACAGTAAAAGCTATGCGGTATACTCGGGATTTCTTTTCACGCGAAATGTTCAAGCTTAGACCAAAATTGGGTATTTCTTAAGACGTGCAAAGAATGCGTAAAAAAGGGGAAAAATGTGTTCGATTGGTTCTCATCAGAACTAAACCGGTTTGCTGGTGTTTATTTTATCGAAAATTGACGGTCTTATAAATATTCAAACAACGATTGACCACTCAAAATTAAATTTCCGCTTTGTTTTAAGTGTTTCTCCAAAACATTGATAAAATTATTAATTCCCAGAAAGTATTAATCATCAGTCCGAAAAATGGCCTGATGATTTAAATAAACATTGTTCAGGCAACCGCATCGTACTCGGCAAACTTTGAATATAATAGCATAAAAATGTATTCAATAAATATTAAATAAATAAATAAATAATAAATAAATAAAAAAAGATAAATATCTAAGTTTTAGCACTCAGGTAGGTATAAAGTCCTTTTCTTAAGAACCCCTCTGGTCGACCAGAGGTGAAGGCCTCCTGAAGAGTTTTCCAGGCGTCTCTTTCTTTAGCTGTCCAGTGTTTACCAGCCACTTGAGTTATATCATCTGCCCACCGAGCAGCTAGTCTGCCTCTGTTGCATGTTGGTCCTGGCCAGGTTGTTAGACGGTGAGTCCATCGATCAGATTTTATGTTTTATTTTCATGAGGATGTTAGTTTTCAGTGCTTCCTAAAGGGACAGAATTTTTTTCCAAGAGTTTGTAACTCTTCTTTCTATTGCATGTTCATTGTTTTGTATGTTAAATAATATTTGGTTGCCTAGTTAAATGTAGAAATCCACATATTGATTTGATTTTCAAGATAAATAGAGTTTCTGATGCTATTGGTCATAATCATATGTAACATTTGTTTTACTTCGATTAATTTCTAGACCCAATTCTTTGCTTGCTGTGTTAAGGGTGCTTATCATTGATTGTAACTCTGTGGTATTTTCAGACAGCAAGATAATGTCGTCGGCAAATCTAAGATGGCTTATAAAATCGTTATTTATTTATAAGCCAACTCTTTCCCATTTTAAGTTTCCAATCACTGATTCTAGTACAGAAATGAAAATAGTTGGTGATACAGGGTCTCTTTGCCGGACTCCTCTTCTGATACTTATGGGTGGCCCAGTTTAATCGAGATGACATAAATAATGCAAATGCAATGCTTTTTTATTTCGTACACACATAAAACACGCAGGGAAAGAAAAAAAACACATACATAGGTCCATTGATTAATTAAAAAGGGAAGATGAGGTACTAGTTTCTCGAAAATGGCAACCTCATATTGTGTAAAATTGTGTGCTCCTACCTCAGTCACCGTCGGACCGGCGGCACGGGCGGTCGTGATTCGCGTGAAATATTGTTGTCTCGGTCTCACTTCGGTCTTAGACACGTCTTTCCGTCTTTGTTCTTCTTTGTATTGCCCAGGACTGGAAATATAACTGTGAGCGTATGCGTTTGTGTGTAGTTGTAACACATGCCAATTTTTGAGTAAGCGCTGGGAGAACGTAACCTATCTTCCCTTTTTAATTAATCAATGCATAGGTCGACCCTAATGAGCGCCATAGCGCTCTGTCTTCAGCTTGAAGCATCCAAAATCTACGTACAAGCTTATGAGTTGAGTAGTTGAGTATAACCGCGGTGGTAAAAATCGACAGCACCTACTCAAGTCAGTGGAGGTAGTAAAAGTACATAATAAGTTAACGTTTTCTTATGCTATAATATCTAGAATAGAGGCTATGGAGAGCTCACCATTATACACACTCGACGACCCCATTCTTCCGGACTGTAGTTCCTACTGTGAATCTTAAACACCTCAAATGCTATCGAATCCAATGAGGATCAGTCACGATTTTTGTTAAGTATGTAGATCGATGACAGTAAAAAAAACATGACTTATGGTGAAAAAAATATCCAATTCGGACAAGAAATGACGAAGGTACAGCAATTTTACTGTAGCAGTTCAAATAACGCCCGCCAGTACCAGCCGCGAGCGCGTGACGTCATCCCACACATACCCGGGGCGCGACCCCGCGCGCGCTCTTCAGTTTTGTAGGTGTACTCCGTTTCCCGCGCAGTTCTTGAGCTGTGCTTGTCCCGGTCGCTTTGTTATAGATTTATTGTTGTGTATCAATATCCTTAAAAATGTCTTACAAATATTGTGTCGTGCCAAAGTGCAAGAGTACAATATACCTATTATAATTATACCTATTTCCTCGTATTATTGAGTAAATTTCACCTATTTTATCGATCAATAGAATCAAAAACCTTTAAACTTAATCCTTTTATGTAATATTGTCTCAACCTTAACACAATCGTATGAGGTAATAACAATAAACAATAATCAACGTAGGTATGATATTTGTAGTCCGGGAGACTACCGCATTTTTATCTACGATAATGAATACCTATCAACAATAGGTAATGATTCGAATTTTAATTTCTTTGCTGTAGGACCTATCTTTTGGATCTGCTTTTCTCAGTAAGTGACAGTATTATTTAACAATAAAATAAAGAATCTTTAAGCTGTTTTTACTTTTTACAGGTCGAAAATGACATGGAAAATTATATAAGGTACCGATTGATGGGTGGTCAACTAAGACTAAAAAAAGGAGTTCTGCCGCATAAATTTGACTGCCAAAGAAAGGATAACGCCGTTGTAGAACGGACTGGATATAAAAAAAGACAGCAGATTGAGTACTTTGAAAGAGTGCTTAATCTGGAAGTTGGCCATGAAAACCTAATAACACAAGAAGAGTTCGTGGCGTGTGAAACTATTGATTTTAATTCAAATGATACAGAGGTTATAAACCCGCTTGAAGAAGATAATGCGGCAAATCTACACAATGATCCTAAATATAAATCACTCGCAGTGCAAGTTAATATAAAGCCAAAAGTTCGAAGCAAGGGCATTAATACTGACGCCGGTTTTGACCGGGTTGAAAAGTTTGCTCTTAAAATAAAAACGGTGAAACCAAAAGAACATCGTCGGGATCATCATCGGGAACCAATGCATGATAGCTTCACATCTTACTCTAATACCTCATCAGTTTCTGCGAGCCTAAGTGGATTCAGTGTAAATACTGACGCCTGTGAAATGAAGCAACAAGTAGATACTGAGTTTCAGCGCTGGTATACTTCACATGATTGTTTAAGTATTCAAAAACCATGAAAGAATCCACTTTAGGTAGATTATCTGACTGTCCTTTTTCGAATCCATCTTCCAATCTGTTGCTCATTATTACAGAACACCGAAACAATAAACCGATAATGCATAAAACTTGAAAAAAAAACCGAGTGTTCGCTACTAATCACGAATGTGCGTACTGGACGACTGCGATCGCGCGGGGTCTGTGTGTGATGACGTCGTCGGTATCCACGGGCGGGAGGCGCGCGTTTTAAAATCAAGCCCGATAAAATATTAAATAACTTTGCCATTTATGGACGGATTTCAAAAAATCAAAAAGTAGTGTCCTCAGAAAATCATAACGCATGCAATGTAATAGTCAAAATTGGATTCTCCCGTTATGTGACTGATCCTCATTGCCGAGCATGCTGATTTTAGCTAAATCCCCTTATTTGTTAGTCAAGTTCAGCTATGGACTTATATGTGACCAGATACCTATAGGCATGTTCTTTGGAGACTTAGCAGGATAATGAAGTAAGCAAACGTTTCCTAGATAAGTGGAATCGGGTTAATTGCCGCTGTTAAGATAAACGGTACGATCTACTTGCTGGTGGAATGCTTCTAAAGTAAATAAGCGTCAAGTAAGTGTTACTTAGATACATGTGCTGGCTACCGTGTGGAAGATAGCACGTTGACACTTTATTTTAAGACAAAATTATAAGGCGTTTTATTATGACCAACGTAAAATATACATAATTTATTGTTTCCCGTGTCACAACGAAACTTGATTACCTACTTACTTAAATGTATGAATTTTTAGTGAGAGCTTTTATAGAGGAAACTCGTTTAATTTACCAACCTGCAATCAATGAAAGTGTACAAATCTGGCTGCAGACAAGTCTCCAAGGTCAGCTTCTACAATCTGAAAGGTCCAAATAAGAATTTATTTATGTGCTGTCGTCATGCTGTATTCCGTAATGGGTCTTGCAAGTATTTTGTCAGCAAAAATGTATTACCAACATTCGTTATTAATTCTGATTGCCGATAAAGGTGCGTCCACATATTGACCGAGTCATGGCGAGCAAAGGAATTGTAGCAATCTGCTATTATTTTGCAATGGACATTGGGTAAAGTCTACTCACCAAAGTCAGTTGACAAAACATCAAAACTGTCGGTTGTCTACAATAATCAATCAAATACTGAAATGGTGCACAATCATATTTTTTGCGACTGAAGTAGACAGAAGAGGGAAGAATGGGGTCGGCGAGTGTGTGGAATAGTGGGCTCGCCAGCCATGTATGAGAGGAAGGGGGTACACCTGTTAAGGTGCAGTAGATTAAATGTTCGCGTGGTTCGGTGAAAATGGCGAGAGATAGTGTCATTGGAGAGGTTTTAGAGGGTATAAGGTCCTTTACAGGGCGTCGAGTCCCACATAATTCTGGTCCCCCAGACCAGTTTATTCGTATACGAATTTTCTAGCCGAATAAAAAAGAAAATGTAGCATACAGAAACTGAACCTAGTTCAAAGGAGACAAAGTTATTCCTCCTAGGTGCCATAACCAGCCATCGTCATTAGTGGTTGAATTCGTAATTCTAGTTCGCGGAAAGCCAACCGGATAGTCGCCGCCAAGTCATCCGTGTAGGTAGGTAGATCAGGTAGATGGTATGTTTAGCACTCAGTTTAGCATCAAGTTAGCGGTAATCAGTGAATAAAAGATTTTTTGTTTTTGGCAACAAAGATAAATAAGACGTCAGGTTTTAATAAACACTGATTCATAAACAAGCAGATCGTAGTTACTTCGGCACTTCGGTCAGACATGATAATTACCTACCTACTTCATTGATGCCTACATCCGATCTAATGCGTGTGACCTGCATACATTCGGAAAAAGTAAAGTAGGCATTGAATTAAAAATGTAAAAAAAATACAATAATATAACATAAATAAATTAGAACTAGTATTTACAATTGACTTAAATGCAGACTTATGCAAACAATCTACTGTTAGCTCAACTGATCCATAACAATGCCACTCGGAAGCGTCCCGAAGACGCTGGCTGCATTGCCCCGCTGCTGGCAATGCTGATGCCCCAGATACTCGCCAGCCCTCGGGTCATGCGTGGCATAAAATGTTGGTTTCATACAGGACATTTTTTGTTTTATGGACGAAAGATAAAATACATGTCCAATATTTTGAGATACCTAATGTAAATGACAGACTAGTTCGATGTTTTTAGGACACGAGCCTAAATTATGCGCCTATAGGTTTGAGGCTAAGTAACTCTAACTTATGATCTTTAAAAGTGGACGAAAGATGTCATTTAATGGTATCCTGTGAATGGAAAAAGATGAAAAGGATTGGAAGACGATCTATCAAAAGGTTGGAGGAGATTATAGCTTGTGGCAAAGATGATTGGAAGAAACAAGGAAAGGCCTGTCGAAGGACAGATCAGCAAACTGGTTGCAAAAATTAAGTTTTTATGTATAAATAGCACTTACTGTATAAATTATAATATAGATGTACCTATTGTAACATCATCACCAACATCATTAACCTTTATTAGTCCACATCTGGACATAGGCCTCCCCTAATGAGCGCCACAGTGCCCTGTCTTCAGCTTGACTATTGTAACATGGTCAGTAAATAAAGGCTTTTTGAAATTGAGTTGTATCTTGTTACAGATGCCGTAATGGAGGGCGAGAGCGCTGAGCCAGAGGGCTGGCTGCTGGTGCGCATCAACGTGCCTGAGCTGAACGTGCAGAAAAGCCTCCAGTTCCCGAGGGACCAGCTCGTCTGGGACGTCAAGCAGCAGTGCCTCGCGTCGCTGCCCAAGGTCAGTACTCAGACCTCTACGGTCAATAGGCACATGAACTAGCGTTTTACTTGAGTACTAGGGAATTTCACGATCTTGGCGTTTTGTCTCGGTATGGTCTTTTTGTTCCATGGTACTCTACAATAATCTTCTGTATACAGAGCGTCTTGAGACTATGCGATATGAAGGGGAAGTACCTTAAATATTGTAGTTGTTCACAAATGTATTTGTTTGAGAATAAATAAACTAAAATTGAACAGGTATGTGAGGGGCATAACATAACACTTCAGCTGAATACCCAGTAAAAAGTAAGTTCTTCAGGCAGTGACGAAATAAGCCAGTGCGGGGCCCGTAGCAAATGTGAACTGGGGAGGCCTTTGAATTGCATTACTGTTTCAAATTTAGGATGAAGGTAAATGAGTATATTTTCGACTTTTTTAATAATATTTTAGAATGTATCTGAGCTATCGGCAAAAATTGATACCTAAGAAGTTTTTGGGTGAGCCAACCAGCAAATAGCTTAGACCTCAGAAAAATTATATGGCGGACACTAATCACGCGGGCCCCCCAGGTGCGGGGCCCGTAGCATTTACTACTCCTGCTATATGGCTAATCCGCGACTGGGCATAAGCTCGCCTGGCAACCAGCTCAGGCACTGTTTGATAAGTGACTGGGCTGGTTGCCGTAGGTAGGTAGGCTATTTTTCATAATGGAATATGAATTACTAAAGAGTCCGAGGCCCTAGGGAAAAACCCAAAAATGAAAAAGTCTAGAAGCTTAACAGAAAAATTATAATGAAGAACAAGAGTTGATCCCCAGGGATCCGGAATCATTTCAGGCTTGTAGTACACATTCAGTCTTAACTTGCGCGGCTTTAGCTGAAAAATAATATAATTTTGTTGTACACAATATTATTTGAAATTGTCGAATCACATAACCACCTTTTATTCCTAAAAAAACACAGCTAAATTGAGACACTCCTTTTTTGTATTCAAAAGCACGTTTCAACCATGTTTCGCTATAACGACATCTAAGTATTTAAAAATAGGTAAGCACTTAGGTACTTAAAGTTTATAACCATATGCCCTGTAAAAATACCTGTAAAAGCCTACCTGGACCGGTACTTAAATAGACTGGTTGTACAGCCCCACGAACTTTCGCTTATTCAAATTTATTGTTGTTTTGTAAAGTCCGATTATTCAATGTTACTGTTTCTCTGCAACTTTTGATTTATAAGTAAATGTTTCTTGAGTATAAACGTTACGGTGGAGTCTATAATTTGAATTGTCATGTGTTAAATATGATAGTAATTCAAGGAATGACTACGTATCGAATCGAAGTAATGGGATTTAGAAATTGAATTCACTCATCAGATATATGCAGGGAGGAAGACAAATGAGTTTATGAAGTGAGCATACGGTTTGTAATTTATTATTCAACCGCCTTGAAGACAGCATGTTTTATGCAAAGTTAGTTGGTCTGAAAATCTGAATGTTTGTACTTTATTTTTACTGTATTTTTATTGAATCTGCTTTGCAAAAAAACAATTAGTTTTTTCATTGAAAAATACAAGGCCTAAATATTTTTAATTAGGTAGGTATAGTGACGTCCATCGATTGGTAGCCCCCGTGACAGGTTCCATGATACAGTCTCGAAATTACATTTTGCTTTGGTTTTTTATTAGATTTTTGTTATTTATTTATTTAGATGGTATTGTTATCTTTATGTTTAATAGAAATTGGCTTAATTTAAAGGGATACTTATCGGTAAATATCACTATACCTAAAAGAAAAGTATCAGTGGCTCGTTGAAATAAAACTGTTTGAGATACCTATCCAACTTAGGTAGGCTAGATATCTATGCTCTGTAGATATTCATAGGTTAGGCACTAACTAATTTAAAACAGGTAAAAGTTATATTAAAATGTTAATGCGGCATAAAATCAATCTAGCAATAAGTAATATAATAATATAATCTACTTTGTAATATGAATTGGAATGAAATCTCGAGAGCGGAATGGCTCGGAGTTTGATCAAGCGATGCAAGCGCGCCTCGGAATGTTTATCCAAACAAGAAAGCTTCTACGAATTCACTTTTATGAGAAATAAAGTAAGTACATTAACCATTACTAGAGGTCTTCTTCAAAGCTTCCAATCAAAAGCTTTTTAAATATGAAATTCAAAACCACTTTAAAAGAAAAGCTCCATTATGCTAATCGTTTTTGCAAACGCATACAACGTTCGCTGATGGTTGTTTTATCGATTCTGTTTTATAAAACGTTCTAAAAGCCGCTATTTGAATACTAAGTCATTTAAAATATAAATATTTGAAGTCTGATATCAGAAACTTAGCTTGAAGCTGTTAGGGTTCATTGCTGCCGATTGCAGTCAACTGCAGTTGACGACTGCCAACGTCACCTGCAGTTGCAGTGCAGTGTTTGAGGCGTGCAGTCCGTATATAAAAGCGCTTAGACAAGGCAAAAATATAAGTTGCTTGTAGGCAGACCCAACAGTGGGCGAGACTCCTACGAGCGTTGCTCGTAAATCGTAATAAATGTTCGCATTATAACATCATGGACTTGGTCAGGACGCGATAAATATGTCCCTTTGGCAATGCCTGGTGTACGTACGTATATTCTTTTTGTTTTGCTTGCAAATTACTTGTAATGCGATGACAGGACGCAAAAACGCATAGCATCAAAATGTATGAGTTACAAATTGTGTTTTATTAAAAGGACTGGTTTTTTGAGACTTTTTAATCAGTATGTGCATATAATATTTTATCGTCCTGCTTCGATAGAATTTATAAACAAGGTAATAAATAAATAGTCACTTAATACATAATTTGCCTTTTATAATTCATTATCACCCTCATAAAATAGAAATAACAAAATAGCGGTTAGTTTTAGTAGGTGCGTGCCTGTAATGGCTTTTAGTCTATGAAAATTTATGATAGGAGATTACTATTTGCCTATTTTACTATTTTATTAGTAGTATAAGTTATGATAAGGTACATTTATCTAAATACGGTGGCTTATCCGTCTGTATTTACCACTTATATTTTATCATTACCTATTATCAAAATTACCTCCTACTCACATTATAAATTTCCAAAATCAACCCATAGCAAAAATTTTTACTTATTGTGATAATTATTCATTATTCAAATATAAAAATTGATTTTGCTTTTATATCTAAGTCAACTTAAAACAACGCCATCGATCAAAGTTATGTGAAAATTGGCTATGTTGTATCTATCTGACAAACTCAACATCTCAAACCAGTTACCACAATACCGTTATGTGGAAGGGAATTCTTTATGCCGGACCATGGTCACCAATCGAACTACATTCACTCATTCATACATTGATTGGGGTCGTACTTTGTTTGAGATCTTATAGGTCGTATTTAGTTCACCGGGTCTTGTGTTAGTTAAGCCATCAGTGAATTTGATTTGATGAACCAATTCCTGTTTTGTGTTATTTTATGTTTTATGTATTTAATCGTGTCTATTTTTTATTTGTGTACTGTGTAGGTACCTATATTTTTTTACATTTCAATTAACCGATTATCTTCTTTATTTTTTTATTCATGTTTGTTCTATTTATGTATAATTTAATACTTATTATAATTAATATTTATATGTATATTGTTTTCGGTGGCGATTCCGGGATACCACAGGTGGCTACTTGGTACAGGGTATGTCATACATTAAAATGCAACCCCATGTATATAGCCTGTGTAATGTGCCTGTGCCTGTGTATACTTCAAAGGGCACATTTAGAGCATGTTATCTCTCTTGATATATTATATCTTAACTGCTTTATGTATATCATGCTCCAAGCCTCATACAATTTGACATAATAAAGGTTAAACGATTTAGATCAATAGGGGATTCACACAGACGGAAAAGTACCATTGAAACAATAGATTTGCTGGCGCATAGGTATAGAATGTAAGTAAAGAGATACTCAAATATCTGATACCTGTATGAATCAGATTTGAATTCGACGTGGGCAAGTCATGCCCGTTCGGTGACGTGTACCTATCCTGCATGAAGATGGTTATATTGTATTATTCACTGCATGGTATCATATCAGATATGTCTTCAAGTTATACAAATGATTCATTTTACAGGTCATTGGAACTCAGGGTTACATAATCATGTTCTAACATTCTATCATTTAATACATAATTCCAGGCGAATATTCGTTTATTTCTAGTAATTTGCCTATTTTGCTTGGTTTTATTGGTAAAATGTAATTAATTATTTAGGATTACATATAAGTTCATTTGAATTGAAAAGGTACATTCTACCATTGCTAAACAAAAAACTAGCAGGGTACGAATTAATTAATATGTTCTGAGAATATTGTACTTAATTAAGTGAAAACTTAGGTAGCTATGAGATGGAAATTAATCTCTTAATTAAACATAAGTAAACATATCAAAACTGGGTTAAAATATATACAATTATTCACCTACTCGCACATGAAATACTAAATACATTTCGTTTCATGATAAAACTGCAGCTATAGGTAGGTTAGGTACTGATAAGTATCGATAAGTTAAGTATTCAACAATTAATCTTTGACTATAATGGAATGTGTCCCATATTTCTTTATCTTTCTGCGTAAAACTATATTCCATTCTGTTTGCTGTGTCCGTGGAAGTGGAGTGCAAACAACAGTTTTCTTACCTCGCATGATCAAGCCGCATATTATGGTTGTAGCTGCGGCCTACTTAAAATAGCATCGTCTTCACCGTCGTCCCACTTATCCACCATCGCAGTACAGCGGCCGGACACTTTCCTAACAACACTATTCTTTGCTTATTTTCCCGGGATACATGTAAGAGCCATTGTATGCTGTCCCATTTTTAGGACACTTGAAAGGGTTGGGCAAATGGAAAAGCTTTTGTAACGAATACTTGTGTTGACAAGATGTTCTTTTGTGATAATTTGCGGTCCAAAATGTAGAGTTTTTTGTTGTTTGTTGAGAGGGTAAGATAGATAGTTTTATACTTAAAATAGCAACTAGTTGAGATTTATAACAATAATGTATATCTGCTGTATATATTTTTACATAAATAACATACGAGTTGCTGTAGAAGTGGTACGTTTTGAGATAATGAAAATGTCACCCACAGGACAAACGTTATTGTCTGAAATATAAAAAATTTAAAATTTGGTATAGCCGCAATACAGATCATAAAAATATTTATTAAGATGAATATATTGCTCGAGAATCAAGTGATATTACGGGTAGATCGCTGTTATATATATATTTTTTTATAACAGATAAACAAACAACTTTATTAACATTCTCAAAAACTCAGAAATTACATAATTTAGTATAATAAAATAGTGTGTTATAATAAAGTTCAGGAAAAAGATTAGAGTAGGTACCAAATTTATAATGGATAATCATTTTTATTTTCTTCAACCACGCTCGACCACTTTATAATGATAAAATATTCATCATCCAGCGATCTACCCTCATTTAACTTATATCTCGAGCAATATGTTTATCTAAATAAACATTTTATTTATCTGCATTGCAGCTTCCAACTCCTAAAATTTGATATTTCAGACAATAACGTTGGTGACACTTTATGTCCTTGGTTGACATTTCCATTATCTCAAGGTACAACTTCCACAGCAACTCGTATGATATTTATGTAAAAATATTCATCAGTAAAGTGCAAGGGCACCCAGTTCGAGATAGTATGACACTATTTTCGAAATCTACTTTCATTACCGGTAAAACTCATTATATAACCACCTGTAGGTACAGTACACTTGATATAAAATCAAGAATTAAGATATCAACTGCTATTTAAAAAAAAATTGCTCATTACCTTGTTCTATATTATATATTTTTTTTGAAACTGTAATGATAATTCAATATTCTTCAATGGTTAACTGATATTGCTGGTCTGAATTCGGTTTTAGATGTTTTTCATAACACCAATCTCACCAGCATCATCAGCGTCTGTTTTCCTGTTAGAGTACAATCTTGTAGTCTTCAAATCCAGGGTAAATAAGTTCCTTTTGGAAAAGCGTGCTCCATCATACACTACAACTTTCAAAAAGTGAGTTGGTGGCCGAACGCTTGACTATAATCAATAAAAAAAGGATGGCAGTAAATTTTTCTGTTAGTAGATTGTTTACAAGGAAAGTTGTAAATATTCATGATTTAACGATGAGTTGAATCTCTTGACCTGCCAAATGTCAATGACAGTTTGCTGAGGTCATCGCACACTAGTCAAAACCTGGTATATTATACCGTGTCATGTTTTTTTATTATTTATTATCGAATGTTTTCTTTTTTGTTTATAAAAGAATATCTTTAAAATTCTATCGATTTTTTTTTTATTTTTTTTTTTTATATTTATTTTAATTGATATTGTTAAGATACTAAAGTTAGTATCTTAACAATATCAAGGTGTGCACGGATTAATTTTTCTCCAACTACGTGAAATGAACGTCCATTTATCCTTCATCCCGTTACGTGTTGCACTCGAGTGCAAAGATTTTTCACCTCGTGCTCTTTTGATTCCCTCGCTAACGCTCAGGATTCTAATTTTGAATCACGAGCGCAGCGAGTGATACAAAATTAGAATCCTTCGCTTGCTCGGTCATCAAAATTGAACACGCGGTTAAAAAGCAAGTTTGCACTCTTGTATAACAAATAACTATTAATATGTGCTATTTTTATAGGCTGTGCCTCTTGTTACATCAATTATTAGTTTTTCCTTGTTAGCTTTTTATATATTTATTTTTGTCAAATGTGTATAATTGATGATGATCAAATGTATGTACTTTACTTACCTATGATTACCACTTATGTACTGTGTGTTGCAGAAGCAAATAAATGTTTATCTATCTATCATTATATTTTTGTTGCACATATTAAAGCTCACGTAATTTAGTCCTGCATGTAATACTGCATAATATAACAGTCCAAAATGTGCTTAAGGTGTATTACATCAGTTGACATTTCCATATTTAGCAGCACTCGATGGCGCATGCGCCGGGCACGAGCGTGACTAACACGGTTACTTCGTGCAACTCCTTTTTTATTTGATTTGAAGGACGGGATGAAGGATAAATGGACGTTCATTTCACGTAGTTGGAGAAAAATTAATCCGTGCACACCTTGATATTGTTAAGATACTAACTTTAGTATCTTAACAATATCAATTAAAATAAATATAAAAAAAAAAAATAAAAAAAAAATCGATAGAATTTTAAAGATATTCTTTTATAAACAAAAAAGAAAACATTCGATAATAAATAATAAAAAAACATGACACGGTATAATATACCAGGTTTTGACTAGTGTGCGATGACCTCAGCAAACTGTCATTGACATTTGGCAGGTCAAGAGATTCAACTCATCGTTAAATCATGAATATTTACAACTTTCCTTGTAAACAATCTACTAACAGAAAAATTTACTGCCATCCTTTTTTTATTGATTATAGTCAAGCGTTCGGCCACCAACTCACTTTTTGAAAGTTGTAGTGTATGATGGAGCACGCTTTTCCAAAAGGAACTTATTTACCCTGGATTTGAAGACTACAAGATTGTACTCTAACAGGAAAACAGGCACTTGTTTTCAAGTTTCTTGTTTTTAATATATGGTTTAACAATGACGACGTGAAAAAATGCCGCGTAAAGAACCGCGTACAAAGCAAATTGAAAAAAGAACACCAAGAAGGTTCCGAGTCTGAGTTTTTAACAAATTAAAAAAAAAGTTGTATGATATATTCGGCACCATAGAGGTAGCAGTAAATAGGTTTAATGTTTTTTTTAATTCACAAACTTAGTGCACACGATGTTCTAAATTCAATTTACTTTATCCTCTAGAGAATAAAAACGGCTTTTCCACTCAGATATTGAAGATTAAAAATACTCTTTCCGAGATGGTGGGATGAAAAAGAGTTTACAAATAGGCACGGTGTTTGCTGCAGCACAGCAAAAAGGCATTAACTCAGCGAATAGTTTTGCTCTAGGAGCAAACACTGATTATCAGTAATACCCTCTAAGGTGGCCCGAAAACGAGATACTAAAGAGTAATGATGTGTCTAAATTATTTAAATGAAATATAAAAAGGAAAATAATAAACAAGATTACGATTAAGAAGAACATTATTTAAGCTAAACGTGTTCCTTGTATTAACCTACCTACAGATCGGCGCTAGGCGCAACAGCAAAAGCAAAAGACGGGACTATACGGGTAGAAGTAGTAGAGCAATGCTTGCTATAGTTGGCAGACGAAGTGTTTAGAGATTCCTTCAGATTGTTTGTGTAAAAGTAAAGACTTAAGGCGTGATTTGAATGTGAATTTACTGCTAAGAATACGTATGGGTGGAGGTATATATATTGTTCCAACACTTCGTTGCCAAATAACGGAAACTACCTTTAAACGCTGTGGTTTTATGGCTGTGATAGAGAAGTGCAGACCTAATTGAACGTAAACTGATGGTATTTGAAAGTTTCCTATTTTTTTTATCGACTTCAAAAAAGGAGGTTCTTAATTCGACTGTATATTTTGCTTTTATTTTGGTTACCTCAGAACTTTTGACTGGGTGATCCGATTTTAATGATAATTTTTTATTCGAAAGTTGGTACTTTCCGTGCGATCCTATTTCAATTTGGTCCAGTTCTGCCAATGGCATACAAGAGAAAACCATATAATTGAAGTCGGTTTAAGTTTTTTAAAACAAACTCAATTATATTTTACACCATCGCAATAATATTACGATAAACTAAGTATAAATATTATATTTTTTTAAGGTGCCTTGATTTTTTATTGAAGAGAGTTAAAATTGTTAGCATAGTAAAAATGTTGTTAGGTACCTATCTGAACACGTAGTTTACTCGAAGTTAGTAATATTACTAGTAAAGTATTATATTAACTGTGGTAATACTAACCTCTGTAACCTTGTTCTGTTCGCTCAATTCTCCTTGATTGATTGCGGGTAAAACGTGAGGTGATTTTGATTCGGCTGTTTGACACTACGTTTATTAGAACTCGTAGAATTTCATAATAAATGCCTATGTAAGTAAGTATATTTGATACGATACAACTGAAAAATAAAATGTAGTGTTTTTTTATAGATTTGTTTCTACGGACGTGCGCGAAAAAACAAAGTACCTACAAGTGGTTGGATTATTATACTTTTCAAGTTTCAAAGAAAAGCACTGGCGCAATAAAGTAGCATCTATAAAACTTTATTGTTAGCGAGGTCCTACTTTATTTGCGTGGTTGGGTTATAAATTTTATTTCCAATTAGATGCTAACAAAAATATATTTAGTAGCGCTCTTAAATTCTAAATATTACGTATAAAACAAAGACGCTCATTTTTAGTAGCTTCTAAATTTTATTTTGTATGTTTTGAATTACTTGTTTATACAGACATGTCATCTTGTGTAGGACATTTTTATAGCTTAATGCTGTGGTGGAAGAACCCGCGCTAAATTCTATTAATAATAATCTTAAAGATAGGAATGATATTTTTTTAATACCTAAGTTGATTTAGGTTCAGATTGTATTGTTAGAACAAGTTTGAGTGAGAGATTGAGTATGCGTGCGTGAGTAAATGCGACACCCCCACCTAGTATGTAGTATGGGGCGAGAGAAATGCCCATCTGGGCACAGCCGTCAACATTCGCGTGCAACTGTGATGTCCTGCCTGTTTTCCAATAGAAGGGAGTAAATAGAATAAAGAAATGGAAGAAAGACAAAGGTCGGCTAGTGTGTGGAATGGTAAGTTCGCCGGCCATGTATGGGAGGAAGGGGGGACGCCGCCAGTCGGACCGCGGTAGGTTAAAATGTTCCCGTGGTTTGGCGTAAATGGCGAAAGAGTGTCACCGGAGAGGTTTTTAGTGGGTACACCCTTCTCAGGTCGTCGAGCCCCACATAATTCTGGTGGTCTGCACCAGAATTATGTGTCAATCTATTCGTAAAATAAATTTACCTCGGCGAATAAAATATTACAAAAAGTTTATGATTGTATGTGTATGTGTGAGAGGCATCAAGAGTTTTTTTAGAAACTAAATTAATAAATTGAAATTATACTTCCTGTAAAAACCCTCTCTAACAATCCTTTAGATTTTCCGTTCGTTAAATAGGTTGTTTTATCTGTTACAAAACTGTGAGTTATTATCGCAATAAATCCATTTGTTCTGAAACCCGGACGACAGTAGAATTGTAAATTGTCAAGTCCCCTATCTAAAGCCTAAGTACCTAGTCGTTCAAAAACTTAATAAGCTTCGGATCGACACGCAACAGACCGGATATCGTAACTAGTAAATTGCATTGTCGAGGGTAGAGATAAATCAATGTTCCTGGCAACTTGTCCCAATATACATTTCAACGTCTCTATTTGAAGTTATGAAATAGACAAAACCTTTTTGTACTAGCCTATTTTATCCCACAGCTAGGTAAAGGCCTTAGTCAATTTCCAAGCTTTGCTATCTTTTGAACAGGACCCTCGGCGTTTAAAATATCGCGATGCTTGGAAGTCAAAAGAGCGATAACACATTGATATAGAGTCAGTTCCACAGTTATGATATTCCTCATGACGATATTGATATTTTACAAATCCCTAAATATTAATTACCTACTTAATAGATTCCAAGTTTGTATCACACACTGTCGTGTCTTCTGTCAAGATACCTTCAAGTTTTATCAAATATATCTTCTGCATAAAACCTTCTTTTATAAACCACAGGTATCTAGGCAGATGCAACAGGTAGTAATACTTGTGACTTGTATCTACTGGCCGTAGCCGGGAGCTAGACCGGTAGCTAAATTAATTCCCATATCATGTTGCCATCCCGGCATTTCAATTAATAAACATGGAACGTAATCATTCGCATTCCACCGGTCGGAATACGAATCAGTAAACCAACTGGAAAAAGAAGCCTGTTATTGTACAAGATTATAACGGATCGTACATTTGTAATTGTAGGTAATAGGTACCTACTTTGTTTATGGCCGATATGGTAAACACGGGAAAAATCAACAAAATGTAGAGCATAGGTTTTCATTTTCATTTTTGAGAGTAATCTAACCATTTTAACTAATCTTGCTGCTTACTTACAATTACTTAAGTAGATTCCAAGCTAACAAATAAATCACTACGTTTGAGCCCTTAAAGGAAGTAACTTATTTAGCCTGTAATAGAGAAGTCACTGGACTTTGCAGATAGCCTACAAAGAACCCACTTTTTTATGAGTAGAGTAAATTTAATAATACCGGACGCACCATTTCCGAAAATATTATTCAGTTCACTTCCAATATTGAATTATAATCTGGCCTTAAATAATCATATCTTTTATATCTTCGCGGCCTTTTCTTCTGAGGAATCCTTTATTCGTAGTGGTCATAAACAGACTTACTGATACTTCTGTTCGATACTTTGAATTAGTCTATGACACCGCTGCCAGCCGCTATAAAAGGCAGTTGCAGGCATGGCGGCCTGATAGCACGGCATTGAAGCCCCCGACTATCTGACTTTAGATCTTGTTCCAAACGCGATGCCAGGATTTGATAGGTTTACACCTCGTCTACTGGTTTAAGAGACCTGTTGGATACCTTCGTAGCAGCTTATTAATTTCCGGACTTAGATTATCACCGGATTTTCTTTATGAAAGGATCGCATCTTTATTAGTTTACTAATTAAGATACGATTTTATTTTACTTCAATAATATACTCGTATAAGCGAATTCACCCACTTATATTATTATTAAATAATCTAGTCGTAAGTATGTAAATTAAATAAAAATGGTTCGCAATTAATGATGGATGGTGAAAGGTAAAGTATACCTCTATTTAAAGCTGTTTGTTGTTTTGTTTCTTTGAGACTGTTTTCTTAAATTTGTTTGATGTTATTTTGCGTTCTTCCGACATATATTCTAATACCCCCGGTAAGTACCTAGTTTAAAAGAATATAGTAAGTTAGTTTTGATTCGATCAGCATAGTAGCCAAGGCCTATGCAAACTGCTACGGCTAGATGAATAATCTGATTTAAATCAGTCGCGTCGCATCGCGTGGGAGATTGCTTCTCAAAAACTTAACTTTTTTTCAATTGACAGGTTTACTTGTAGTTATAAAGTAAGTAAATCATAAGTAAATTTATTTATCACAATTTTTGACATTATGTGTAATTTTCGACATAAGATATCATTTTTTACATTTGATGTAATTTTTGTTTGATTCTGTCTTTTTTGACATTGTTATACAGAAACAAAATAAAAAGTGATCAAACTGATCAGAACTGTGGTTTTTATTGCTTCTCTTATTCTCACAAGGGGGAAAACTGGAATGCCAAAAATCAGTGACGGGGGAAATTGGAATTCAAAATATAGATTCCAGTTTTCCCCCTTAAAGTTTTTTTCTCAAAGGGGAAACTGGACTTTACAAAAATGAATTCTAGTTTTCCCCCTTAAGGGGGATTTGTCAAGGGGGCAATCCGGAATAGCCTACAAATACATACATGCATATTACAAGAGTGACCTAGAATTATTCTTATCTTACTAAATATTTATTAATATCGTTCGTAGAGAGGTATTGTATGATTTCATGAATTTTACCGACTGAAATAAACAAATTCACGAATGGTTTTCTACTATAAACTAAAATTCACACAGAAAGAGAACCACAAAAGAAACGTAGGTACCATTATGTGTATCTAATCCACTTGATATTTTAACCTTCATACTCTACTGATTACTTCACACCACGTTCTACTGATTTGAACCTTACGTCATTAGTTAAGTTTTTAAGTAGGCAGGAACTGAAATAAACTTAAATAGTAATTTACGAATGATGTCCTGCTATAAACTCACACAAAAGTCACACACAAACAGAACCACAAGTTGAACGTACCATAGGTGTATCTAATCCACTTGAATTTCTGTAAATATTTGATGAAGTTCTTACAAAACTTACGTACTCTACTGATATGGCTTCACAACACATTTTACTGATTTGAACCTTACATGCGTGGCTATAGAGTATGTACATGCTTGAATGGGAGTAACTCTACCAGCACTATTGAATTTACACCTTAATCTTTTGTGATAGAGTCTGTGATTATTTGACGCGATATTGTGTTTGAATAACCGCTTGCTATCCGTTAAAATAAACATAGCGGGTATGCCCCCTTTGTTCTTCCAGTCTCATAAAAGTCCAAACTTGTCAAAAACGCCCATCGAACGTTATTGCAAACGCTTGAAGGCTTGGAATTGGAATGATCTTAAAGTTGATGAGGAATTTGGCCGTGTTTGAGATGCTAAATAGTTTTTAACCCTTTGAACCACGGAAAATCATAGGTCTATATGTAGGTATATATATTATTTTATACATAATAAATATAATAATGTAAAACAAAAAAAAAACTTAGAGGTGTCAAGGGACACCCGGATGGAACGAAGTTTCTATAAGAGAGAGAGAGAGACAGACAGAGAAACATGCGACGCCGCACAGCTTACAATAGCTTACTATAGCAAAAAGTGTCGTGACAACTTTTCATAAGAATTTTTTCCGTCTTTTTGCCCCCTTTCACAACGCGCGATAAGGAACTTCGTTCCAAAATGGCGGAGGGGGCTCTTCTTAACTTTGACTCGCAATTCTGAAAAAACAAATTAAACACTACTTTCATAGCATTCGTATGACACAGGGTGAGACTAGCTTGCACGGTAATTTTTTTTTTATCGGCATTTACATCTAACATAGTTGGGATTGTTTTAAAAAAACTATAAACCGACTTCAATTATATGGTTTTCGCATGAATGCCATTGTCAGAACTGGATCATAAATGAGACCACACGGGAAGCACCAGTTTCAAATAAAAAAGAATCATCAAAATTGGTTCACTTACTCGAAAGTTCTGAGATAAGAAACATAAAAATAAATACAGTAGATTTGAGAACCTCCTCCTTTTGGAAGTCGGTTAACAACGTAATTTTGCTCTTAATTAAATTCCTAACTGTATGCAGTCGTAGTTCATAACCAAATGAAATTAATAAGAACAAGAATCTGGGGCAGTCTGTCATTTACTGAGACAAATTAATGATTTATGCTCCAACAATGACGGGCTCTGTGGACTTGTTAATTTATGAACGACTAGAAGTGTCTCGCGGTTTCACCCGCGTAGTTCTTGTTCCCGTGGGAATTCCGATATACAATATAGCCTTTGTAATTCTACGAAAAGTAATCTTTTTAATGGTGAAAGAATTTTTGAAATCGGTCCAGTAGTTTCGGAGCCTATTTAATACAAACAAACAATCAAATGTTTCGTCTTTAGAATATTATAAATAAATAAATAAATAAAAATTGAAATGAATTAAAGTCAATTGCACCTTATTTCTTGTTGATAGTGATAACTATTTATCAAGTTGTTTATATAGTAAAAATTTGGCTTGTCTAAGTGCTTATTTTGTAGTCTAAAGAAATAAACGATTTGACTTTGACTTTGTCTTTGAAATATAATCTTAATTAAAGTAGAACTGATTTGTTAAAAGCTAGGATATGATCTAATGAAGAGAATAATATTATGTACTTAAAAAAACGTTCTTAGTTAGAGGAATTTATTATGAATGTAAGTGGGTTAACTACGAACATACGAGTAGGTATACCTTAACCATCGAGCTTGTAGAATGTTAGTAAACAAACCACGACACAAATAACTAAAACTCACTTGCTTGGTGTCGAGTTTCAGATGTAATTGTAAGCAATACCTATTTACTGAATGAAGGATCTCAAATCGACAAGTAATGTTATTTAAGTATTAAAAGGACGCGCCAAGAAAGTGAATTTTAGATTAAGTATCATCATTATCATCAGCCTATATTAGTCCACTGCTGGACATAGGCCTCCCCTTATGAGCGCCATAGCGCCCTGTCTTCAGCTTGACGCATCCAGCATCTGCTTGCAGTCTTTCGCAGATCATCATCCCATCCAGCCGGAGGGCTGTAAATGTAAGCGGGTTAGCTACGAACCTAGTTTGAGATTCGTAGTTAACCCGCTTACATTCATAATAAATATTACTTACCTCCATTATGATTTATCATGATGGTTCTATAATAATCGACACGATTCTACTTATTTCTGATTTGTTTACAATGTTTTAATTCTGTTGGTCGTGAAATAAAGAGGTCTCTCGCCTCTTCGGAAATGGGGCAACTGTGGTGTGAATAACAATAAATAATGTGGAGGGAAATCTAGTTTCAATTTCAAGTCTGTAATAGTAATAACAGTGGTTTATATTTGAATGTTAGCTTGAATGGTAAAATGGCCGTTATTTTGATTTACTCTAACCCTGAATCGTCCGAGGGAACGAACAACGGTCCGATCTCTGCTAATTTATTACAATAGTTTAAACATGGAAATAATTTTATTTCTCTTGACTTTCTTTAGTACCTGTCTATTTGAGTTATTCCCAGAGTCTCACGTGCGACGTTTCCTATTCTCATCGTCTCACGAAAAGTCAGAGAGCTTCATATAACAATCTACATCTGTTGATCATGTTTACAGCTAAAATGTATGCAGTTATTAGTTTATACATACCTATATTATACATAGGTAACCTCTTTTTATATAAAAGCTTATTTAAATTGCATTTATTTCTATGTTTATTCTATGTTTATTGTTTCTTCATCGTAAAATAACGCAGCGCGCAGCTAGTTAGTAATAAAGCCTGATGATGATGCACTACGTCTGTGGCGTGGTGTGGGTGCAGATATTTTATCGGTGGTCATGAGACCACGCATAAACACGCTTATGTGAAATCGGAAAGTGTTCCACTGTCGATAGGAGGTACATTTGCACGCGTTATTACAATTTTCACGTTTACTAGCTATCGATACTTTCACACGAAACAACTATACCAACGATCGATGCAACGCTCTACTCAAAACATGTTATGTTTCCTACGTATGAATTTGTTATGTGTTTTACCAAGAAGCTAATGCATGGCTGACTTTGCTTTACAGTCTCGCAAAACCTCATTGTATTAGGTACCTAGAACTGTAGGCAGTTTGTTCATAATAACCTTAGCTAAACGTAATAGGCCAGTCTGTTTTCAAGGACCTTCTTAAGGATAAAATTTCTAATTGAGTTTATTTTAAAAAACTATAAATCGACTTAAATTGTATGGTTTTCTCATGGAAGCCATTGTCAGAACTGGACCAAATTGAAATGGGCCCATGCGGGAAGCACCAGCTTTCAAATAAAAAAATAATCATCAAAATCGAGTCAAAAGTTCTGAGGTAACAAACATAGAAACAAACAAAAGGTCGAATTGTTCAAGGGGAAAACTGGAGCAATTATTTTTAAGTCTGGTTTTCCCCGTAAAGAGTGATTTCAAGGGGGAAAACTCGAACAACCCGAAATGAGAACCTCCTCCTTTTTTGATGCCGATTAAAAACTTTAAAGTAAAATAATATAAACTAATTTCTGACTATTCATCGCTATACATAATAGTTTTCTCAAAAACGTACGTAAATAGGTATAAATATGATTATTATAAGTAATCGAATAAAGGTGTCGATTCTGTTGTTTTAGGATTAGCTAAAATTAGGATTTCTGATTTTCAAATAGATTAAAGCTATTCTATGGTTGAAAAATTAGACAGAGACGTTTAAAATTAGGACGACAGCTCTAATATTAAGCTGACACCTAAAACAACTCAATTTAGTTCAAATAACTACGACCCTATTCCTTGCATAATATTTTATTTGTTTGTAAAATTAAACTAACGGGTTTCAAATTAGGATGACAGCTCTAAAATTAGATTGAATAGATCTAAAACAACTCAACTTAGTTAAAAGTAGCTTTAACTCTTTTATTTTCATTACATTTTAGCTATAGTTAGAAAGGTCTACCTAATTTTAGCAGGCATCTAATTTGGCCATGATTAAAATTTATCGATTGTAAACTGATATCGAGTTGAATTTCTAAAAGATTTCTCATACAAATGGATGAACTGTTTGACCCATGTAAAGAAGTATTCTGATATAACAATTTGGAAAAAAAAAACATATTTTTCTCACAGCAGGACCCAACTGCTCAACTCAGAGAGGTTTTGCTATTTTCAAAAACGTTCTAATATACGTAGTTTTAGGTAATTTTTAGGTCAACCTAGCATTTAAAATTATGAAATCGTAAATTTACCTAAGGAATCCTAAAACAACAGAATCGACACTAATATTTATCTGGCAACTTTTAATCCCTCATTTTCTAGAGCACATAAGCACCTAGGTATTTCAAAGGGAAACTCGGAGCATTGTTGTCGGTTTTCCGTGAAGGACTTTTCATTGTTTAGTAAAATGTTCAACCATTTACTCGTTCAACGGACTGGACTCTACTTGTTGAGTTTCTTTGAATCATTTTTCAGCAGAAAAGACTCTAGAAAAATTGCGCGGTTTTCCAGCTGAACAAAACCAGGATCTGAAAAGGTCTTTTGAATAAAATTTTTGTTCAATCTTTATCAATTTTGCGGTGGAATAAGCTGACAGGTATATTTCATAGAAAAGTATTTGGACTCGATAGATCATAAATTATGTTTAGAGAGATAATAAACATAACATCCACAACAAACCCTCCAGTAGGTAAACAAACAGACACCCAAATCAAAACGGATATTTCAATTTCAAACAAATAAAACCAATTTGGTATTCCCCAGCCGCGGCGACTGCCTCTCGGACAATTCTGCCCTAGACTCCAAACTACTGGAATATTCCTCTGCTATGTTGACGTGATTAATATTCTTTATAATTTTACTCATTTATTGAAAAATAAAATGACAATCAAATAAATTAAACTAGTATTTACAGTTGATACAATTGAGCTAACTGCAGTTTGTTGCAAACAATCTACAGATAGCTCAACTGATCCATATTAATACCGGTCGGAAGCGTAACCAAGAAGGCTGCATATTCTATAGAATTTGTATACAGATCGTCCCTCGCCTCGCAGTGTGATTAACTTAATAAATTATTGTTAAGTTTTGTTTCGTTATTGGACTGTTTTGTTCTGTTTTATAAATTTTCGTTTCCTCTATTATAAAATAGAAAGTGCAACAATGTTATCATTCCTTTATTTCCTACATTATTGGATATTGAATGACTCCTCTATCGTCTACCTAGGACCTCTGCATGGGTAACTATAGCTTAAACAATACAAGCACCCGTGCTTGGAGGCATAAAACAAAATGTCTGCCATTTTATTATGGAGCGAAAAAATAATAATAGGGATATGTAGTGATTTGTCGATAAAACTAACCGCACATTTCCCCCCCTAAAGTCTCCGACACCGGTTACCAGACACATTGTATAACATTTATTCCTACGTGCTTCTCCCCAACGTCTCACAAAAAGTATTCCCAACGTATCACGAAAGTCAGAGCGTCGAAATTTACAATCTACATCATTGATAATTTTATCTTTTTCAATATTTTATTAATTTATTTTAGGTACTTTCATCCTCCACCATTTAATTCAAAACAAGCGTGCGAGAGTGGCCTTGTTGGTGGCACGCAAACGCCTTATAATTTCTTTTATCAGATGTAGATTACAGTATCGTCGAGTTGGGTATATGAAGTAGCTATGCCTACTTTCTAGTAAAAAGACGTAAATTTGAAATATTTTCCCGTTGTGTAATTTTAAAGATTCATAAAATAAGCTTGTAACAATTTTATTGTCTGACAACCTCTGTGGCGCGGTGGGCGAAGGTCCGCCTGCGACGCAGGAGGTTGTGGGTTCGATTCCCGCCTCGGAAAAATGTTTGTACGATCTGCAGATATTTGATTAGGGCGTTTTGGATGTTTTCTTTCTATGATAAAAAATATCCTATCTATTTAGTATATTGTATTATGTATATCAGTTATCTAGTACCCATAACATAAGCTCTGCTTAGCTTGGAGCTAGATAATGCTATGTGAATTGTCGAACATTATTTATATTTATTTTGAAAAACTAAAAACCGACGACGAATCCCTAAATTTTAACTGTTTTTAATTTTACGTGATAAAATATATTAATCTCTCGAGAATAACGTATTTCTTTTTTTATATGAAAGCTGGTGCTTCCCGTGTGGTCCCATTTTAATTTGGTTCAGTTCTGACAAAAAATCATGAAAAAACTATAAAAATTGAAGTCGTTTTATAGTTTATTAATTATCGAAGTCAAACTTGGCCGTTGAACACCCACAATTATTTTTCTGAGGATAAACTTACTTCTTCATAGGTTAAACTGCTGATATTTTTATTAATAAAGCATTCACCCAGATAGCTTCTTGTAGTCATATTAAAGTATAATAAGCGGACGTTACTCAAATCCCTGCATAATGGTTGATATTATCGGTTGGAACAGACCATTGTTACCGTAGCGAATGTAAAATACAGTAGCAATGGCTTATGACCTGCAGCTAATCAACCAACCTCTGTCTCAGATGAATAAAATCCGTCAAGTGCGGGTTTGACTCGCGTGCAGAGGATTTCGAACTTATTAATAAAGGTAGGAGCAACGTAAGCTTTATCTGTTACAAGATAAAAAAAATATATATAAAAATCTTCGATTTTATTAAAGTTTTTGACAAGTCGAATCGCAATGTACGCAGCGGTGGCGTAGGTATTTATTTTACATTATTCCGATAGGAGAGGGCGTCGACTGCATTCCAATTTTGCATCGGCAATAATTAAAACTATTTTTCAAACGCTAATGGTTGGCTATGAAATACCGGTATTGGTATCGGCAGATATGTCGATCCGACCGACGAACCTGCTAATGTGCTAATTGCCCGATTATCTTTCAATGAACATAACCCTTAATTTTATAGGCCTACTGAATTTATGTATGTATGTATGTATGAAACTTTACATCTAACCTTTATTACCTAATGCAAAAAAGATTTTAGTTTTGCATTAATAACATTTTTCTATTATTAATTTTTGCATAAAAACCATTTTTTTATATCTAGACTGAACCTCCGCGATAACTTACTTACCTATGAATATTCAGCAAACCTGATCCTCACTACCAACCGTTTCAAACACCGCCGCAAGGTTAATAGGATACATTTCGGAAAATTCTCATAGGAACTACATAACCTGATCCCACCATCCCCTTTCCACTCCAGGACAAGCAGACGCACAGCGCAACCATCCCCACTTGGTGGATGTACCCTCCACTCGCACTAAGTTTTCCTCCACCTTCATTATTCGCAAGGAATGGAATTCGCTACCTGCCTCTGTGTTTACGGCCAATTACAACCTGGGTCTCTTCAAAACAAGGGTAAATAGGCATCTTCTAGACCTTTGTGATATACCCTCTTGACTACAGAAATCGTAATAACAGTACCTTATTATTACGATTTCTGTGGGTGTGACCGTCGTCGGCCTCATCTTTGCTTCCATCAGGTGAGATTGCGGTCAAACGTAGGTCTCCACAACCTCAACAGCCTGTATTGATCCACTGCCGGACGCAGGCTTACCCCTGATAAACCCCTTGTTGGCGTTTATCTAATTGGTGGTAATGCCCATAATCCTCACCCTGGGCATACAGGTTGGGGATCGGTAGGTCTATTGTCCCTAAAAAAACCTTTTCGATTACTGGCATGTTAATAACAGCATCCGTATCAGGAAAGTTAATAATGAGATCATGACAGGATCCACCCTCGTTGGGATTAGTGATAACGTTACAACACTGTTGGCTAACACCCACCGTTCATAGATAGTAGAGCCCGAACATTATTATGCAGGGATTCATTATGCGTAGGCACGTTGGAACCATTTGACCATTTTGCGATGGATTCGCGAATAGCGCACACTTTTGCTAATAGACATTTATGCAGGTAGGTCCTATCAAACAAGTTATTCATGAACCACTTACAGCATGCATGTTGTTAGGACCTTTTAGTAACTAGGAACTTTTGTGGACCAAAGGGTCTTTGAAATTTGAGATTTGTTATACACGCAGTAGATTTGTTTTGGTTTGAATTCCGAAACAAATTTGGGGGATTTTTCGATTCCTTCATTTGGTCCATGAGTTGTCGTGAGATTTTGCTATGGAATTTCATTTCTCACCCGTTTTTTGTTTTAATTTTCTAAAATATCACATATTAATATCTGCCGGTATCTATGGTTATTTTCAATAGGTCAAACAACAGAAAGTTTGTACGTCGAATCCGCTAGGTGATATTATGATATAGGACACTTACGTATTTGGAACAATAATTTAAAAAAAACCATGTGTAAATCGTACGTGCGCTTACTTATTGCTTCATTTCAGCTAACACTTTGAATTCACTTGTGATTTTGAAGATTCTAAAACGGTGATTTTCCTCGAAGGTGTAGTATAAAGCACTACTGTATGTATTACTTGGGAGATAGTGCAATTCCTGGTGTGTTTTAATGCCCTCAGCTGCGCCTCGCCTCGGGCCTCGCCCAAATGAAACATTTGTCATGAATTGGTTACTTTTTCGTCTAGTTGTTTAATGTCATATTTTTTCTATTCTATCACCTAAAACTTTGTATTAATTTATGAGCAGTATCCGCCGGTCAGATTATCTACCCGTATAGCGATGACGAAGGTTAAGTGATTACGGTTGATGTGGCAATCTGAGTCCAGAGATTACTTAAATTAAATAATTGCTTCGGCCTTTGAACCTATGAATTAATAATAGGGCCTACCTTGCGTTAGATAATAATCGTGTTAATTTTAACTCTATTAACACTTGGCAGTCATTAGTGTTGGTACTACATTTACTCAAATTAAATGCCAATCAATTCATTGTTCTGTAACTTTTATAATAAAACTAGGTCCTGTCCGCGGCATCGCCCGCGTTGTTCTGTGGAAACTTTTAAAGATTTTGTTTTGATATTTCTATGGGATGGAATCTATCTCATAGAAACTGATGAATGGGACAACGTAAAGTCGTAAACAAGCGTTCAATCGTGTTCCAAATAAATATTACCGTTTGAAAATTATCCATTGTTGAATTTTTATACTCAAGTAGTCGGAGGCCACAAACGAGTGAATTATGTAGGTATGTACCTACAATATACAAAGGCCCCCGAGTACTCGAGTATAAAAATTCAAATCAAATTCATTTATTTTGCGAAACATGGGTGACAGGGGTGGAAATTAAAATCACACTAATATTATAAATGCGAAATTTTATATGAATGCCTGGATGAATGAATGGATGGATGTTTGTTATCTCTTCACGCCAAAACTACAGAACGAATCTGGCTGAAATTTAATAAAATAATCCTAGAATCAAACATAGACTACTTTTTATTCCGTAAATCAGTTCCCGTGGGATAAAAATCATCTTTAAACGTTTCCATGGGAACAACGCGTGCGAAGCCGCGGGGCGCAGCTAGTGTAAAATAAGCACAGCCATGATGCGCAAGCTTAACAGCATGCAAACATATTTGATATTGTTAATCTAGATTACTAAGTACAATGTTAATGCCTAATGACCTCAATAATGGATAATTTTCAATCGGTAACATTAATTTGGAACATCATTGAACACTTGTTTACAACTTTTACGTTGTTGTAGGTTGTAGCTTTTAACTTTGTTATATTTGCCTCTTTTTCGTAACAGTTATTATCAGTACCAACTGGGCTCTATACACGGGCATATTTACTATACATATTTACTGGAATTTTCACTTAGATCCCCCCGATATCTTCCAAGACCCCCGATTTTTTCAGGTGCCTATAATTACCGGCATGCTCAGACGAATCAAACGATACCTCATTTGTTGTAATCGGACTAGTAGTTTCAGAGCTATAATCAGCAAAAGTTGCGCCACCACTAGGGTGATTTTTCTGTGAAGTGAATAGTTGCCAACCTCGGGTTGCTCGATATCTTTTGTTTTTAACGCAAAGCAAAATGGTTTCAAACTGGATAGGCATTACGTTTGGCGATGGTACGTGGGAACATAAAATCGGCTACATATGTAATACAAACAAGCATATGGTGTCAAGTCAACCTCATGCCCCTTGGCACCCCTACTGGATATGTACTAGATGGACATAATCGCTGTAATAAAGTGCGAAGCTGTGTGATGCTGGCTTTGAATTTGCACCACCCCAAATCTTTACGCGGGTGTCGTAAGATGCGACTAAGGAATAACCACCGGGGGCGGGCAGCAGCCCCCCTGCATCCCCAACCCGCATGCCTAGCGTAAGGATTATGGGCACTACCCCCATGAGATAACCAAATTAAAATGGGACCACACGGCCAGCTTTCATATAAAAAAAGAATCATGAAAATCGGACCACCAAGTCAAAAGTTCTGAGGTAATAAACATAAAAAAATACAATCGAATTGAGAACCTCATCCTATTTTTAAAGTCGGATAAAAAATACTCGATCTTCCAACATGTATAAAAACATGGTAGAGTTCTCTCGTTTTTTTAGCCTACGTAAGTCAATGAAAACAATGGGACTAATTAAGTGGGTACTAAATACCTTAATTAAGGAAGATTTAATAAAATTACAGACTTAAATAAGTTATCAAAGGCGGCCTGTTTCGAAAAGCCTAATTGAAGAAGAGGAAGGTTCGTATAAATACTCTATTGTGCTCGTTTCTAACAATTATAACAATTTACAGAATTAGTAACGTGTAGAGATAGTGGGGGACCCTTTTGATAAAGTATACTGTGTTTTTGACATGACCTTTTTGCTCCTTTGTGGAATTAAGTATTTAAACCGCATACCCCAGTCAAAGTGGCGCCGCCACCTATTTTATCATTATTATGTTTAACACAGGACATTAAAAATCCATCGCACATTTTGTGATACCTTTTAAAAGCTATTTTTTGATACCTCTGTAATAGTTTTATTTTGTATAGATTAGGCCTGATGAGATGCGAAAATAGTTTGGTGGCCACAATGGGAAACTTCGTATTTTTTTTTTACGGTAAATAGACCTTCATTTGACCGCAATCTTACCTAATGGAAGGCGAAGATGCGGCCGACTTTGTATCACGAAGGTCTAGATTCTAGGAATCTTCTAAACTCTAGAAGATACCTATTCGCCCTTGTCTTGAAAAGACCCAGGTTGTAATTGGCTGGAAAAATAGAGGCCGGGAGCGAGCGGACGAGTATCTCTGCCTATGCTTTACAAAATCAAACTATTATATAGAAAAAACCACCAAATGTGATTGTCAGGTTGATAAGGTAAAGGAACGTTTATCGCTTGGATAAATGTGTAGACCAGAGATAAAACCCTACTCATTGAAGTAGAGATTTTCCTAGTACAACTAGCTAAGTAGCGTCAGAGTTACGTTCTTTAATAAAGATTTACTTGAGCAGAGTTTCTAAGCTTGAGTAGAACTCACATAATGACTGCATAAGTAATGCCTGGGGAAGCTTTTATAATGCGGATCTTAGACGCGCAGAGCAGACGTACCAAACACCCATCAATTAAATACATGCAGACTTTTTAGTGTGCTTTGCGTCATAGGTCCTTAAGAAGTTAAGGTATACAGTCTGATGATTTCAAGTGTATTCGTACAAGTTCCTATATCTTTAGGTATATATATCACCACTTAGGAGCAAGGTCATTGTCGTGATGGGATGAGCCCTCGGTGCATAGACACTACTGCGTATTCTATAATCTAGGGCCAGTCGTGGAACTAGAATCAATCTAAGCTAAGGTCTTGATTGTTACAATAGATTGTATTTAGCCCATTGTTCGCCTCAGCTGTAGTTGTACTGTTTACCCTGGGAACTCAGTTAATCTGCATCTTTTTTCTGTATTAGCAAATGGGAGAGAAAAAACTAGTGGCCTTTTTTTAAATGGCTTTTTCCCGCGTTTTCGTACGAGTTTTTTCTTTTGTTTTTGACAAGACACCTGTTATGTAAGGTAAAGGGAAATTTTATTAGAATTAACATGCTATACATTTTCAATTAAAGGAGGTTAAAAATAGACAAATATATTATACTCCCAAACAATAATAAGTGGACCTGTACCTTCTCTGTCTTTTTAGAATTTGTCATTTTGAGATTCTGTCATTATGAGAATCAGCCAGAATTTCATGAGTCCACAATTTCAGAAAGATCCCTACGGGTTCAAACTGGAGCTCAAATCTATTAAAAACACAACTATAAAAAAACCGCAAAAATTATAGAAACAAATTAGGACTATGATTTATATTATTGAAACCATTGAAACCATTGAGCTTAATGCATATATTACTGAAACCATTGAGCTTAATGCAGACTAATGCAAAAAATCTATAAGTAGCTCAACTGATCCATATTAACACCAGTCGGAAACGTCCGAAAGATACGACTGGATTGTCCCGCGCTGTATGGAATGCGCTGCGCCAGATATTCACCAGCTCTCGAGATTCGCGTCACTTCGGTTTAGTTCGCTTCAGATGCTCAGATATATTTTAAATAAATAAATTATTATACGCCATATATGCAGCCGTGTATGTACTGTAATAACTATTTATCAAGCTGTTTATATAGTAACAATTTGACTTGTCTAAGTGCTTATTTTGTAAGTCTAAAGAAATAAACGATTTGACTAGGGTTTATGGTTTCTCGAGGTATTTCATTTCTCGGGTCTCGAGAATTCTCGAACTCAATTTCCCGGGTATTCTCGGGACATCGTGAAATTTTCATTTATTATAAAAAGTAAAGAAAAACGTCGCTAGTACACATAATATTTATTAAAATTAGTCAATAATCAACAAAACCTCTGAGCAACATAAAAAAATTTAAATTTTTTTCTTCTTTCTTAGAGAACTAAATAAAATCAACATTTTTAAACTTTTACAGCTTTCTTGTCTGTGATAAACTCTGATTAAATAAAAAAAATACTTTTATATATACTAAGAAGGAACACCACTCGTTTAGGCTATGTCGTACTATGTAATAAATGTAAGTCAATTATCAAAGAACAAAAGTCTACGTAAGATTTTGATTCAAGACTGATAAAATATGCCTTGAGAAAAATCAAAGCATTTATTGCGTTGTCGGATAGCCGGCTTCTTATTCTGCTGACAACATTTTCCCGACAGGGAAAATACTCTTTCATTTTCCGTTGATGTTGGCCTTACTGAAATCAGTGCTTTGTATAATTGTTCCAAATTTGGAGACCGTTTGCCAGTTTTTTCAAACAGTAAAAACTCTTTTTTAATGATGGATTTTGATAATGCCGCAGTTGCTGGTTCATTTTTTTTCAAAACGCCCTTTATAGCTCTTTCTAATTCAACTTCAAAAGTGTCAGTTTCAGGTTCTGATTGGCTTATGTTTACTTCACTTAATTCTGAATTATTTTCGGTCAAAGTTGCGGTGGTAGCGGGATATAAACGATTGAATACGTCTTCAGCATATCTTATCAAAAATGATTTACTGTTCCCTATAAAATATTCACTCCTTTTGCTTTCAGGATTATTCAGGTAGTTCAACAGTGATATTAGGGATGAGTTTCGGTGAAATTGAAGAAAATTCTCGATTTCTCGACTTTTCTCGACCTGAATTTCTCGAGTTCGAGTCTTATGGATTTCCCGGGAATTCCCGGGACGAGAATTCCCGGGCATAAACCCTAGATTTGACTCTGACTCTGACTCTGAAACTTCTTTTTGAACGAGCCACAGGAAAAGTTTTATAGGCCGGAAATGTATGTTTTTTATTGAAGCCAAGTGCGATGGTATGTTATTATGATAATAACTAGAATGAGCATAGTTTTGTTTTGACTACCTTGAGGTATTCAAATGAATCAGCTCACGCCGAGGCTTCCGCCAGTTGAAAAAATTACGAGCCATAAATTATTATAGGGTATATTTTGCGAATACCGTTACCTCATGAAAGGGCTCGAAATGGTTAAACAAATGAAGACAAGCTCGTAAAGTTTTATACGACCAAGTTAGTAGTTGGTTGGAAATATGCTTCTGAATCAGTGGTCTGAAAGGAGATTTGAAGCTTGCATTATTATCTGTAACATTAGGATTTCGAGATCGTTTTCGAGACGCTTGAGGTATCCCTTTGTCTGCCTTTTTTTCTCTTTAAAATGTCGGCAACTACCGCAGCTTTATAACTTGAAATTAATAGATTTAGATGCTCTTGTATAGATTTAGAGAATTAATAATACAAACACAGAAGACAAATATTGATGTTCAAATTTTATAAAAGAGACCTCCAGGTCATGTGAGCTATCTAAAGAAAGGTATCGGTTTGTATATTTCGAAATAGTTTCTGTAATTGCTGTAGGTTCCACAGGTACTTATTTAAATATTTTGAAAAAGTCGAATAGATAGATATTACCCATCCCTCTCACCACCGAACTTTGCAGAGCGTGCCATCTATATGAATCTATAATAAATAGATAGATAGATATCCCTTAGTCGCGTCTTACGACACCCACGGGAAGAGATGGGGTGGTGCAAATTCTAAAACAGCACTTCACAGCTAGGATAAACAAACTATGCAATTTGCCGCGGAAAACACCGAAAGCGCAGCTGGTGCAAGATAAATACACGGAGAATTATTAAGACATCAAAAATAGCTCCTAATTTACTCAGAAGATATGCACCGTCCAGCTTTTCATAACAATGCACCAACACGTGCAGTTGCACAACGATGCTGTTTCCCCGTGTGAATCACCACTACCTGCCCAGCTGGCTCACTGATTTCACTTGCTAATTTACTACAATTTCAAAAACCCTATGGTTGTTTTACATAATGGTTTTCAACACAAAGACTAGGTCAAGAATTTAGTTATTTCTTATTAGGGCGGTACCTAGGTACTTCTACTTATAAAAAACAATAGTGAAATTGTGAACAGCAGTATAATAATAATAAATAAATAATACTGGACAATTAAGACAATATTATCTAGCCCCAAGCTAAGCAGAGCTTGTGTTATGGCTAGACTTGTAGATATCTGATATATAATAGAATACATTACATAAATATAATTTTTTATTATACCTATATAGAAAACGAACAGAAAACCCTCAGCAAATAATTGCAGATCGTAAAAACATTTGTCCCGAGGCGGGAATCGAATGCAACCTCCTGTTTCGCAGGTAGACCTTCACCCACCCGCTGCGAGTTTGTATAACTTCAGTGTTAAGCTAATTTAACTTCGTTCGTAATCCTAAGAGTTTTTGTAAATCAGGATGATTGATAGAGTCTCTAGCAAGTTGGGAAAACCGGACTAATTCCGCGCAGTGTCTATACCAGTCGATCAACCTGCTTGTAAAAACCATGTTGTAACATTGCGATCATCCATAAGTTACTATACATGGTTTCGTAATTATCAGATAGACCCACTCTCATAAGCTGAAGAAATATCATTCCATTTACGGACAAAACCATCCTACTTTTTGCCAATTAAGCGAAAACGCTTCGATCCCTAATTACAGTTATAAATGGCGCAAAAAATCTTAGATTCGCCGGCCGTAATGTTACCGTCATATAAATTGCAAAAGGAACAACCAATTACCTATTTGTAGCGCTTTATATCGACGCTAACGGGGCAAGACGTTAATTGACCTACATAATTGAGATTGGTCGCAACCACACGCACTTGCGGCCGGCACCTTTATTGATTATACATACGCAAAGCACTTTCCAACACCGCTCATTCCATACCACAGTCCCTTCTTAATAGATGTCGAAACGATCTTTGATTGTAGCGGTAAAGTAATGGTACTCATAGGCCCCATACAAGTCTGTGGCAGAGCTCGTCTGTTCCTAGAGTTTGTATACTGTTAAGATCAAATGGGTTCGTACAAAAGCTCCAATTCGAAAGTTCAGAACGTGAGCTAGCTCTGTTTGTTTTAATTACCTTCCCAACTCGTTGTTCCCAATAGAGACCAAGATTGTCTCACGGAGAACGAATCGCCCATTGCTATACGCGTGCTCTGCTTCAATTTGTTTCGCTACAGTTGTGTTATGTAAGTAAGATTGTTCGATTAAGACACTATTTGTTATTTAACATGTCTGCAATACTCATTTCTGTTCCGCGTGTAGGTACCTAATTGAGCAATTATTAATTTTGTCGAGGTCGAAAATTGCTTCAGGGTACCTACAAATCGGTTTATGATTGTTTCTGTTTCGCCAAAGTTTGTTAAAACATTCATAGGAGAAATAATGTACGGCAAATAGAAACATTGTTTATTTGGTCAGCTGATTTTGTTGATTATTTCTCTAGTTAGAAGAATAGTTTGATTTAGTTTTACCAGCTGGTGCTCTATTTTGCCAGCCGGTTTGACAGCGACTAGTCTAGTAAATAAATTAAGATATTTAATTGCAAAGCTCCTTACCAAAGTATATTTAACACAGACTTATCAGGCCATTGATAAATAGTCAAATAAACAACAGTTTAAGAGATAATGGTAAAAATAAAACCCAATATAACCAGTTTCTTATTCTGATTTTGAAAATGTATCATTTCTGACTCACGGAAGGTACTATGGATGTTTCACTTGCTTACATTTGAAAGATAGGTATAGGTAGACTTACACTTTATTTAAAGTATGAAACTTTTAAAAAAGTACCCACATGACATGACAAATAATAGTTGTTCCTCGGGAATTAAACTTCTATGGGACCACCATGAGAGTGAGAGTGAGAACATAAAAAATAATGTTCAGAAAATAATATCTTCATACACAGTTGATATAGTCGCACATATGTAGAGTCCACGCCACGACTCAAGTCTTACGGCTAAAGAGGTACAAAGTCATATAATTCCGATCACGATCATATGAAATAATGGATACCTACCTCTCTAATTTCCGGAATAGATAGATAGATAATTATTTATTCATCACCTTAATAAAACATAAATTTACATAATTAGATAAAGGGACAAGAACAGCAATAGAACTGGCGAACTTATCGCTTAAAGCGATCTAATTTCCGGAATAAGACCTCTTAGACCATAATTATTGTAAATAAAACGAAATATTTGATTTATTTACTAATAGTTCTGCGATAGTAGCGCCGCGTTTATAGGACTTGAGTCGTGGCGCGGACTCTACATAGAATTTCTTCATTTTTTGGTGTCGGTTATAAACACAACCGTCATACCGTCAATTACAGTCAACAACTAGACGTAATCAAAACATCATTCTCCACAAAACATTTTCAACCTGTAGGTATGTACGAGTATCTTCAAAATAATCAACCAAGGAAGTAATTTCGTGCTAGTTTGAGAACAATTTCGTACATTATTATAAAATGATGCGAAGATAATCGCGGCAACAATGATGTTGCAGTAACCTGCTAAGTTATTTTCGCATGAAAATCGTTTTACTCGCTCGATCTAACTGATAAAGATTATGTAAAAGGTATGAATAGAACTGAACAACTGTAAGTAGGTTGAGATTCTATTATTGGGAGAAGATGGCAACGTGAGTCCTGCAGATATATTAACCCTATTATAGGTAGGCACTTTTATATTCCAGCAGCCTCATCTCGTAGAAAGTATCTGAAATAGTAGATAACGTGGTTAGGGTAGTTCATACCCAAAAAGCAATTACTATGGAGTCATCATCCAATGCAATGCTATGTAATTACTAATTATGTAAAAGGTATGAACCTACCAGGATGTCAGGATCCAATGTCTCATATATATTTATTTTTAATAAAACTTCCGCATAGGTGGGTACGTCCTCCTGTTATAATATATAATTAGTCTTATTCTACAAAATTAATCGCCTGACCATAACAATTTCATTGTATCAGAATGACACATTATTGCATTTTACCTATGATGACCAAAAAATTATAGATGGAAGGACGCGTGTCAACTATCGAGGGTTGAAATTCAAATCATTCTATCAATCTCTCAGTGCACGCGCTACCGTGAAATGGGGTAAATTAAATAGAGACTCCAGGGTGAATAAAAACTGACGAAATACTGGAGCAAGACATTACCTGGCTGGTATCCTTAAGCAGTGACTGTACACGTGCCGTCTGGCAAGCACCTTCTGTGTCTGTCAATCTAACTTCTGCAAAAGGATGTTTTGCTCCAATAAGTAAGTCTCTATTCACCCCGTTTTACTATAGGTACCTAAAGTTTCTGTCATCTAGAGGTGTAGACGATTCTAGGACGATGGCATTGTCATAGTTAAGCGATCAGACGACCTTTGTGGCGCGGTGGGCGAAGGGCCGCCGGCGACGCAGTAAGTTGCGGGTTCGATTCCCGCCTCGGGACAAATGGGTGTACGATCTGCAGACATTTGTTCAGGGTGTTCTGGGTGTTTTCTATGTATAGTAAAAAAAAACTGTCTATGTAGTGTATTGTATTATGTATATCAGTTATCTGGTACCCATAACACAAGCTCTGCTTACCATGGGGCTAGATAATGCTGAGTGAATTGTGCAACATTTTTTTTATGCCCCAGGGTACCATACACTGTCGTAGGTATATGGAATATTGTTTACCTCAATGTAACGAAGCCGCTAATGATGTTTACGCAAACGTTGCTGAAATAATGAAAACAAAAACAACTTTGTTGTTCATAAACTGCCTTACGTTTGTTCTCCATAATTTACTTCGCTGTTTTTATTGTAGGCTGTTTTACGTTCCAAAATTTTACGTTTAACTCTTTCAATGCCAAGCGTCTGCGTCGCGCGCGACCCGCGCGGTCCGCATCTAGTAGGACTGCTAAATCCTCGTGTGCATAATGGGCAATGAAAGTGTGAATACCAAGTTTATGCCCGACTTAAAGGCTTAACCCATTCACTGCCCAGCCTCAGCGGTGCGGCGCGGCGTGACATGGCATTTGCGTCAAGGAGCGCACACAAGTGCCGTTTCCCGAGAAAGCAGAGCGAAATGGATATGTGTAAAAATAACCAAGAAAATATGATGTCGAATAGCGTCACTTGACATTTCAATCACGCCTAATGTCGTGATTGAATACGTTATTCTATGGGATATTTTACAACCCATTTTCTCTTTCCTTTGCTTTAATCTAGGAGTTATACATTAAGCTTCAGCAAGTGATCTTCTATGGTGCTATGGTGCTCATTAGGGAGGCCTATGTCCAGCAGTGGACTAATATAGACTTATGATGATGATGATGATGAAGTGATCTTCTACACTTTACATAATTAATGGATTGCATTCGTTGCCCGCCCAGCCTTGCGGGCACCGCCATGGGCACTAAATGTATTTTATTTACTGCCCTCCCAATGTTGTGGAATATCCTTATGAATCTAGAAGCTCCATGCTACCTATAACTATTAAAAAATGGGCTTTAGAATCCTTGATATTTTCTTTTTATTACTATTCATTTAATGATAACAGAATAGTAGGTACCTACTTAAGTTGACCTAAGTTACGGCAGTTACAGAACCAAAAAAATCTTCTTATTGTGCCTCTCCATTACTGAAGGTCGGCGGTTATCCTCTGAATTTTTCCTTATCCAAAGAAATATAATCCATACATCCATCCCACATCCACAGCCTGTATCGGTCCACTGCTGGACGCAGGCCTCCCCCTGATAAACGCCTTATTGGCGTTTAACTCATGGGGGGGTAATGCCCATAATCCCCACGCTGGGCATGCGGGTTGGGGGAAATATAAGTAGAGACTATATTCGGCATCGGTCGCAATCGTAGCCAATCGCAAATGGTCAACTTCAACTTCAACTTCTTATTTCATGGCTTGCTGTGTCTTTGCTGCCACAACTCTGCCAGTGTCCATGTCAAAAGAGTCGTAAACTTTAGTAGAGATAAAACAAGTTTAGTTTTGACAGCTCATTCATCATTTCATTTGTCTCTTGTCCGTTGAATTTGCACCTTTTTCGTGTTGCGCGTGTGGAACTTTGATAGTGAAGTTTTTATTTTAATCGTTTCATTGCTGTTACCTTGTTGTTTCTATAAGTTGGGGTCAAGTTTACTTACATAAATGTATTTGTTTACAGAACATCTTAGATTCTAAAATCGATTATACACATATAGGTTGATATTCTCGAAACAAAACAGTGTAAACAATACAGTTTTATCTGCAAAACAATACTAAAATATAAAACTAAACAATACAACCAAAGGTAGGTTAATGTTTCACAGTATCATTACTTCATTTTATTCAGGAGCATATACACAGCTATACGTTATATTTGTATCATATACTATCACGGCCATACTGACAAGTACTTTGTTCTCAAAGTACCAACTACAATTGACCCCCAAATTAGCCTGCTGTCCCTGCCCTTGACATACAACACCTATCATCTGCAGCATGAATACCAGTGAAGTAGCCCTTGACATACAACGCCTATCATCTGCAGCATGAATACCAGTGAAGTATCAGGGCAGAAATCGACCAGCAGTACCAACCCATGGATGCACAGTTTTAATTTTAATTCAGTGCCTTGTTTTAAGGATCCTGTCACCCCTGCACATGACATTCAGATAACCATAAAGCAAAGAATCGATCAGTGTCCAACACATTCATGAGTTGGTCTAATATTCAGTGCCTTGACATGAAGACCCTGTCACCACTGCAAATGACATTCAGGTCAACATCAGGCAAAGAATAGACCAGTGTCCTAGTCATCCCAGCCCATCTATGTGTATGCTCCTGGCAATTATATCTATATAAACATACCAACTCATAGATGCGCAGTTTTAATTATAATTCAGTGCCTCGTTTCAAGGATCCTGTCACCACTGCACATGACATTCAGATAACCATAAAGCAAAAAATTGACCAGTGTACACAAACATGAGTTGTCTATGTGTAAATAATTCAATTAACTTTATACAGTAACTAATTAAACAATCTATTTAAAATTAGCTTTACACCGTAAAAATGTTTTAATACAATAATGTTATTGTAACAGAACCAATATCTTAATAATATATTATTTATTTTACTTTGTAACACAATAATCTATTACGGTACTGATCAAAGTGATTCTTCAAAGTCATTATTCTGTTTAAGCCATTCACTTGGCCATCTCAGCAATTTTTTTCTTGAGCTTTTGTTATTTTGTGCAAGTTATTTTAACTTCTTATAACGATCAGCACTATCTCTAAGCTCTAAGCTATGCATTTTTATGGGAACATCACTCATTCTTTTTTTTTTGTTTACATAGTTAGTTTTTGAAGCGTATCGGGAAGCTCACTCCAACAGTATTCTTTATCTTTGTACAGTACTAAAATTTCACAGCATACACACTTACTACCTCACGATCGACGAATAACAAACTAATAAAGCGCCTAATTTTTGTTTCATCTATTTTCTTACTATTTTGTATAACATTAACATTCAAACATATTTGCAGCAAACACAATCATATAATTATTTATTATATTATTACCTTTTTCAAACTTTGATCCCTATATTTATTAATCAATTTATCTGTTGATACAGAGCTCTTTATTGATAAAAATTAAAAGGGACGTGGAGGCAGACCCATATATTTAATGTAAACTACCATCACCCTTTCATGACACTTTTACCTCCATATTATACTGTTTTTGTTTGTCGTTTGTTTATTAAGCTATTGCATAGCTTCTATCGCGGGCCTTGAGCGCGGGGGCCGAATCCAGAAATTCCGTAACGAAAAAACCTTGACGTTTGTCTCTTTAGTTCAGCAACTCGCCTCTAGATGGCATTGCAATAGCTTTACCGCGGCAGTCCCCGAGTGCCACACGTCTTTTTTTATTTTTGAAACTCTTTATGTACCTGTGTCCAAATAAATGTTTTTTCTATTCTATTCTAAGCTGTTGCTTAGTTTATCTCCATCAGATTCTAAATAATATATTGGGTGTAATATATTTACTGATTACTGAACCTTTCACTAATCGCTCGGCTAAGCTGACTACATAAAAGGAAAACTATAACGATAAGATTAAAATATTAAGCTCTCACTAATGTATTGAATTGCCAAAAGAATCTTTTTACATTATTATATTTACTGATTACTGAACCTTCGACTAATCGCTCGGCTAAGCTGACAACATAAAAGGAAAACTATTCCGATAAAAATATTAAGCTGTCACTAATGTATTGAATTGACAAAATATTTTTTAATTTTTTTTTTAAGGATTTGGTTTTACTACCCTTTAATTGAGCATGGTATAAAATGCAATTAACCAATTTTTTTTACTCTTCTAAATTCCTTAACAAACACTTCCTTAGAGTCAAAACAAAAACGATTTGACCTAACTAGAACACGGTCATTCAAGTGGAGCTGGGTGGAACTGGGCAGAACGAACATGTCAGTAAGATGGACGATACAAGATAGACAAAGTCCGAACTGGGCAACATTGACATAGAATCATAAAAGAAGTACCAGCTTCCAAAAATAAAATATAAAAAAAAACTATCAAAGTCGGATCACTCAGTCAAAAGTCCTAAGATAACAAACATAAAAAATACAGTCAAATTGACACCTTCCTCCTTTTTTTGAAGTCGGTTAAAAAGTGACGGAATTGTTACCACGAGAAAATAAAGGAAGCAAAGGGCGACCACGGAAGCGTATTTAGAAAAATAAATCGGACCAAAATGGATGAGACAAGCCAGAGACAGAAAAACCATGGAGAGAAATGGGGGAGACTTCTACCAATACCTGTCTTGTTTATCATATTTGATGTTATAATTTATCGAAAATATTTAAAATACTATAAATTCATGGAACTATGTCATATTATACGTTATATTTTGTAGTAAAAATAATTTTTTTTTCTATTTTATTCATTTGAAATCCTTGTTAAGCACTTTTTTTTAACCAACCCTGTAAAGTGTTTCTAATTTGGTTGGGTACGTGTTTTATTTTGTTTAAAATTTTGTTTGCTGTATAAAAGTGACAAACTGTGTGTTTATTTACCATTCATTTAGTTTATACTGATTCTGTTATTATTTCACTTTATTATTTTGTTTTCGTTTATTTGACAATGGCCATAAAAGCCACTTTGTTTA